>CM076244.1:19408414-19740914 GCA_038380765.1 Odontothrips loti | reverse complement strand
CCCATGCGGCGCGCCGCGGCCCTCCTCGCCTCGCTCGGCGCCCCTACAAGGGCCCCTACAGGTATTGTCGGCGTGCCGCAGGGTGCCGCATGGGGGCGGCTTTCATACGCTCCCCACCCCGGCCTTGACTGCCGAGCTGCCGAGGAGCCGGAAGCCGCGGCACACGGCGCCGGATAGTGGCAGCACTCACGGCCGCCGCGCCGCCGGCCCCCGGCCCCACCCGACTCCCGGCCCCCGGCCCCCGGCCCCCGGCCCCCGGCCCCCGGCCCCCGGCCCCCGGCCCCCGGCCCCCGGCCCCCGGCCCCCGGCCCCCGGCCCCCGGCCCCCGGCCCCCGGCCCCCGGCCCCCGGCCCCCGGCCCCCGGCCCCCGGCCCCCGGCCCCCGGCCCCCGGCCCCCGGCCCCCGGCCCCCGGCCCCCGGCCCCCGGCCCCCGGCCACGCCCGACCCTCGGCTCCCGGCCCCGCCCGGCCCGGCACCACTCAGCTCGGAGCGGGTATAGGCAGCCTGCCCACACGCGTGTCGTGCGGGCTGGCCTACCCGGGCATTCACAGGCGCTCGGCGTCGCCGCTGTCGCCGCAGTTGTCTCGCCCCACCTGACGTCCTGACGTGCTATAAATGTCCGGCTGTTACTTCTGTCGGAACTTGACCGTGCCGGGGCTCCGGGGCTCCGGGGTTCCGGGGTTCCGGGGTTCCGGGGTTCCGGGGTTCCGGGTGGGTTCGGGTCCGAGTCCGGGTGCGAATGCCGGACCAACTTTCTCCGCTCGAGCAGCGTAGGGGAGGGGGATTGACGCTGCGCTCCGCTGTGCGCTGCTGGGCTCGGCTGGCTCCGCTGCCAATTAGCCCTTTGCCGGCCTTCTGTCCTCTAATGGCGGTCGGCGCGCGGCTCACCGCCCCCATAGTGAGCGGACGGACCCGGAGCGGACGGGTCTGGAGCAGACGGACTCAGAGCAGACGGACCGGACGACCGCAGGAGGAGTCAGCAGCCCCGCACTACACAGCTGCACACTCACGCTGCACCCAGCTCACGGTGAAAAATATTACTTGTCCCCAGACTATAATTTGATCTCCAGGAGCAGAAAATTTTGGTTCTGAGAACTAAACTTTGACTGCGGGAGGAACTATTTTTTAGTTGAACAAGCAAAGAAGCACATCGATACGTCGCCGGCACTTAACGATTTTCTTATGCGTTTTGCTACTGCAGCGAACTCCTGCGTTGAAGCAACTTACACAAACTCAGCACCAAAATTCACTGATTGTCTAGGAAGCCAACCAAAAAATTCGTTGCAACCTCTACTAACATTTTTTCTCCGTGCCTGAGTGCCGCAGCCGCAGGGACGGAGAGCACCTGTCCCGTTGTGCTGCGGGCGTGGTACATCTTGGCGGACAGCAGCAGCGCCCCTTACAGCCACTGGATGCACTTGGCACGTCCGCCCTGTTCCCTGTCCTAGCGCACTTTAGCGTATTGTGAGAGATGGACGACTTTTCACTTTCGGCTAGGGATGACAGGGCTGTGGGATTGGGAGGGGTGGGGGGAGGGGGAGGGGTAACAGAGTGCCCCCGACCACTGGCAGATGAGCGCTGACACTAGGCCGATACCAGTCTGCCGATACGAGAGAAGGCCTGCGGCGAGAGGCATGCATTTTGGCCTCCTTGTCGAAAGAAAAAAACATCACGTCACCTACTGATGTCTGTCCTTGTCGTCCTGTGAGGGCCTGGAAAAAGTGCGAGTAGCGAACCGCAGGTCCCTGGCCGTCCGCCGGGGAGGGAACAGGGAAGGAACCAAATAACCAGCACCCCGGTCATACCGCGAAATTCAGTCTACGAAATTGGTTCCGAATCGAAACACTGCACTGTACGCACCGGAGCCGGGCACGTAGATGTTGAGGTTGAGGCAGTCTTCGCTCTGACGCGTGAGGAAGGGCACCAGGTGCTTGAGGTGTAACAGACGGCCACGGGGCATGGCCTGCAGGGCTGACGTCCGGTTGGCCAGGTCCGCCACGGGCATCCTCTGGGGGCACACGGGGCCGAACGAGTCCGCCAGGCGCGTGCCCGTCCAGGCGGGCGGCGGTTGGGAGGGCGCCAGGCGCAGCGGGCCCGTCGGCGGCGCCGCGTACGGCACCCCGCGGAACACCTGCGGGACACGGAGCAGTGCGTCAGGGACATGGTCGTCCGCCGGAGACCTCAGGTCCCGGACCTCACTGTAAATCTTAGAGTAAGGTTCTCGCCCTTGGAAGGCGAGGTTTTTGACTCAAATTTCCTCGCCCTCCAGAGGGCGATGTCATCACCCTAAAAGAGCGAGGGTTTCGCGGGATCTCGCCCTAAAAAAGCGATGTAAGGGGGAAATCGCTCTAAAAGGGCGATGTTCATTTTCCTAAATGGGCGACGTTCAAACCCCTCGCCCTATTAGGTCGATGTGTCTTACATCACCCAATGGGTAATGAACCTCGCTCTTCGATTTACAGTGCAACGAGATCCACCAGACTCACCTCCACGGGCTCCAGGCGGCGCGAGTTGAGCTGCACGATGACCCCCCTCACCGAGCCGTACTTGGTCTGCACGATCCGGGACGAGTACCGCGGCCCGCCCGAGCAGACAGGCAGCAGGGCCGCCACCGCCAGCACGGCCAGCACCTGCAGCAGCTGAAGCAGCTGCGTCTTCAGCTGGGGTGGCGGCCGGCCCGGGGGTGGCGGGGGCGGAGGGGGCGGCCACGCGGTCGTGGCATCGGCAGCGGCGGCGCAGCCCTGGCAGCGGCCGGGGGCGGCGGGGGCGGGTCGACAGACGGCGCGGCAGCGTTGCCTCAGCCATCGCTGCATGTTCCGGGCAAGGCATCACTGTCCGCCGACCGGAGCTGTGGACATGAGCATGACACGGAGCCACCGTCAGCGAGCGCATCCCATTTGTGCAGAACCAAATAAAAAATACTGAACCCTAGCAACCTCACCTAACCTTTTCATCTTCACCTTACAGCCTAACCTAACATTACGCTTGTAAAAAGTCAGTGATAGTGCATGCCTTAAAAAACCTTAACACCCGTGTTGTTGCAATCGGTATTGGCAATACAACCGCTTTTTGTGATATTTTTCATAATGCTTGCATGTTCAAAAACAGCGATCCAAAATGTAAAACTAGTCCTGTGCGGTATTAGGACGCCCGATTAAAAGCCTGAGTTTTGTCAACTCGGATCGACGCCAAAGTCAGTTTCTAACACGGAAACACGTACGGGTTTTACTGAGTTTTACAAGCGGACCCAGTCCGCAGCTGCCGCAGCTGCCGCAGCTTTTGCACATTGGCTGGACACACTTGGGGACAGAGGTCCGCACGGAGCAGCACACGGCCCCACCCAGCCGCTTTACGATAATTGAACCGTCCAGAATAATGCGACGACAAACAACACGGCCACGCTTAAATGAACTACCCCACCTTCCTCCCTCCCTCCCTCCCTCCCTCGCTCCCTCCCCCACCTCCCAGTCCTCCCGAAATAATGAGGGAGCTGTCCGGGCGGCAGCTCTCTTCGCCTGTCACACCCCACCCACCCCTCCAACGCCCCGGCTCGGCCATTTCCGTCTACCCCTTGGCCTGGCATGGGGCCCGGCCAGGATATGGAACGGCAACGAACCGCACTCAACTCACCGGGGCAATGTCTGCTACATCGCCAGCCGCCACAGTGGGGGGCGGTGGCGGGGGTGGCGGAGGAGGTGCCCCGGCCTGTCCGGCTGCTGCAGAGCGCAGCGCGTTAGCCTTTCTCAGAGCTGACACCGCGGATGGTCCATGGAGAAGAGGGTTGACGAGCGCCCTCCAGGACCCCGTCCAGGACGTCCCTGAGCCGGCCCCGCGGCCCCCGCGGCCAGGGCATGGTGGGCTAGACGGGTTGCATCGCCAGCGCCTGGAACAGAAAAAGTCGGTCATCAGCGTGGAGGAAGCAGCAGCAGCAGCAGCAGCAGCAGCGGGCCAACAGGCGGCCAAACAGTGCGGAAGGAAACAGAAACAGTCATCAGCACGTCCCGTCTCTCTCCGTCTCCCGGGGGCGCCGCTTGCCGTTGCAGTCTCGCACGGCATCAAAAGCGGAGCACAGCGGAGCCGGCGGATCGGAACCCTAATGGTCCCCCGGGCCAACATATCAAAACGCCTTTCCGACTCATCCCGACGCGGCTCTGGCGGCCCCACGGCCCCGGCCAGGGCTTGGCTGGTGTGTTTCTGGGAAAGATGTGCGGATGATGGGGGAACGTACATGCCGAGGACCCCCGAGAGGCGGCGCCTGCTGCCGCCCACCGCCGCCTGACGCCACGGCCCTCCCAGCACCCCGACACAGCCCGGCCTCAGCCCCGGCCCAGACCCTGTTCCGTTTAGAAGCACGCTCTGAAAGTTTGCGGGTAAATTAATGATCCTGTCGGTGAGAGGGGCGCAGCGCAGGCAGGCAGGCAGTACACCGACCTAACATGCACGTCCGGATGTGGATGCGCGGGCGGGGCCGTGTTTTGTTCGTCACTCCGCTGAGGCAGGACGGGAGCAGGGCCGGGAGCCACATCTGGGGCCCCGGACCTCGAGCCACGGCCAACACCCTCACGGACACCCTCACGGACACCCTCGTGGACAACATCGCGGACACCCTCACGGACACCCTCGCGGACAACATCGTGGACACCCTCGTGAACACCCCCACCCTCGTCCCCGGCACTCGTGAGATCGTCCATAAATTACGCAACGATCTGATTAATACAGTCTGGCGAGGGTGTTCCGCGCAGTGCTGAGCCTTGTGACGGTGACTAAATGCCGAGCCGATCCGAGCCGAGCCGAGCCGATCCGAGCCGAGCCGAGCCGAGCCGATCCGAGCCGAGCCGAGCCGAGCCGAGCCGAGCCGAGCCGAGCCGAGCCGAGCCGAGCCGAGCCGAGCCAAGCCGAGCCGAGCCGCTTCGATGCGTTACGTAACTCCGTGCGAGGCGAGCCATCCATCACTGTCCGCGGAGCCCGCCGGCCACGTACTCATCTGCGTCCGCGGCCACGCAGCGAGCGATGTTGTGTTCTGGTCAGGTGGAGGCCGGCACAGACCCTCCCCGCCCGCGGGAGTGTGTGAGTGCGAGAGAGACACATACGGCCGGGAACAGTCCGGTCAGGACGACTGTCGTGTGATATTTGCATTTGAAACGATCCGTCCCCGCGCGCGTGCTCACTGCCTGGCTGCCCCCCCCCCCTCTCGCTATTGGCAAAAAGGAAACTGTACAAAGCAATCACGCTGACGAAAAACTAGTTCTGCCTCCCCAACCATTATATTTGTTTCATTATTTTTTTGGCTCGTAGCTGTTTTTCGATGCCCGACAGGTATGATGGGCAAACTGCCGTGTGAACATTCTCACGCCACTTTAAAAAAAGGGTTTTTGGTTGTGTGTGTCTGTGTGTGTGTGTGCTGCTATGATGCTGGATTTTTGGAACGAACCCGTATAGGGTGAGCAACCAGAGTGAGTCGCAGGCTGCGTGCATTCTGCCCCCCCCTCTCCTCCCGACGCCGCGTCTGCTCCCCCGGGACCCCTTGGGGACCCCGGAAGCGCCGCTCCAGTGCCGGGTCCCCTTCGCCTGCCGGTCCTCCGCCGCCCTCCCCCTCTATATCTCTCCCTCCAAAGGGTGTAGTGGGAGGGGGAGGGGCCACTGAGGAGGAACTAATGTGGGCACCAGCGGTCATACGTGTGCGGTGCTGCCCGATCCCCACCACGGCCCCCGCCGAGTGAGTCCACGGCATTCCACGGTGCTGTCACAGATCTCAGCAGGCGCCTGGCGGGTAGGCACCCGTGGCTTGTGCACGCACGCGTGTGGTGCGGGCGGCCTACCTTAGCATTCGCAGGCGCTCGGCACAGGCTAATGCCGGCCCGGTTGGCGCTGTTGCCGGGGCCGATGGCGCCTAGCGCAGCCGGAGCTCCACATACAGGTGTCGCGCCCGCCGCCCGCCCACACCTGGCTGGGCTCGCTCCGCTCCAGCGCCTTCAGAACGCAGCCAGGCGACCTCAGCGGCTGGCGGAGGGGACGGGAAGGAGGAGGGCTATACTGTACCCTGTAGCCTCGCACCGTCGTAGTGCCCTTGGCTCAGATATTATAGCTCAGATATATGAAAAATTCCGAGGCTACGGCAATTTTGCGCACAATGCAATGCACAAGTGCACGTTACAGCGCGTAAAAGCATTTCTCTTCAGTTAGGTATTTAGGTCATAGGGAATTTTTTTCAGCTCAGGTTGTTCCTCTTGATTTTCCGAAACAATTTTTTAGAGTCATGCATTTCTGAAAATTTTTTTTTTGTGCAGCCACTGAATGTTCTTGTGGCCGATAAGGCGGCAGTGCGACGCTTATGTTAACTCGGCAGTGGAGCACAGAACACAGGTGTGGCCGCGTGCTGCCAATGCCCCGGCCCGGGTGTTTAGGTACACAACCGCGGTGCCCTTTTACAACGTCCCCGTAAAATATTCCATTAAAGTTATAAAACGAAGTCACGAGAGGGCAAAGGGAGCTTCACTACCCGCCCTTTTCCCCGTCATCACCCCTTTTTTTACCCCCTCTGCGTTCAGGATTATCGTCAGAAATTCTAATCTTGATATGGAGATTACGCCTTTTGAGTTCTGTAACTTTGTTTGAATTTCGTTCCGTCATCCGCCGTTACAGCGCCCCGCCTGAGCCGAGGCCCTAACGGAGCGCCCGGTGCCCTTGAGGAGCTGAGAACGAAACCGGTTCCGGGTTCAAATACCAGCTCAGCGCCCGTTATTCCAATCAAGTTCGCCATCCCCCCCTGGGCCGTCCTGTGTCGTTAGCGCGTCCCTACCGTAAAAGGATTTACCTGGCGTGTTTGTATAATGGCTGTCGCCAGTCGCGCTAGGCCGGCCGGGCCTCCGCAGTTGGCAGCGGTCACGGTCCGTGGCGGCCGCGTGGCGGCCGCGTGGCGGCGCGTGGCAGCGCGTTGGCGGCCCGCTATGGAAGGTGTGAATATTTATGCCCCGGTATGGATTACTGATGGCCTCTGTTCATTAACGCAGCCGCTCCATAGGCGGCCGTCGGGTCCATTACGGACCATAAGACAAGCCATCAGCCCGCCAGCGAAGTAAACGGAGCAAGCGGAGCATGTCCGCGCCGCACCGGCATGGCTAGCATCGATCAACACGACGTTCTACAACCACGACATAAAAAAGAGGGGCGGGGGTGTAAAGAGAGCGCTGGAATACTCCGTGCTCTCCATATTGACAAACCTGACAATGGGGTCGGAAAGCTATGACGAGCGGAAAGAATGGGGTGATTGGGAGGAATGAAATAAAAATATAAACAAGCCGCACGTGTGTTTGCTTTTGAGACTACCTCACCGGCTTTTTTTTTTTTTTAAATATGCTTTTTCCTTTTAACAATCTGCAGAAAAAAAAAACATGGCACGCAAATTAGTGTCGTGAGGTCAGAGATATAATGATGACTACGGCCGTAAAGAAATGCCGTGTCACCGTGAAAAAAAGGAGCAGAAGAAAAATAATAATTCAGCCGACAACCCCGTAGCCGCAGTCGTTTATGGAGGCGCAGTCCAGTCCAGCCCAGCCCTCCAGCAGCACCCAGTGGCACCGACCTGCTGGCGGCCATCTTTTCCGTATTATTCATCGCATCCCTTTGTTCAAAGCGCTCCCGCCCCTCTGAGCGCGCGCCAAGAGGTCCTGGGCTCACAGGGGCCCACAGGGGCCCACAGGGGCCCACAGGGGCCCACAGGGGCCCACAGGGGCCGCAGGAGGGCCGCAGGAGGGCCGCAGGCCTATTGTGGGCCGCGGAATGCAGTTGGGCCCGTCGATTTATCGCACGGTCGACGATTTGTCATACCACACCGTGCGACGCGGGAAAACCTTTCCGATTCAAAGTAAGCGTGTGGCCCGGGCCCCGGCCCCTGGGCCCCGCCCCCCGGCCCCGCCCCCGTCTCTCTCTGTGCCCGTACTGCGGCCACCTCCTCCAGTCGTTACCGTCAGCCTCAGAGGTATTACCGCCGTCCCCTGGCGGAGCGCAGGGCAGGGGGCCCATCTGTTCTGCCTGGAGAGCCACAGCCGGCCGGAGGAGAAAACGTTTTCGCACCTCTCGTCCCCGTGTGTGTCGGCGGGGTCCCAGCGGGGTCCCATATAGCGGGGTTCCAGCGGGGTCTTGGTCCTGGTGGGGCCTCCCAGATCAGAAGGAGGTTAAACTCTGCCGCCGCTGCAAACTCCCTGTGCACAAAGCTGGCGTAAGCAGGTGGTACGGTGAAGACTACGCACGTGTGTCTGTGAGTGTGTGTGTGTGTGTGTGTGTGTGTGTGTGTGTGAGAGAGAGAGAGAGAGAGAGAGAGAGAGAGAGAGAGAGAGAGAGAGAGAGAGAGAGAGAGAGAGAGAGAGAGAGAGAGAGTACTCTTTGCGCAGGCGAGCCAATTAAGATGAACTTGCTTGCCAGTGTGTCGGGTTTAAGCAAGTCGACCGGGACGGAGGGCTGCCAGGCTGCCGCGGAGAGGGAGGGAGGGAGGAGGAGGGTTCGATAGCAGCGGAGCCGGAGGAGCCGGAGGAGAGGACACAGGAGGGAGGTTTCGCACGTCTCAAAGACTTCAGACTCTCCAGAGACTTTGGCGGTCGTCATGCAGTCGGAAGGCGACTGCTGATGCTGCTGCTGCTGCTGCTGCAGCGCGACGGCGCCCACTGCGTGCACTTGTCTGTCACGCCCGCTCCCAGCCGCGGGATCAGACCGGAGCAGACAGCAAAACAAGTGAAAAAGAGCAGCACCCCGGCGCGGCCGGCACAGCAGCGCGCTGCAGCGGTGGCGACGTCTTCACCCCGATCAGAGGTGTGCGGGCGCTGCAGTGGTGGCGACGTCTTCACCCCGATCAGAGGTGTGCGGGCGCTGCTAGAGGCTTCCCGACAGCGGCGCGGGCAGCCACCGCATCCGCACCCGCACCCGCACCCGCACCCGCACCCGCACCCGCACCCGCACCCGCACCCGCACCCGCACCCGCACCCGCACCCGCACCCGCACCCGCACCCGCACCCGCACCCGCACCCGCACCCGCACCCGCACCCACACCCGCACCCGCACCCGCACCCGCACCCGCACCCACACCCGCACCCACACCCGCACCCGCACCCGCACCCGCACCCGCACCCGCACCCGCACCCGCACCCACACCCGCACCCGCACCCGCACCCGCACCCGCACCCGCACCCGCACCCGCACCCGCACCCGCACCCACACCCGCACCCGCACCCGCACCCGCACCCGTACCCGCACCCGCACCCACACCCGCACCCGCACCCGCACCCGCACCCGCACCCACACCCGCACCCACACCCGCACCCGCACCCGCACCCGCACCCGCACCCGCACCCGCACCCGCACCCGCACCCGCACCCGCACCCGCACCCGCACCCGCACCCACACCCGCACCCGCACGTGCACACGCACAGGCGGTGCTGGCGCTACAGGGAATGGGAGGTCCGGGCTGATGGATGGCGGCCGGCCCCCCGGCGCTCGGCCCGCAGCCACCAGCACGACGGCGGCCTCCACCTCGGCGCTCACCTCGCCGATCATCCCATCCCGCCCCCTCCGCCTCGCAGCACCATTCTCCCGGAACTGTACAACTCCAAGCCCCGCGCATGATAAATAAACATGACGCCCTCCTCTCTCTCCCTCCCCCAAGTCGGTCATCCGTGGCATCGGCAGCATCGGCACCGCCGGCGTCGGCATGTCGGACAGGTGGGGCCGCGGGGGCCGTGGGGGGCGGCGCTGGGGGCTGACAACGGCCGTAAAACAGATACGGCCGGGATCATGGTGCGGGGGCGGTGGGGGCGGTGGGGGCCGCATTGCATACAGGGCCGGCGACACAAGACGGGGAGAGACCCTTTTACGAGTCGAGTCGGGGCTGCGCGCCGCGATCCTGTGTCGGAAATCATTCGCGCGGGGGAGGGGGGTCATCGTGCCCCCTGCGGTCGTAACCCGGTGCCACCAATCTGCCCAGACCAACCAGGACTCGGTTCGAACCCACCTCGCCGGGGCCTCAGGTTTCGTTCCGGCAAGACTGGATCACTACTGTTGGTCCAAGGGGGGACTTTGGCTGACCGATGATGGCCTGTGCACGGAGGATGCACGTGTCTCTTTTTGAGCGTGGCTCGCAGAATTTTCGAGCAAAGGCCCCACTTCGGTGCAAAGTGTGTACGGGTAACCCGCGGGCAGAATATCCATGTTCTTTTCCAAGCGGCGTTGCTTTCCTATTCCCCGGTAGAATCTATGTCGAAAGCACGTTATTCATTCCCCGACACAAACACAGCGGCCGTGTCGTGTCCCCGCTGCGCGCCGCTGCCGGTCCACTTCCGCTTCCCTCCCCAGCCCCGCGGCCGCCCGCCCCACGCCGCCCGCTCCGACGGCCTTTGACCGCGCCGCCGCGGCTTGGCTTCACATCACGCGAAATCTGCGGCCCATCCATCACCGCGGCCGGCAACGTGTGGGGCTGCGTGTGCGTGCGTGTATGTCCGCGTGTGCGCGCGCCCGGCCGCCGGACCCGGCCCTCAGACACAGCGGCGGCAGCGGCGGCAGCGGCGGCAGCGGCGGCAGTACACCACTTTGGAAATAATCCATCCCGCAGGCCGCAGGCTGCCGGGGGCAGCGGTGGTGGTGGCGGCGGCGGTGCGCGGAGCGGAGCGTCTCCGTCCTGACTGCTGAGGCGGGAGGCGGGCGGCGGGGGCGGGCGGCTGTGACGAACGGACAAATCTTGATGGACCGCCCGTCACGTAGGCTGTGTTCCGTTCGCATTGCCTGATTTATCGACGCGTCGGCCTGTCTGCTGTCCCTCCCTCATCCCCCCCCCCCCCACCTCTACCTACCCCCTTCTCTCTCTCTCTCCAATACATGGCAGTCGAGAGAACAACGGTTTTCGCGCAACGAAAAACGGAAGGAACCAGCAGACGACAAAAAGAAAGAGGGGGGGGGGGGGGGCAGCAGCACAGACATTGGCCCTTTTCCTCCTTTCGGTCGTGGGGTTTAGAAGGGCAGGGGGTGGTGGTGTCGTATGAGGGCTGCTCTCTCAGCCACACACGCAGCGCCAAGCGAGGCTTCGCACCACAAGGCCGCGCACGGAGACACTTCAAAAATGTGTGCAAACAAAACAAACAAACCAATGCTTTCTGCAAAAAAAAAAAAAAAAAAAAAACACAGCAGTGAAACGACATGGTCGGATACACTATCCTTACTGCTTCGGAATATAGCTTCATACGATCAATTTCAAGATGCTTTACTCTGGCTTTTCTCTTTTCTGCAGCATTGCGTGCATTTGTTGCTTCGTTTTAAGTATCCGTTTCTGAGAGTGTGAGACTCGAGACGCGACAGCGCGCCGCCTGCTGCTGCGTGGGGTGGCCAGGGCAGCCGGGGCCCCCGAGAAGGTCACCGATCCTCCTCCTCTCCCTCCTCCTGCCTCCCCCATACCTTCTCGCTACAACGCGTCGGGCCTTTAAAAGTTTCGCGTGATCCATGCCACCGGAGGACAAAAAAAAGGGGGGGGGGGACTAGGACATAAAAGTTTGTGCTAAAATTGGTGCCCGCGAGCTTCGGCGATCCTTGGCGAGGCGTCTGAGGGGGTACCCAGGAGTTCCCGGCGGCACCGACCGGTAGCCCACCGAAGTGATCAGGACCGCCAGCTTCTGCGAGATTCGCGGCGGAAGCAGTTTCTTTCACTCACCCCTCTCCCCCCAAAAATTATAGAATTAGCGCACAAAGTTTGCGAGGCAGACGTCGCCTGCAGACGGCCGTGCAGCACCACAATCAGGGGCTAACGAGCTGCCTGTTTATTAGTGCAATTACCCTGCAATTGCGCCGCCGCAGGGAAAGAAGGGGGAGGGTGCAGTGAACGCGACGGTAGCTACTAATAGACCCCCCTTCCCTCCCTTAAGGGAGATAAAGGAAAGAACTGAGTTCGTGAAGGGGTTGGTGGTGTGGTACTCCAAGGGGGTGCCACAGTAATGTAAGTGCACGAATAACAAATAAAATGTAAGCCACAGACAGTTTTGCAATAACCGCTACACAGTATTTCACTATATTATGGTGTTATAAAAGTGTCATATTGGACTATCTTTTTTTTGTTTTGCAGTGACACGGTTTAAAATTTAGAAATTTAGAAACTTCAAACACAAGCAGTGCCTTTTTTCGGGGAGAGAAAAACGAATAAGACAGTCGAAACGGCACAACCATCCGAGGAGGACGGCGCCACACAAAGCAACGCTTTCCTGGCAGCGATGTGGGACGCGGTCCCATCCGTATGACATGAATACAATTCCCATTATTCGATGCGGCGTAGGGCGCAGAGTGTGGCCGCAGCAGAGGGCTCGGAGTGCGATCCCCGTTATCGGCATTGCTCTGTGAGCCCCGCCTGCTCCGCCCCCACCATAGTTTCCGCTTACAGAAAGCAACAAGGTTGGCCCTAACGAACAAAATGCAATCCCACCAGAGCGCTGCCTTCTCTCCTTTGCCGTCCGTGAGGCACACCGAGTGGGGCCCTGTGCCCTATGCCCTAAGCCCTGTGCCCTGTGCCCTATGCCCTAAGCCCTGTGCCCTGTGCCCTGTGCCCTGTGCCCTGTGCCCTGTGCCCTGTGCCCTGTGCCCTGTGCCCTGTGCCCTGTGCCCTGTGCCCTGTGCCCTGTGCCCTGTGCCCTGTGCTCGACTCGTCAGCAGGCTGCATCAGGAACCTCTGCCTGACTCAGTATCATTCTGTCCTTCTCCAGAGCACAGCCAAATCGGACGTCCTTCTTTTTTGTTGCGTAGCCTTTGCCGGGTACCCATTGTCGATGTGGCGAGCCGAGCCGAGGCACACCGAGGCCCCGCTAAAAGGGAGGCGACTCAAGAGTCAGGACCGTTTGGGACCGGTGGTGGGGACAACAGTGCGAGAGCCTTGCAGGAGGCTAGCGCTAGGCGGCCCGCGTATGAGAATGCAAGCGTTACACTGACCGCTACCTCAACGCCCTAGCTCTTCAACTACTCCCTCTCCCCCTCGAAGGAGATACAAACCACCCCGAACCACCCCAGAACTGAAACAAGGCTCAACCAAAATCCTCATTCCATGAATTTAAAGAAAAGAAAGCAAACAAAACCAGAACAAAATATAAACTTAACTTCTATAACCACCCACATAACCACCCCAAAACTGAAACAAGGCTCGAGCAAAATCCTCATTCCATGAATTAAAAAATAAAAGAAGGCAAACAAAACAAAAAAGAACAAAATATAAACTTAACGTCTATTTTAACCAAACCCCCGTGAAACTCCGGGCCTACCAGCATCTCACACAGTGGGATAGTTTTTTTTTCAAAATGTTTTCCTAATTCTTATTTTTAAAAATACTTCAACTTTTCTGATTTTTCCTGAAATTTGCTGATATTTTCCTAACCTTTTTCTCAGATTTTCTTGAGAGTGTACATTCATTATTAAGAGTGACGGACCCCTTTCGTCCTCCGTGAGGCGCCGGGTGCCTCTACGGAGCCCATGGCCCGAAGATAACGGGGACAGCTAACCCAACAACTACAACTTTATTCGATATCTTCTATTCCTGCCAAGTCGTCGGGACTGCGCCGTGCTGTAATGCGCGACGCAACAGTCGGAGGGCAGCACAGCGGCAGGAAGCCTCGGCTCCATCTGATAGCGCTTGTCTTTACGTCAGCCCGTGCCGCTCTGCCAGCGTCACGCGGATGTGGAGGGGGGAGGGCGGCTGGTTCGACGCGTCAGTTCCAAGCGGGGCGCGTGCTCCCCGGGGGATGACAATTATTCCTAACTATGCCGCCTACACGGCGCTGCCGCCGGCTCAGTTCTGCGAGTGTCAGCAGGGTGGAGGGCGGGAACGGGACCAAAAATGTCTGAGAAGGGAGAGGGGAGTGAAATCTCCGTTCCTTCATTCGGATGACGAGGTGGCAGTGGCAGAGTGTCGGCCGGGATCAGCGCCTGTGAAGCGCAGGATAGGCAGACCCGCTGCGCATGGCTGTGCGGCGGGTGTGCCTACGCCGCCGAGCAGGGCAGGTGCCAAGTGCCGTGGCCAGGGTGTCCCACACGGTGTCCCACAGGGTATCCCACAGGGTGTCCCTACAAGGGTGTCCCACGGGGTGTCCAACACCGGCCTGGGCTCACATCACATCCAATATCGCTTCCTGGTCCCAATCAGCTAACACGGTCAGCTGCATGAGCACAATCACGTAGGGCCACACGCCCCCTGCTGATTGGCTGAGCCACTCTCTCCGTCTCTTCTCCAGCGCCGTCGCCGGACCCCTTCCTCTCTCTC
The DNA here is from genome assembly GCA_038380765.1 of Odontothrips loti. Lineage (NCBI taxonomy): Eukaryota > Metazoa > Arthropoda > Insecta > Thysanoptera > Thripidae > Odontothrips > Odontothrips loti. The sequence continues at coordinate 19,726,645 of CM076244.1, read as the reverse complement.
TCTCTCTCTCTCTCTCTCTCTCTCTCTCTCTCTCTCTCTCTCTCTCTCTCTCTCTCTCTCTCTCTCTCTCTCTCTCTCTCTCTCTCTCTCTCTCTCTCTCTCTCTCTCTCTCTCTCTTTCTCTCGTCCTACGTCAAACTAAACCTACGACCGAGCAGCAGAAATATCCATGTCGGCTCAGGACTCTCTGGCCCGGCAGAAAGAAAAAAGACCTCCAGTGGCGGTTGAACTTACAAAAAGTGCGACCTGCGTGAGCAAGGTAAAGAGAAAGAGAGTGCAAGAGGGAGAGAGAGAGAGAGAGAGAGAGAGAGAGAGAGAGAGAGAGAGAGAGAGAGAGAGAGAGAGAGAGAGAGACAGACAGACAGACAGACAGACAGACAGACAGACAGACAGACAGACAGACAGACAAACAGACAGACAGACAGACAGACAGGCAGAGATATGAACAGAGAGCACGAGAGAGGGGGATATGGTAAGGGCGTTATTGCCCGGGCCGCATTGCAGTGAGGCAGTGCCGAGGGCGGCGCCTCGAACAGGAGCAGAGTAGGGGCCAGCAGGCGCGGCCCACGGACCACAGTGTCAGTCTACAGGGCTGCGTGGCTGCGTGCAGGCTCAGCGCTAGGTGCCTCCGGGAACACTCCTGCCTAAGGTATACCTCACTCAACATACTACTCTGTGTGCACGCAACTTCATACTCCCGAAATCTCATAAAATCTTATGCATACAACGACTGTCAACTTATACCTGAGAAAGAAGAAATCGCTGGATAGGCGCCTGAAAAGTAAGCCCTTGGAGGCCTGGTAAGGCCGGAAGGCATAAAATAGTCGTCCGCAGGGACATTTTCCCGGCAAACTCATAAATTTCTCGTGACACTCATCAAAAACTCACACTCTTGTGCACACTTCCCAAGGAAGTGAGGGACCGCTTGCTCCTGCCCGTGTCAAAACCACAGACGAGAGTCTCGGCCCCGGTTCCGGCCTCGACCCCGGCCTCGGGCGCCGAGCCGAGGTCGCTCCTGATCTATGGTCGAGTGCCCTCAACTTTCGGAATCCCATTATCGTGGTGATGAGTGGAGGCGACCGGCGGCGGCGAAGACAAGGACCTGGCCGCCGCCACCGCAACCGGCGCCCGCCGCCCCCAATCGGAAACTGCCAGCACCATTCGCCAGACCAATCACCAGGCTCTCGACTAGGAAAATACCCCCTTCTAAGGCGACCAAAGTTGATTTTCTCCCGTTAATGCCTCTGGCGTCGTTGGCAGCAATGCTCCCCTCCTTTGAGCAGCGGCCGCACAGCGGCGTGTCGCGGCACCGAACAGCACGTTGTGTGTGTGTGTGTGTGTGTGCGTGTGTACTGCCTGGCACTCTTCATCAGATTCCCAGCCCTCTTCCCTCCCTACGGCTCCCTTCGCGCCGAGATACGACCCCATCCCTCATAGCCAACCGGCAGCCTCCTAGGCCCCCGCACACACACACACCCATGTGCACTTCTTCCACCTCCTCAATTTCAGAGCCTCATCCCACAACGCAGCTGGCTACAACACCCCCCGCCTCACCCTCCCCCCCCCCTCCACCCTCATCCCAGTGCAAACAAACACCACACACAACAAGCAGCACACGTGATACAAAAGGCCCCCTGCACGGCCTCGTGTGACGAGACGGGACGAGATCAGCCCGCCCGTCCCGTGCCGTCCCTTGCCGTTCCGTCCCGGCCCCTTACACTCTCCACTCTCGGACCATTTCCTTTTCTGGGAGGAGCCGCTTCCAAGCTCTCGATAAGAGACAGGGCTGCTACTGCTGCTGCTCCTGCTGCTGCAGCGCATGCAGTGCGTGTGAGAGCAACACCATCTGCGGTGTGCACTTCTAGCTTGCTGAAAGACGAAAGCACCTCTGAACACGACAAGGCTGCTGAGGAGTGCTGCGCTCGTTGAGGAGCTGAGGAGCTGCACGGAGCTGCATGGTAAAACTCTCGTCTAGGACCTCACAGGGGCGGACTGGCCCGGGGGGGGGGGGGGGTGTCTTTTCCCGTCCGGGAGGGCCGAGGGCCCCGGCCGAGGGCGCTGTCAGCCCAGCCTGGCCTAAGTCCCGGGCCGTGGTGTAGTAGCCATTTTGCTAAAGGGCCGAGAGATACAGATGGGGAGCGTCTATTAATTACGTCAGTTTTTTGGGGGAATTTTAGCCCCCCCCCCCCCCTACGTAAGGGTCCGTAAGATCTAGCAAACCCCCCCCCCCCCCTATCTTACGTAAGATTTGCGAAATATTCATCCCCCTTACGTAAAATTTCCAAAGGGGGGAAGGGCCGTCTGAAAATTTTCACGCTCGGGCCGTCAGGGTCCCAGTCCGCCCCTGAGACCTCACACCGGATTAGCCGGATTTAGAACTCTGAGAAGATAATAAAAGTCCGTGAGTTTCAAGCTCGATTGAAAAGGGGTTAAAGTATTCGTGTTGAAATGTCGACTCTCCGGATAGCGCTCACATTGAATTTCACGGGGCCAACAGATCAGCCTTCAGCAGACTATAGCCTACGTGTGGACACCTTTATCCTGCGGCCAGAAAATGCGAGGCCGTACGCGTGGGGATGGCCATCCCACGCATGACCGCCACTTTATCCATTTTTATATTTTTTTTAAAAATGCCACGGCAAATGTTTTTCGTGTCCCCATACCCCGCCTCTGTGTGTATCCCAAGTAGGTGTGTACGAAAACACGAGACCGCAAAATATTCGGAAGCTGGAAAAAAAAGTCGGGGGAATATGTCGAGGGCGGAGGTTGTCGAAGGGGAGTGCGCTTCGCTTCGGCCAGTCAGATTTACCTTAGGCCGTTATGTGTCCCCCTCCCCCTCTCCGCCTACCGTACACACATAATACAAGTCAACATTGCCGGCAGCTGGGAAAGAGAAAAAAAAAGGCAGCGGGTGTGCTCATGAAACAGTTTTTGTTATTTTCTTTCGTTTTCCGCGTGTTTCGCTTTTGTGCGTTTACTTTCGAGGTAAACGGCACGGAGGGCAGGCCGGCACACAGTCCGCCACGGCCCGGCGAGCAGGGGGGGGGGGGGGGGGGGAGGACACCTCTGGCAGACACACACATCGCCGACGCCCGTGGACGTGCCCGACGTGCCTGGCGGCAACGCCAGCGGAGCCCATCGGAGGCACCGTGATGCACCAACTGCTGCCCAATGTTTACACTTTCACCGAACAACACCCGCGCGGAAATCCGTCAGTTCGGTCGGGCGGGTCGCCTCGGAGCTGGGAGTCGTGTTTATTTGAGGGAATGCTGTGCTCGCTCTGCTCTGCTCTCGTGTAGCGTGCGGTACGTACGAAGCCTAATTATTCGACCATTTTTAAAATTTCAGGGCGGCGCCGTGTTTGGTGGCCGCGTGGCGTCGGGGGTGTGGGCCGTCGGGCTGGAGGAGCCGCGGGGCCGCGAGGGCGGTGGAGGCGGCGGGGGCGGTGGAGGCGGCGGGGGGCGGCAGGCCGTCCGCATGACGTCCACCGCAACCGGATTTCCTCTTCGCTCGTGTCGTGTCGCGCCGTGGTTACCCAGCCAGCCCGTTTGAGCGGGCAATCAGGGAGCGGCGCGGCAGGCTGCGGCGCCACAGTTATGGGTAATGGTGATGCCATTGCACTGTCATCCCAACTGCGTTGAATTCAACACGTTTGGCTGTAATGAAAGAACATCTGCGTTTACCATGTTTTAACACAGGCAGGCCTGCGTTATTGTATTGACCGCAGGTAACTAGGTGAAGTTCTACACAATTAGGTGCAATGAGGTGCGATCTGCAATGAAATCCTCGCAGATAAGTGTGTTGTCAATTGCAGGTGAAACTTCATTGCATCTATACGTGTTGAGCTGATTGCGGCTAACTGCAATCAGTGAAAAATAACGCAGCTAGCTGAGTTGTGCTTTGACCTCAGGTAAGCTGCATGATATCACGCACCACGCAGTTGGGATTACAGTGTGCCGCCAAACCATTTAGAATCATCACTTATTGTATCCGTGCTCCAATAAGACCACCGTTTTATTTTTACTTTTAAAACAAAACTGTCACGTGTGTGCAGTTTGGACAGTAAAAGGCCGGGTTACAAGCTAAGCTATCGCGACACCCGGCTTCTTCAGGATATTCGTTTTAAAAAGTGTCTCACGCTTGGTGTGCGTTTAAGTGGAAGCGACACAACACTGGTGTGGACCTTGTTGTCTGTGTTGCGGGCGGGAAGGCTCGTGCCCAAGTCGTGTGGAGCCCAGCGGAAGCCAGCGGAGCCCAGCGGAACCCGCGTCGTGTGGGGACGAGGCGGGGACGGGTGCAATATTCATAGTGGGCGAACCTTGAATAAATTAGCGTTGCTGGGCTGGGCGGGCTGCCGCGGGCTGGCGTGATACGTTCAGCATCGCCCGGGGACAGGGGAAAAGGCGGGAAGGGCGGGACGGCACAGATTGCCCATAAAAGGCTTTTACAGACCTTTGTTCCGGAGAGTGTTTGCACGTGTACCCCGCGTTACTCGCCCCTAAGCAGCGCGGCGCGGCGCGGCGGGGAGCGGATTGACGCCTCACAGAGCAGGGGGGCGGGGCGGGGCCGCGCCACACATGCCGTCACAGCGTACGTCCCCGGGGGCGGCCGGGGAGCGGCGGGGAGCGGCGGGGAGGGACCGCCCCCGGGGACTGAGAGCTGCACCAAGAGTTTGGATAATCCCGTCTGACGCGTCATTTTCCCTACCCCCCACCCTCTTTCCGTTTTTTTTTATTACCATATAAATATATTTTTTCCAGTGCCTCGCTCTGCGCTCTTGCTGCCACCGATCGCGTCCCAAGCCGCGTCCCGCCATCAACGCAAAAGTAAAAATCTCTGGCGAGCCGTCATGGGTAGAGCAGAGCAGCAGCGCTCCGCTACCGACTGCGTCATGGTGAGCACGGGGGCCCCAAGGACCCCCTGAGGGGCCGGAGTGACACTAAGCTGCAAGCGCCGCTCCGCACTTGGCCTCGGGGCTGGCCGGGGCGGCAGAGAAAATCCCAAACACCTTCAAAACATGCTAATTGCAAAAAAAAGGAAAATAGGGAGGCGAGGTTTTTTTTTCGGAGGAGGGGGGGGGGGGCGGTGCCTAGGCCAGTTCTGGCAGGGGGCGTGTGGTTGTGTAGATCCCAGCATGTCATTACGCCCCCACCCCCAACCCGCTCACGCACACACTCACACATTTCCTGCACAGAAGACTCCCTACGTTATCGTTCCCACGGCCCTTTCACCCGCTGGACATAATAATTTCATCCGCATTAAATAAATATCGTATTTCGGCAGCAGTGGCAGCCGCCTGGTCCCGCCCCGTCCCGCACTGCCCCGCACCGAGCTGCGGTCATTCTGCGCTCGAGACGAGTCAGTGAGTGGATCATGTGGACGTCCTGGCAGGTTATTTCCTCGCTAGCTGTGACGGAAATAACCGAGCGTGCCGCCAATTCTAAGTCATTGACGGCAGTGCCTCCGGGTGCTCCGGTGTCTCGGGTGCCTCCGGTGCTCCGCGGTGTCTCCGGTACTTCCGGAGCCTCCAGTGTCTCCGTTACCTCCGGAGCCTCCAGAACCTCCAGTGCCTCTAGTACCTCCGGTGCCTCCGGTACCTCCGGTGCTCCTGTGCCTGGTTCCTCCGGCGCGGGGTGTGGTGGCGCCCGGGTGGGACTCGGCAGTGACAGCGGCAAACCGCAGCGAGCGCACCGCACCGTGCCGCGGCCCCTTTATCAGCATGACGTCACATAGCAACCGCGACGGGTTCTGTGTCGCACTAATGGCTACACCTCCCGGCAACACGACCATAACCACTCTCAGAAAAATAAAATTGAATTGACTAAGAAAATCAAGATGACAAGAATTTTTCGTCGATTCAACCAAAGATCAGTCGTTTCCACTGGACTTTCGTCGAAAAATCGACCAAATTTTAGTCATCTTGACTTTCTTAGTCAATTCAATTTCATTTTTCTGAGAGTGACTATATTTGTGAACGTTTTAACAAAAACAAAAGACGAACTTCTGAAAAGGTTAAACTGCAAGAAATTATTTACAAAAAATTTTGCGGATGAGTAGAATATCGGTGTGGTATCATACGACAGCGGATGCAGCGGGCTTCACTGGAAAAGGCGGCGGGCCCTCGGTAAAAAAGCAATGCGATCACTTTTAATGCTTCCGCGCAGTGCATGACAATTGCCTCCACCCCATCCAATTAAGCCAATAAGCCGAAGCGGACGGCCGCCTAAAAGAGTTTTCAAATTAGCGCGCCAAAGAGTGAGGGCAGCCAGCGGCAGCCAGGGTGGCGGTGCCAATCAGGGGTCGGCCAGCCGCACGGCCCCCCGGGCCCGGCCCCCGCGGGGACGGACACAGACAAGGCTGTGCAGTGCGGGACAATGACCCGGGAGCACCCACCAACTCCGGAAAATACTGAAAAAATAAAAAGTTTTCCTCGATTGCAAAATTCAAATCTGATAAAAAAAAATGAGAAACGATTCTCGATGTACATCGACAACAAGGTTCGAGTTGCAGTACTCGCCGTATCGCGTCTCGTAATTCATGGACAACGAGGCGGCGGGAGCGGCGGGGGCGGTGGGGGGCACTGGAGATAATGGAAATGGTGTCACTTTGCGGGCAGCGGCTTCGATTCGGAAGAAAGAAGGGCGCTAGACCAGACCAGAATGGAGCGGCCGCCGGCCGGGGCAGCGATCCCAACGCCCACAGCCAACGCAGTCAGACAGGGGCGGGGAGGAGCGGGGCAGGGCAGGGCTCGTCGGGCATCTCACACGACAGTGCCCTGAGAAGTGGCGGCGACGCTCCCCCCCTCCCCCCTCCCTACTTTCCCTTCGCTAGTGGTGCGCGGCGCTGCGATGAGACTTCTGTTCCTCTCCCGCAGAACTTCATTCCTCCAGCTCACGGTTTGGCACCCTACCTCAATAGAAAAGTTCACATGCACGGACTACGTTTTCTCATCCGGCCGCCGCCGCCGTGTGGAAGAATGCGAATTTCCTCGACAGACGCGCGAAGCGATTCACCGCAGGGATATCATATCGTCGCATCGTCCTGGGGGTGGTGACTCCACCGTGCTGTTGGGTCGACAGAGGAGGTGTCAGGTGTCAGCCAACCCCCGCGCCGGCCGATCGGGGGGGGGGGGGGGGCATCGCGGTGGTATGTTGTAGCGGCCCATGAATTAAACAGCAGGCAACAGGAGCGGGCACTCTTACACACACACACACACACACACACACACACACACACACACACACAGCGGAGGTGTGAGCGGCGGCATGTGCAGCGCGTGGAATTTATGCCGCTGATGTTAGGAAGTGGAGAGAATCCTATAGGAAGCGGCCATTTTTACTCGTTCTTTAATTCAACACAAACAGTTCTAGTACTATGACGCAGAAGCAAAAAAAAAAACAACAACAGAAACAGGTATTGCGCCTGCCCTGCACTGTTAAAAATTGTCGTAAAGTTACAAAATATTTGGGCATGAATTTTTAGCAAAGTCAATTTTTATAAAAATTCAGAAACTATACGAAATGTTTCCAAACTTTTATGTCAACCTATCGCATAAGTCAACATACCAAAAGTTTCCAATTTTGACGAAACGGCGTCCTGAAGGACTAAAATTTCAAGTAAAACGTCGTATCTCGTACGGTTTTGGAGATATCGGCATTGAAAGTGCAAAAATCAAGCAAAACCGGGCAAAACCGCGTACGCGATTTTTGCACTTCCAATGCCGATATCTCCGAAACCGTAAGATATACGATGCTTTACTTGAAAGTTTAGGTCTATAGGACGCCACTTTCATCGAATTGACATTGGAAATTTTTTCCAATTTTTTTTGAGAAACTTTCCTTTTTGCCCTGTAGAGGGGCATTTAGGCCCTCTGCGGCAGCACTTACTGACGTCATATCGAGACAAAGTTTTTTAGAAAATTGACACCAAAAGGGATATTTTCTAGGGTGGAACTTTTCAGATTTCTCAAATCGGCGAATGAAGGAAGGGTCTACTGCAACACCGTACGCGTGTGGAGGCCGTGGGCTGGCGGGGGCTGCTGGCATGCTGCTAGGGGTGTGGAGGATGGTGGAGGATGGTGGGGGCTGGTGGGGGCTGCCGGGGGCTGCCGGGGGCTGCCGGGGGCTGCCGGGGGCTGCCGGGGGATGCCGGGGGCTCGAAGGAAGCGAGTCAATCTGGTAGAGAGCAGACAGTGTTCTGAGAGAGGGTAGGGAAGTGGAGGACGATGTTCTCTTTGTGGCAAGCATGCAGTGGCTACACAAACAGCCCCTCCTCTCAAACTTTCATGTAAACGAACCGCGGCGCGGCGCGGCGCTGGGGCGGAACGGGCGGGGACACGGCGCGGGGCTCCGGAGTGATAACCAGTGATAAAGGCGGCACGGCACGGCGCGGCACGGCACGGCAGCGCCACCTCAGGTTAGGTGCCCCAGTCGTAATCGCATCACCGTGCTGCTTTGTTCCGAAGTTGACTGAGGGCTCGGAGCCCGGCGCCGCCGCCGCCTCAGACGGCTGCCAGAGGTTCCTACGGCCGTGCGTGCTGCTCCAGGACCTCGTCCCGATGAGACCGGCGGACAGGCGAAGGTAGCAACTGTTGCGCTCATCGGCCATCACCTTAAATAAACCCCCGCCCGTGGCTCCTGCCCCGGCTCAGCCCCGCCCCGCCCCGCCCTCCGTCGGCCGCAAGGCTCAGCCACAGCCCCCGGCACAAGACGAGCAGTTGTAAAACTCTATGGGCCGGTCTGTGGGGAGGGGTGGGAGCGGAGGGGGGCGGGGCGGGGCGTAGTGAGGGGCCCGAGCCTTCCGAACGCGCCTCAGAATAGCCGGCGGAGAACGAGTCTGGCGAGTCTGGCCCCCGGGTCCCGGAGAGAGAGAGAGAGAGAGAGAGAGAGAGAGAGAGAGAGAGAGAGAGAGAGAGAGAGAGAGAGAGAGAGAGAGAGAGACAGAGAGACAGAGAGACAGAGAGAGAGAGAGAGAGAGAGAGAGAGAGAGAGAGAGAGAGAGAGAGAGAGAGAGAGAGAGAGAGAGAGAGAGAGAGAGAGAGAGAGAGAGAGAGAGAGAGAGAGAGAGAGAGAGAGAGAGAGAGAGAGAGTGTGAGGGGTTCTGTGCAGTGCAGAGGGGTAGCAAGCAGTGATGGTGCCCGCGGTTGTCGTGTTAGGGAGAAGCCGAGAAGCCACACCCGAAAGAGTCCTACAAAGAAATTAGCGTCGTGCTGTGCGATGGTATTAAAATAGAACCGCCGACTTTGTTTATAATATGAACATTTTTGGTAAATTGTATGTATGTTGCAGAGATAAAAAGGTTCATGTTACAACTATAAAATCGTGTCCGGTATGGTAACAGAAACATTCGAAATACGAAATAAGAGCAATAAAGTAGGCGAAATGAATTACTCGCGTGTTTGTACTTATCACATTCCTTGAAACACGAGTTTTTCTCAGATCGCAAGTTGAGAGTTTGGCGTTCGAAAGTTGTCAGAGGAGGGCGTGATGGAGGGTTGGGCCCGAGAGTTGGACCGGCACGATGTCCTTTTATTCAGAGACGGGCGGTGTGACCTTCGGCCGCCGCCGCCGCCGTCACCGGGAGTCGAACCCGAACCCCTCTTCTCGGCCCTCCGGCAACTCACATGGAACGAAAGGGCGCGAAGCGTGGCGGCCGTGTGCCTCCGTCGGTACAGAAAGTTTAAGACCGTTTCCCTTCCAATTCTCTGCCCTTACTGCCCCGGCCCGCGCTGCCGGGTGAAATGGTGCGAGAGCCGGCCGCAGGAGGGTCCCCGCCCTGCCCCGCCCGGCCCGCACCCGCCCTCACCCGCCCGGCCTGCACCCACCCGCACCCGCCCTCACCCGCCCTAGGCCCGGAGTGAGCTTCCTGCCCTTAACCCGCCCGGACCTGACCGGACCGCAGAGCTGGAGCCGGCGACGTATCGCAGGGCTGAGCTGAGCTGCACTTGCTGCGCGCCGAGCAGCGCGCCTTTGTGCCCTCTGCGGCAGGCCGGCGGGGACCGGAGGGGACCGGAGGGGACCGCGGCCGAAGGTCATTAAGTACACCGTGTAGCAAGGACAATGGAGCCCGTCTTGTCACGACAACACAGCCATCAAGTTGTCAACGGGATGACGTGAATGACTACAGCTGCTGCCCGGCTGCTGCCCGGCTGCCGCCCGGCTGCCGCCCTCCCCGCCCATCACGCCGCAGAACAATAGCGGACGGAGTGACTGGCGAGAAAATGACGCTGTGGCAATTTTTGCCTCAAAGTCTCATCGCCCCCCTCGTCCTCTCCTCTCCCTTCTCTACTCCTCGTCTTCATCTCTCTCTCTCTCTCTCTCTCTCTCTCTCTCTCTCTCTCTCTCTCTCTCTCTCTCTCTCTCTCTCTCTCTCTCTCTCTCTCTCTCTCTCTGAGCATCCTCTGCCCGCGGGAGGCCGGATGCGCCGAGGCCGAACACCACAACAGCAGCCGCACCCGGCTAGGATCAGCCGCTGGCCAGCGTGGGTCCGTGGGTCCACTCCCTGTCCCGGAAACTTTGATTAGAAAATTTTATGCAAGTCGTGAACGGCGGCTGGGAGGGGCCGACGAGCCGAGCCCTTCGGCCCTTTGGTCGGACGTGTCGGGGTGGGCCTTGGCCTCCAGCCGCTCGCCCTCAGGGCCCGGCAGTTCGGGCTGAGTCTGAGCTAAGGCCGCCGAGCCCGAGGGCTGAGCTGATGGGGTTGCGACAGGTTTGTGTCATGCCGCCGTGGCTAACCAATTTTCGACGGCTGCTGAGGAGAGAGAGAGAGAGAGAGAGAGAGAGAGAGAGAGAGAGAGAGAGAGAGAGAGAGAGAGAGAGAGAGAGAGAGAGAGAGAGAGAGGGGGGGGGGGAGTCTCCGATAAGATGAGGATCTCGTTGAAAGGGCCGGTGTCGTGTAGCGTAGGCAGCGAGCAGCCGAGAGGAGCGCGCTAACTGCGCAGGAACGGAGTCATAACCTTAACTCCTGCTGCCCTTGTCTAGGGTAACCCGATAACACGGGTCGAGGGCCGTGCCGTTGCCGTGCCGTGCCGTGCCGTGCCGTGCCGTGCCGTGCCGTGCCATACCCGGCAGGGCCAGCCAGCCCAGCCCCCGGTGAAGACCTCGGTATGGCCGCCTCGGTATCGAAACCAGCTCGGCAGCTCTCGGCAGCCCACGGCACAGCCACCGCACCCGCCCCACTATCTCCATCCTCCCCCACACCAAAAACACCGAGGTAAAAATTCAGACCATGGGAACTTTTTCACCATGCGGTGATTGGGTCTGCTTCGGCCATGCTAAATTGATTCTCCACCATGGACGAGGACCGTTACCACGCGGCTCATCTAAGTTGATGTCAAGTCGCCATACGGTCCACCGAAGGCCCCGGAGCTTCACCACGGCAGAGAGGAGAGAGAGAGGACCCCGGCGGCGGCAGCGGCAGCAGCGGTAGGGGCGGCGGCGGCAGCAGCGGTAGGGGCGGCGGCGGAGCAGCGGTAGGGGCGGCGGCGGAGCAGCGGTAGGGGCGGCGGCGGCAGCAGCGGTAGGGGCGGCGGCGGCAGCAGCGGTAGGGGCGGCGGCGGCAGCAGCGGTAGGGGCGGCAGCGGCAGCAGCGGTAGGGGCGGCAGCGGCAGCAGCGGTAGGGGCGGCGGCGGCAGCATCCCAGCGCCGTCGCTCGCAGTGATTACACAGGCGCCCCGTAATACCTTTATTGAGCGGCATTGAATAAAGGGCCCGTGCCGGAGGGGGCGACAGGCTCCCAAGAGCAGAGGACAGGACACGAGGGCCGACCCCGCCCCGCCCCGCCCCGCCCCGCCCCGCCCCGCCCCGCCCCGCCGCGGCCGGCCTCGCAGTCGGCGCACGCAGCTCCCCCCTGATTAACGCTGACGCCGCTTCTCACTCAATTACTGCCTTTTCCTGCCCCTCCCCCTGCTGCCGTTGCTCCTCCTGGCCCGATTCCCGGCCCGTTACCCCCCCCCCCCCCGCGGACCCCTGCAGCACCGATACTCAACCAAATTGAGCGGAGTAAATAGTCGCCCCTGTTCGGCCGAGCGCGGGGCGAGGCTCCGGGCGGGGCTCCCTCTGGTCTGGGCTGCCTCTAGGCGTGCCGCGGCGCAGCCACAACCGCCTGGTGCCTGCCGCTGCCGGTACCAGCACCACAGAGTTACCGACTGCACAGGAGAGAGAGAGAGAGAGAGAGAGAGAGAGAGAGAGAGAGAGAGAGAGAGAGAGAGAGAGAGAGAGAGAGAGAGAGAGAGAGAGAGAGAGAGAGAGAGAGAGAGAGAGAGAGAGAGAGAGGGCGTCTCGTCTCCTTCTCCCTCCCCGATTGCCGGTTGCCGCCTCCACGGGGACTCAATGGCTGGCCGATAAAACTGACTACATGGGTTGGGAAGGTCTATACCCGGACGCGCAGGCACAAAGTTCAGCAGGGCAGACTGTCTCCCGGGAACAAGTCTAAATTGCTTTTCGAATGAATGCCTCTGTTCTAATCACATTTCTATGAAATGATATTTGTTAGGCCTGTTGTTGTGAAAGAATCCCGGAGCTAGCAGCATCCTCCGGGGGACCGTGTATTCTACCTGACGATAGACATCAAAGACTCGTAGGGCCGCCTGCTTTTCACTTCTACTTTTACATCCCTGACCCCGATCCAGATCACAAAAAGAGAGCGAGAGAGAGAGAGAGGCAAAAAAGTGAGTGGAAAAAAAACAACAACAAAAACAAGCGCAAGTAGAGCAGTTTCCATTATTTAGTCTTTGCGCTTTCTGACTTGGCTGCCGACTGCCGGTCCCCGGAGGTCCCTCGGCGCGCGAAGCCTTCTGCCTTCTGGAAGCTCGAGATAATTTCTGCACCTGTCACATTAATTACTTTCTCGTCAGTTATCCGTCTCTCTTTCTCCCCCTCCCTTGTGGACGCCACCCCACCATTCATCCGTCCTTTTCTGCCCTTCCTTTGACTGCATCCGGGAGGAACTCGCTGCAGCGGCAGCAGCCCTTCCGCGCACTGAAGCGGGCAGAGTCCACTCAGCGCGCCCGCAGCCGGCAGCCGGCCTCCGCCTCCAGCCCCGCTAGCCCGGCCCGCAGCACCGCCGTGCCTCCGCGTTGCCTACCCTCCAGATGGCAGGCGTCGTCGGCCCGCCGCATGGCCCTCCCGGTCCCGGCCCTGCCCGGCCGCCTCCAAAGGCTTGGGGCCCGGCCCGGCCCGGCCTCTCTCCTCACGGCTTTTCTGCTCGAATTACACTAATTTCTGCAGACCCTCTCTGTCGCTCTCCGGGCCGGGCCGCGCACTCGTGAAATCTCCGTGACGCGGCGTTGACTCCGTTAGCGTTTGTCACGCCCCCACGGCCCCCGCGGCCCCCGCGGCCCCCGCGGCCCCCGCTCAGGGGATAACCCGTGATTGACCGAGACTGTCGCCCGGACGCTTAAGTACCCTTCGCAGCACCGAGGAGTGGGCCATGCCTCTCTTTCGCGCGGGGGGCCACGTCTGTGCTTCGCCGCTGACCGCCCCCGGCCCCGGCCGCCGCCTGCCCTTGCTAAACTTAACAGCGAGTTGATGACGAAGTGCCGCGAGCTTTACAGTGTGCGGCCGGGGCCCACGGGCAGAAGCACAAGACCCTCAGGCGACACGTGTAACTCCCATCGACTCCCGCCAAAACGTGCGCGGTAACCAAATCCCACCCCGAACCGCAGTCGCGGCGCAATAACCACAGCCGTGCCGGCGGGCGCGTGAGGACGGCGGCCAAGGCAGACGTCGTTCACCTGCCGGCGGCGGCCTCGGCCCGTAATAACCTGTGCGTCGTTGTCCGGGCCGCCGCGGATGAGAGGAGCGGGGAAACAAGAGCGGCCTGATAAAAAATTGAAGGGGAAATTCATGAGCGACGCTCGCTCTGGCCGGACTTTTTATTTCCCGCCGCCCTCTCGTAAATCTGCAACAGCGCCGGCAGCAACAGTGCCGCGAGACGGCGCGCCGTGAGACCGATGGGACGGCGTCCGAGTGGCCGGTGGTGCCCGGTGGTGCCCGGTGCGAGAGCTGGCCGTGAGGCACTGCAGCACCGCGCCGCCTCATGATCGCCAAGAAGAGCGAGCAGCAGGCCGGCTGGCCTTGGGGGGGAGGAGAGAGGCCTCGGTTCACGCAGGTCCCAGCACAGGTCCCGGCCCCGGCACAGCTAGGCCTCGCCAATCCCTCCTCGCGTGCTCTTCAATTTTTCAGGCAATTTGCACGCGGCTGGAGGGGCTCGGCCGGGGCCGGGGCCGGGGCCGGGGCCGCTCCGCTCCGGCCTCGCCGCGCCGCACCGCCACCAAACGCACCATCAGCGCACGCCGAGCAGAGCAGCGCGGCCAACACCACATCGATCCACGAGGTCCTGACCAAAATTTTTATAACTTTTGGTGGTCCGGCAGCAGGCTGGGCAGCAGGGAGGAGGAGGAGGAGGTCACTGGGGCAGTCTCTGTGCGTCCTTTGACAAACTCCGTCCCATCGACGCATTGCATACACATCGCGTCCTTGAGGAGGACGTGCGGCGCCCCCCCCCCCCCCCCGATGCGTTTCGTACGCGACCAGCTTTCTCTGCCCTCTCCCTGGGATTTGTCGCCCGATTCCTCACCGACAAAGCTGCGCGGGCTCGGGGTGAGCAATGAGCAAAACAAGAGACACAGGACGGCCGGCGTGGCCACCACTTCTTTACCCCGGGTGCCGCCCCGCGGTCCGCGGGTGCCGAGAGTGGCCACACACACACACACACACACACACACACACACACACACACAGGGCTAAGACGATCAGGTTGTGCAGTGGGATGGGACGGCCCCCCTGCGGCCCCCCTGCGGCCCCCCCGGGCCCCTTGTGGCACGGCTCGCTGTGACCGCAGCGTCCGCTTTTGGCAACAGCATGCGCCCCCTATTTCCCGCAGCAGCGCGCGCACCGCCACGCCGCCCGTGCACTTTGCAAACGAGCAGCCGAAGCGCCGACACGCACAGCGGCTCACCCCACCCCGCACCGCACCGCACCGCACCGCACCGCACCGCACCGCACCGCACCGCACCGCACCGCACCGCACCGCACCGCACCGCACCGCACCGCACCGCACCGCACCGCACCGCACCGCACCGCACCGCACCGCACCGCCCTGCCCGCCCCAGTGATACAGCACGGTGCCCGCCGTGTCCGCGATGCGCGTGCTGGCAGCCCCCCCCCCCCCCGCCCCGCCTGTGCAAAGCCCGCAGAGCCCGGCGGCGATCGGGCACCGCGTAGCAACCGCGCTTTCAGCGCTTTCGCCCCCCTTTTATCTTTCTTTTCGCGCGCCATACGAGTGCAAGGCCCGCGGTACGTGTTATCGTCCCACGGCGCAAGTGTACACTGTACCGAGCCTCCGTGGCGCAATGGTTAGCGCGTTCGGCTGTTAACCGAAAGGTTGGTGGTTCGATCCCACCCGGGGGCGTTAAAATTTTGCTGAACAAATATGAGTTGGGTTTCTTTTGCAGCCGGAGCGGAGCGAGTGCTGTCTGCATCGACCTCGACGTTGTTTATTCCGCTGGGTCAGGAAGGTTCAGCTCCACCTCACAGTGCCGTTGGCATAACTACCATTCTTGTCGCATTCGGGTTCTATTGCACTCCGCTAGATGGCAGTACAACAAGACTCTAGGACAGATTCGTTCTTTGAGTTTTGAGGGGAAAAACCCTACTAAAAAAAATGTACCCGTTGCCGGGTAGAGTACACCGGCTTCGGCCGTGTCCGATCTGGGCATCCCACCTATGCTGCACAGGGGAGCGCGCGTGGCGGCCGTGCTCCACGCGTACTGCGGCTGACACCTAATTTAGCCAACGGAAATCGGAACCAAATAACTCCGCCAATTGGCACCGCCCCGCAGAGCGCGCGCTCTGCAGTCCCATTAACGCGACAACATGCCTCGGATAATTCAACAAACTCCTTATCATTAATACATTCCCGCTCATTAGAGCCCATCTGACTGACTTGTCGTCTGCCTGGAGGGAGCCACACTGCACCTGTGTGTGTGTGTGTGTGTGTGTGTGTGTGTGTTTGTTTGTGAGCGTGTGTGAGCGTGTGTGACTGCATGCGAGTGCATGCGCACCGCAGCAGTGAGCAAGCAGAAAACATAAAGCAGCTCCATCCGCTGTCCAATTAAGCTTGTCGAGTAAATCGCCGCACCGATGAGTCGGACGGATGCTGCAGGCCCCACGGCGCCGCACACCGCTCTGCGCCATGCGATAACAACACTCAGCGGGAGTAGTTCCCCGCCGCCCCAGTTTACGACGCCGCCCGCTCCGCCGCTCCGCCTCGGCCACCAACGGAGGACCCACTCCACCCGCGGGCGCGCGCGCACTCCCCGGGAAATCAAAGCAACGCGAGGAAAATCGGGCGCGGATACCAGGATGAAGCCACCGAATCGGCTCGGCCCGAATCGGCGCTCGATTTTGTTTTACTTTTCTGGCAGTGCATATTTCTGACATTACCAGCGCTACGGTACGGTGCGGGCCACTGGGCCACTGCCGCCGCCTCTGCCGCTGCTGTAGCACCATTCCTCACTGTCGCACCACGCTCTGATTAATTTTATTCACGCAAGGGAGCCTTAATCCAGCCGCAGCATCAGCAGCCCTTCGGGGCTGGGCCCTTTCGGGCCGAGCTAAGCTGGACCGTGTCGCGTCTCGCAGATGGCCGCACGCAGCGCCCCCTGGCGCCGGCCGGGAGAAGCGGTCGTGCCTCTGACCCGAGCGCCCTGACCTGACCCCCGCCTCCGACCCCGAGGCACTATCGGATGGAGCGCCGTTCTGCGGAATAAAACGGACTATACGCGGTGATTCCTCGACACACTGTAAATATTTTTCGTCATATGACAAGAAAAGCTGTGACGATTCACTGATCACCTGAACATGTCGTCACTTTACGACGTTTATTCGTCACTTGACGTATTCGTAGGGTTCATAATTCGTCACATTTAACCAAACTTCGAGAAGATATACTTTTCTAGCGGTTTTTGCGAAAACAAAATCGGTGACGAGTTATTCGTCACTTGGTCTGTGACGACTTATTCGTTTTTCAGATTTAGCCAGAGGATTGTCGTAAAATGACGATAAATATTTTTCACAGTGCATGGGATTCCGCGAAAACTGTTGGTTTTGATTTGTTTTGCCATTTCAGCAGCCCCTTCTCTAAACTCGTGACCGAACGCTCTCCAAGCGTTACCGCGGCGCGCAGCGCCACCCATCATCAGAGGACCATCAGCGGCACGGCCTGGCACGGCCCTGCAGGCTCCGTCCCACTGTCCCCTCGGCGGGCCCCTAAGGCCGGGCCGCTAAGGCCGGGCCGCGCCCACTCCGGCCTCCCCGCTGCCACGGCAGGGCATATTTCTCCGGGCGGCCGGCATGCGCCGCCACCCGCCACGCGACTCGCACACTTTATCTCTCTAATTCGTCCTCATTACATGTTTACGAGGCCCGGTGCCCGGTCCCCGGTGCCTGGACGGTCCTGGGCCGTGGGCCGTGGGGACTGGGCGGCGGGGCGCAGCCTGGCCACGGTCTACCGCCTACGGCCGCAGCCACAGCCCGGTCCGGGAATGCCGCCCCCGGCCACCCCCGGCCGCCCCCGGCCGCCCCCGGCCATCCCCGGTCACCCCCCGGCCGCCCAGCCCCCACGGCAGGGCAGGCAGGCATACGGTACGGCAGGCAGCCCGTTCCACGGTGTGCGAGCGTGTCGTCTGAAAGACCTCTGGCCCCCGCAACGAAGAGCGGGCCAGCAAGAGAAAGAGAGAGAGAGAGAGAGAGAGAGAGAGAGAGAGAGAGAGAGAGAGAGAGAGAGAGAGAGAGAGAGAGAGAGAGAGAGAGAGAGAGAGAGAGAGAGAGAGAGAGAGAGAGAGAGAGAGAGGAAGAACACAGAAGGCGGGGAGGGAGAGAGACCAGCTGTTGTCTCCTTCTAATGAAAATAGAGGTTAGGAGGTGCCCTGACTCGCTTGCCCACAGAATTGGGCGAAGGGGCAGAGAGGCAAAGAAATTCATATTATTTTGCTTCATTTCTCCTCTACACCAAAATGTCTCTGTCCCCGACAAAGTGGTCCGTGACAATTTGCGATCAACTCCGTCTAATCCACGGCTGAACTCAGAGCTTTCTCTAATTTTATGTGGGCGGAGGCTTTGGCTTCCGCTGGTGCCGCGGGACCCTATGTGAAACCCTAGGCGGAGCACGGCTGGTTGTCCTTTTTTTGTAAGCTTTCGTTCCTTGTCCCATTACGATTAGTGCTCCGAGAAAGAGAGGGCGAGACGAAGTAGGGGTTGGAGAAGTCAGTAGATCCCTTAAGTCCGGTCCAATTCACCCCCTAAGATAACACACTCGCCGAGGTTTTTACTCGGCCAGCGCGGTGCTCTTCCTCCCCCCACCTCTCTCTCTCTCTCTCTCTCTCTCTCTCTCTCGCTCTCGCTCTCTCGGTTTAAGAACTGGTGCCCTCGTGAGCTGCGTCGGACGAGTCGGCGTGGTTTGGCAGAGCGGCCGGCAGCTCGCTGCCCGGAGCTGGGCCTGGGCCCCGGAGGCCGGAGGGCTGCCCCGTCCCGCGTTCCTTCTTATCTCCGTCCGTGTCCTTCTTCGCTAGCGCCGCTAGCGCCGCTAGCGCCCGTCGGCAGCCGTCCTCGGTTCTCTGGACACCTCCGGGCTCCGGCTCCAGCTCCGCTCCAGCTCCAGCTCCAGCTCCAGGCCTCAGCCAGGTCCCAGGTTGCCGCTAGCATGGCAGTTGTTTTAAAGGAAGACTTATACCGTCTTGCTGGTCCGCTCACGACTGCGGCCGTGCTGCCGCTACCGCAGGGTCGGCGCCCTTGGAGGAGTTTCAAGTCCCCGACAAAAAAAAAAACCTTTCAAAAATCAATTTTCTTTTCCAGTCACTGTTTCCTCGTGCAATGAAAAATTATGCAGGCGAATATACATTATGCATTTATTTGCCTCGCTCATTCAGCGCTTCAGCAGCACGTTTAGCGCCTCGTTTTCGCAAACATCTTTCCCCCATATGAGTGTCACAACATCTCGACACATCAATGGTACATATTCTCTTCCGCCGCCCCTAATGTGACCTACCATTTTCGGCCCATCCCCGCGGTCCGTGGCGGGGCGGATGCATCAGGATACTAAGTGATGTGTGCATGAGTGTGTTGGGGGAAGGGGGGGGGATTTATAAGAGGCAAACATGCTGGCAGCAACTCAAACTTGACAAGCGTTTGTAGTTAATGAGCGACAAACTGCGGTGTGATGGCACACACGTGCGCACACACGTACGCACATACACGTGCGAATCGGGTGACCTGGTGCGCGCGTCGCTCTAAACTTCACACATATCCCCCGGCGCGGCACGTGCTGAGTGCGAATATAATGCCGCGTGTGTCACACAGGAAGCAGGCGGGGCACGTCAGCGCCTCCCTGCTCTCCTGCCGCCAAGGACGCCCCCAGCGGGGGCCGCGCCTGGCTGTGCCGCGCCCTACCGGAGCGGGAAGTAAGAAAAATAACAAGTCGGGCCCAGTCAAGGAGAGTCAATCCATACCATATTGATGAAAAAACTTTTTTTTGTTTCGGCAGCGAACGGCGGCGTCGTGATGTGTGAAGCAGCTCCAAGCTGCCCCGCTGTGCCCCCGCTGTGCCCCCCCCCCCCCCCCCCCCCGCAGCACTCTCCACGCACTCTCCCCGCCCCGCCCCGGCGCCTCGCAGCGCCTCGCGCCTCCGGTTTTGCGTCGGCGAGGATGCCCTCTCGTGAGCCATGCATTGCGAATTTGAATGGAATAATGAATAAAATTACGTTGTGCTGCGGGAGTGGCGGGGCCACCAGTGGGCGCGGGGGCGGCGCGGGGGCGGCGGCGCTGTCGATGGCCGTATGGATTAGTGCAGAGGCGAGCAGCGCACGGGATTATTTACCCCGTATTTACAGCGCGTGATAGCAGCGGCTGACCTGGGGGACCTCGGCCCGGCGGCCCGTGGCCGTGGAGCTCCCAGCCTTCCCTGCCAGAGGTCCCGTGCTCACCTCACCTCACAAGGAGGCAGGCAGGCAGGACTCGGGGCCCAGGTCCCAGGCCTCGAGCCCGGCCGGGACAGGTGACCCGGATTAGGGAGCTCGCTGCCAATCCCTGCCGGTCCTTTACCCAGCTGCGCCGCTATGCGTGTTAGGCCCGCCCCACTTCCCGTGTGTTTAGAGCGGAGATGGGCCGTCCTGGTCTGCGCCGCTCCCCGTCGGGTGAACACGATATTGGCAGGCGTACCGTGCATCCCAGCGCTGCCCGCCCCCGCTGCCCGCCCCCGCTGCCCGCCCACGCTGCCCGCCCCCGCTGCCCGCCACCGCTGCCCGCCCCCGCTCTGCCCGCCCCCGCCGCCACACCACAACGCTGATACGGGGTGCGGCCCGTAGAGTAAACAGTGGTCAGATGTGCATGCGCTACCTACCACAGCAGGGCGCAGGGGCGCAGGGCGGGGCCAGATTTACAGGCTAGGCTAGAACCCTGGGCGCTCGGCTCTCAGCCCGGTTCCTGGAATATTCACCAAAGGGCTGCCTGTTTGATGAAGATGAGACCCTGCCATGCCTCGGCACCAGCAGCGGGGACCAGCCGGGACCAGCCCCACGCTCTACCAACAACTTCTCCAGAATTACGAACTACGCCTCCCACCCCCTCCCCTATGCTGTGGTGACAGCCTTCGACGGCCCTCAGCGCGCGCGATGGAGGCCAGAGCCGGAGGCTGCGGTGTCTTCACGGCCATGTGAAGATTAATTTGGATCGACGGGAATAGAGAGGAATGGAAACGGCAAAGCAGTCGCAACGGAATTGTCCATCAAGTGACATGCCGTACAATGGCACGGGGGAGGGGAGAGGAGTCTGGCATCTCTTTCCCGGCCGGTCTTCGAGAGGTACCGAGGGGTGAGGGAAGTGCCACAAACTTGCTCCAATAAGACTACCTGCGAAGAGGTATGCGACACTAAGTTTGATGAGCGGTGTAAACTCTTAACTCTCCGGCAGAAGACAGAGCCGCGGGGTAGAGAAAGGCCGGGAGGGGGAGGAGGGGGTGGGCGGGCAGGCATGCGGCGATATTCGAGGGTGGCCGAGAAGATACGGTGTCAAGGGCCTGAGTGGGGCAATACACTTGCATTGTTATTGCTTATTCCCGTGTAAACAAGCTGTAAAGCCAAAGTGCTCGGGATATGTGCGGGTGGTGTCGTCGTATGCGCGACGAGAGGCGTCGAGTGCGTGCGTGCGTGCGTGCGTGTGTGCGTGCGTGTTTGCGTGCGGGTGTGCGTGCGGGTGCTCTTAAATGGCTGCCACGTGGCTTCCAAGGTGCACTCCGCGGGTGTTTACCGAGTCGGCTGGAGGGGACGGGGGGGGGGGGGGGGGCGGGACGGGGAACGCAGCATACAAAAGGCCGCAGGAATTTTCCGCAGCCGTAAAAGCCTACGCCTTTCTATCCACTCACTTCTGGATCGAGAGGCCCACTTACTCCGTGTGCGCGCTTGGGGTGAAAGCAGATCCCCCCACCCCCTCGCCTCTGCGCCTCGCACTGAGGGAATGGTTTATATATCCCGTCCGCGCCTTGCCAACAAACGCTGGAAAAGAGAAGGGCGACGGCAAACGCTTCACCTGTAAACGCTGTCACGTGAAATCCCTGAGGACGAAACCAGCGCGAGGCGGGGAGTGAGGGCGCCCAGTTTAGGGAGCGTTCGCAGGCCGCGTGACCTATCTTATTCGAATCCTTGTGGCGCCGGAGCGAACCGTGGTTGGCGCGGGCCTAAGCCTCCTATGTTCTCCTCGGTGGCTTCGATTCCCACAGAAGGTTCTACGGTTGTGGCTATCGCGTCCGTTGAGATTATTGGGCTCAGTTTCGTGTCATGTGGTTGGTGAACGGCCCCTAATGTGTCCGTGCGAGCTCCACGGCTCCCTGATGGCACCACGACGGCGGGCGGAGGGCGGAGCAGAGCCGAACCGAGCCGCGCCGGGGGCCTAAGTCCGTAACGACACCACGCCACCTAATTCAATTTCGCGCCAGAAATTTCGCCGGACTTGTCGCCGGCGGTGGCGGCCAGTGGCGGTGGCGGTCGTGGTGGTGGTGGTGGTGGTGGTGGTGGTGGAGGCGGCTCCGGTCCGCGTCCACGGTCCGACCTTGGAGGGAGTTTTACAGCACGGGCACGGGGTGTTCACCTAGGGGGCCGCGGGCCGCGGTGGGCTGAGTCACACAGTTTCAGAGTCCCGCGGCCACCAAAGTCAACCCTATGGCCACGGCCGCCGTCAGCGACTTCTCCGGTTGCGTTGCAGAGGCTTTTTTATTTCCTTTTTTATTTTACGTTGAGCGTCAACAAGTTTTGATGTCAAATGGGGTCACGGAACCTGACGCGCCACGTACAACAACGCGCGAAGACATCTGATTTTGTTGTTGCGCTCTGACGTCAAAGTTTGTTGAACCTGGCGTGCTCAGACATCGGATTATTATTTGTTCTTGGAGCCCGCCGAATCATTATTGCGAACGCATTTGTGAGGAATTAGGACCGGCCGAGGCCTGGCCGAGGCGAGGCGGGGCGGGCCCGTGTCGGACTGTGGCGGGACTGTGTCTTTGCAAAAGAAACACAAGCGGAGTTTGTTCGGCCGCCCCCTTTCAGATTGCCCCGCACGACCGCTGCTCTGTTGGGCTGGCGTGCGGGTCTCAGCGTGGGCTGCCGGGGCCTGGTGGGGCGTGGTGGGGCCTGGTGGGGCGTGGTGGGGCGTGGTGGGGCCTTATGGGGCTTGGTGGGGCGTAGTGGGGCCTGGTGGGGCCTGGTGGGGCCTGGTGGGGCGTGGTGGGGCCTGGTGGGGCCTGGTGGGGCCTGGTGGGGCGTGGTGGGGCCTGGTGGGGCCTGGTGGGGCGTGGTGGGGCCTGGTGGGGCCTGGTGGGGCGTGGTGGGGCCTGGTGGGGTGTGGTGGGGCCTGGTGGGGCCTGGTGGGGCCTGGTGGGGCCTGGTGGGGCGTGGTGCGGCATGGTGCGGCATGATGGGGCCGCACGCCCAGTATTGAGATGTGTTTCGAGACGTGCTTCCTGGGGGGCCTGGTGGAGCCTGGTGGGGCGTGGTGGGGCCTGGTGGGGCCTGGTGGGGCGTGGTGCGGCATGGTGCGGCATGATGGGGCCGCACGCCCAGTATTGAGATGTGTTTCGAGACGTGCTTCCTGGGGGGCCTGGTGGAGCCTGGTGGGGCGTGGTGGGGCCTGGTGGGGCCTGGTGGGGCGTGGTGGGGCCTGGTGGGGCCTGGTGGGGCGTGGTGGGGCCTGGTGGGGCGTGGTGGGGCCTGGTGGGGCCTGGGGCCTGGTGGGGCCTGGTGGGGCCTGGTGGGGCCTGGTGGGGCGTGGTGGGGCCTGGTGGGGCCTGGTGGGGCCTGGTGGGGCCTGGTGGGGCCTGGTGGGGCCTGGTGGGGCCTGGTGGGGCATGGTGCGGCATGGTGCGGCATGATGGGGCCGCACGCCCAGTATTGAGATGTGTTTCGAGACGTGCTTCCTAAATGAGTTTGGCTGTGCGGGCTGCACGGCTGCCTCAGACGGAGCCGTCCGGGACGCAGTTGGCAGACCCGTCTCGTGGGATAATCGCCCCGAGACATGCTCGATTCATTATCAGTTTCAGGGGCGTGTAATCTAGCTGCCCCGATCAGGCGCACCTCGTCAGAGGCGGGTATCAGGGAGATGCGGGTGGTTGGTTAGGACGAGACATGGGGTCTTGTAGGAGAAACACGCGAGATGTGCCGTTAATTCAATCAACTAAAATTTCACAATTACTGTTTTAAAGCTCTTACTTGAATGAGACTCTTGCGAAAACGCCTTGGTAAACGCTCTCGAAGAGCAAGGACGGGAAAGGAGTTCCAGGCCCGTCATCGTTCTAAGTCACGAACAGCTCGCCCCTCGGTAATATCGGGCTTTATAAAATTGTTACAGGAGTCCTTCGGACAAACTTTGCCGCAGCCATTTTGCCAAGAGTTCGCTTTAGTTTAAATAGCAGAAGAAAAGGAACTAGCTCCCTGCCGGCAATATATTGACTGTTGCACTAAGTGACCGTATTGGAAGGGAGAAAGTTCATAGCAAGAAAATGGTCCGGGAAAGCCTGGGCCAGGCCGAGCCGAGCCGAGCCGAGCCGAGC
Organism: Odontothrips loti; assembly: GCA_038380765.1. Taxonomy (NCBI): domain Eukaryota; kingdom Metazoa; phylum Arthropoda; class Insecta; order Thysanoptera; family Thripidae; genus Odontothrips; species Odontothrips loti. Next base: position 19,702,553 of record CM076244.1, on the reverse strand, counting down.
CCAGCCGAGCCTGCTGCGGCGCCTGCCAACTGTCCGGGCATTGATCCTAATACGAGTCTGCTCCCATTCCTATCCGGCGCTGGCCTATCGGGAACGCTCGCTTCGGACCAAATTCTCCGCCTCCTCAGGTTAACCGGATCAGGCGTTTAGAAAAGTGTTTAAGGAAAGAGGGCCGGCCCCCTCCCAGCGTTTTGGCAGCGCCGCGCTCGCGACAACTTTGGGGTGAGGAAAAGCTTTGGCGGCGGTCCCAGTGGTGAATGCCGGGAGAGCCGGGCTGCCGGGCCGCCGGGCACCTATAATGGGGAAAGTTGCGGACGCGACTGCAAGACGCATGGTCATTCCCGACGCACCAAAGTGGGCCCACGTGCCAGCGGCGACTGTTTTACGATCGCTTCGCCGGGGGGCGGGCGAAGCCACCGCTGTGTATCCTCGGGGTCCTCCGGGTCCTCCAGGGGCTGCTGGGCAGGACGACACCTCACCTGCGGGAAGAGCAAGGACTACATTAGGCAGGTCTGCGCTGCACTTGCCGGAGACACAAAAGAAGAGAGATGCAATATGCAGGCTGTGTCCGGGTCCGGGGGGGCGCGCAGCTTGGGAGGGACGTCCCCGCTAAACCACTGCCACGCTCGTGCATTATGGAAGCGGTGTGCTCTGTGTGAGTGTACATGTGTGTGTGTGTGTGTGTGTGTGTGTGTGTGTGTGTGTGTGTGTGTGTGTGTGTGTGTGGGCGCGCGCGCTCTGGAAGATGTTACCGTCGCGCCTCGAACCTCTGCGTCGCTTTGGGGGCCCCTAAGGGTTAATCGAGTAGAGAGAGGGAGGTTCGGCGGGGAGTCTAGTGCGGCGCGTCCCGGCCGGCAGGGGGCGCTGCTGGCGCTGCTGGCGCCGCTTCTGCCACCGCTGCTGCCACCGCTGCTGCGTCATGGCAGGCAGGTGGCCGCGGCCGAAACTCCAAAGCCGGCCGGACGACAAACTACTGGCCGCGGTGTCCGTGACGGCCGGGGCCGGCCGGGGCCGCCAGAGGGGCCGGAGCGGCACGGCACCCGCGCCGAGGCCTCCCCCGGCCCAGCAGGCCTCGGCCCAGGCCAGTCCCGTCAGCCACCGCGCTCCGCGGGGACCACCGTGTACATTCAAATTGAATTTGCCGCACACGCGCCGCGGCTGTGCTGGCCGCCCCTTCGCCCCCCTCCACCCCTCCGGCCCCCTCCGCCCCTCCGCCCCCCTCCGTCCCCTCCGCCCCCCCCCCCCGGGACACGCGGCCGGGAGCCCCGTTAATGCCGGTTGGCCGGTCCGCCGGCCACGCGGACAGATTCAGCAGCCAGAGGGGATTAGAGCGCACGGGACACAACGCCCGAAAACGTTAAAAATAGACGCGGAAGCCAAATAGAGTGGGGCTCGGTGGTGTGTGTGTGTGTGTGTGTGGCGCTGCGACGAGGGTGGCACGCCGCGCGCCACATTTCTCATCTGCACCGCGAGAGGGCGCTCGCACCTCACTAATTCCAGGAGGAAGTCATTACAGGTGTAGAGTATGGTAGTTGGCGGGGTGCGGCGGGCCGTCCCTTATAGGAGAAGGGGGGAGGGGGGCAGAGGGGAGGGGGGAGGAGGCAGAGGGGGGGGGGCACCAGGCCTGACTGCCTGCTCCGCCGCAGAGACCAGGGTCTTTTATTTCCTGCTGAAACTTTTCCAATTAATAAGGACAATATGAGGAGATAGGGACGGAATGGAGCTTTGGGTTTGGGAGTGTGAGAGAGACAGAGAGATAGAGGGAGGCGGAGAAGATGGAGCAGCGCCCAGGGAGAAAAAGGAATGCCCCAAATCCTGCAGGAAACAAACGCGGCCACCGCCGCAACGCACCAAAGGGTGGGAGAAACGGAGATGGAGGAAGGGTGAGGGAGATGGGGAGCGAGAGAGAAAGAGGAGACGGGGAAAGAGCACAATACGCAATCATACGAGAGTCGTATGATCGGGATGCGCACTGGAGCAAATAGTTTGATCTACCGGACCAAGTCGCCGAGCCGTACTGTGCTGTGCCCGGCTGTTCCCGGCTGTGCCAGAGCCTCTGCCCGCTGCCCTGCCGTCGCCGGGCCCACACTCACCGCTCTCCCTTTCGGGGGATTCTGAGATCGGAAAGTATCGGGAGATGAAAAAGTGAGGAGGGGGACAGAGGGACATAGGACACGAGCCGACAGGGAGCCGACAGGACACGCTGCCGTTTGGTAAGAGAGCGGGAGCTGTCATCCGCCTCAGTTTTAATGAGAATTGTGTTTGGGAGCGCAAACTTACATCTGGTGGTAATTTTAATACCGGAGTGGTTGTAAATATTCATGACACTCCGGCGCGAAATTTCATTGCAGATGTTAATAAAAGTCATAACGTATTGAGAAAGCTCGAAATGGGACGCTACTTTCAATGTTTAATCTGCAGACTTCTTTTCGAGTCGGACATGGGATGGAAACTGACATGTTTGTAGGAGCTGAACCGTGGACCTTCTGACCACTACGCTGGCAGGAGCAGGGCTGTGGTGGGGCTCCACAAGGTGCCCGGCAGCCCGGACCCTCCCCGCCGTGTCGCCCGCAGAGTTCCGTCCGGCCCGACGAGGCGGTGATAGTTTTAAAGTGATGCAGTCTCGGCCGGCTGTCGCCGTTGAAGAGCCGCAGCGTCCCGCCGGGAGGGGGGTCAGGACATGCCCGAAGGGAGGAGGGAGGGGGGGGGGGGAGGTCCACTTAACTGGCAGGCTCGGTGGCGCCAGGCGGGCAGAGGCCGGTGCGAGAGCACCCAACCATTTAGCACAATTTATGCGTTCGTTTTCATTATGGCGACATAACCCAGGGGCCCCCGTGCAATACCAGAGGACCGGCCTCCCCCACCTCTGCGCTGCATGGCATGACACATGGGGGTGGGAGAGGGGAGCGGGGGTCGAGGGATTTGGTCATTACACTCATCAGCGGCCGGCCCCCGCCTGCCCCCCGTGTACATGCGTGTGGCATTTGTGTCTCCATCGCCGTTTTGTTGATTCTGCCCGCGGTAATGTCACTTGGCTGGCTGCAAATCCCAGCAGAGTGCTACAGCGCGGTCCCCAGACCAGAGCGAGAGCAGCGCTGGGCACACGGCATTGACAACGCGGGGCTGCGCTCGGCTGCTGCGGCCCCAAAGGCCCCCGCACCCCCCGGCCACCCGTCATTTAATCCGTAATATAGGGTAACATTCTCTCGCACGCACACATGTACGCGTGTAAACCTATTTTTTTCGTCCACGGCCTAAAATGTATGAGGCTGATTTCTAAACACGAGGGGGGAAAACAGACGAAACAAATGGCATTACTATCGCAACGGTTCTCTATTGGGCGGAACAGAGATAAAACTGCGATAATTCTTTGTAAAATGTTGGGAGGAAATACACTGTGTCCTCGCACACTATACCTCTAAACTTGTGGAGTTATATGGGACATGGCTGTGATAGACGGTGTCAGAATTTTCTCCCAACTGAAACATCAGCGGCGACGCCATATAGCGCCTGCGAATGCTGGGGTAGGCCAGCCCGCAAGGCACGCGTGCATGGAAGAAGTCGGGATTGCCTACCCGCCAGGCGCCATGCTAGCCAGACCAGACGCAGAGGCCAAAGCAGACCTCTTTCCTCCGCACTGCACCGCACAAAAGAGCGAAGCTCGCGCTGCGAGGTAGACTGGCCCAAAGACGCAGCAGAACTGAATCCATCCATAGAGCGGAGATAAATACCAGCATGCGGCAGCAGAAAACAAGATGGATAAAGAAGGTCCGCAAAGAGCTGCGCAGAGAGCCAGGCCCGACAGGGACGTCCCTGGCCGCGGCCTCATCCGCTGTGTAAATTGTCATATTTACTAGGAAATTAATTCGCTGTCGCTGCCTTGGTGCATGTCAAACGCCCAGCAGCGCGCCACTCTCTCTCTGTCGCACTGCCTCCCTCCTTCCTCCCCCACCTCTTCCCCTCCTTTGTTCTCTCCAATATTAATATTTTTCCGGGCCCAGCGTTCGCTCGCGTCTCCTTAGCACGCGCCAACGCGAAAGGAAGATGGATTCTTTTCTCTCTCTCCCTCAGCGTTGCTGCGGGTTGTGTCCGTCGTCGTGGCTGTCAGAGGTCGTAATCCGCTTCTTTCATTGTGAAAGGCACCGCGCAAAAATAAAATTGAAAAAAAAAAACAGAAAAAAAAAGTTGTCATTGATGCTGATGGTGTTTTTTTCAGTCTGAATTATCGCGCTGTATTTTTCTTACCCGGTTTTGTGTTTTGTGTTTAACCCCCATGCTCCCACACGGCACGGACTCTGGCCCACCGGGGCAGGCCGCCCCTGACCCCCCAGTCCGTGCCTGTTCCGATGGCTCCGTTTTCATTAGTGGTCGGAAGCAGGTGCGGGCGAAAGGGTTCGCCAAACTGGAGGAAGTCGGCTTGCGGCGCTGCTCGCACCGGTGTTGGGCGAGTTCAAAAGAAAAACGGGCGCCGCAAATACGAACCGCGGGCAAGACGGGTCTCTTCTGCGATCGGAAGGCCGCATCTGACCGGGCGGGCGCGCGAGATGTGCTTCTGCTGCATTTTTCATGCGGGGCCTCGAAATTCACACCCCAATTAGGAGCGACCGGCAGCGCCGGGCAGCCGCAGACCAACACACAGGCGACGACGGCGTGGTGGCCGCCGCTGCCGCCGCTGCCGCTGCCGCAGGTGCCGCCGCCGCTGCCGCCGCTGCCGCCGCCGCAGGTGCCACCGCTGCTGCCGCCGCTGCTGCCACCGCTCCGGACTTTGTGATGCCATGAGGCACCTGGCTGTGGCCGGCTGTGGCCCGCCCGGCCCCGCCGCTCCGCTCGGCTTGGCTTCGTACCGAGCGGGTTGCCGGCAGCGCCACCTCTCGCTCTTCCCTCCACTTCCGGGTTTGTCCTCTCATTTTCTGTAGACCATCACCTTATGCCACCAGGTGTATCATTGGCCCCGGGCAGTTTCAGTTTTAGGCAGTCCCGCAAAGCACTATCTCCGTCTCTTTCTGTCTCACGCGTCTGGCCGAGCCAGAAAGAGACGGAGATAGTGTGTTGCGGGACTGCCTAAAACCGAAACTGCCCGGGGCCAATGATACACCTGGTATGTGTTCGGGGTCATACTACGGCACCATATGGAAATTCCAAGAGACACGGAAAAAATAATTAGTGTTCGCAACTAATGTTTCAGTTTGATGCTCCAACAATAATTAGATGCGTTAGCGGAGTAAAACAACACTTTTGCTTCCACAACAAACCTTTCTGTTACAGCAACTAACTTTTTGTTGAAGCAACTGACTTTTTTGTTGGTTCAAGCAACGAATTGTCTCCCAACAAAGTATTATTTCTCAGACTTTACTTCTATGAAATTTGTGCTCGTCTGGAAATCAACTGAAAAATTAGTTGCCAACGCTGATCTTTGTTTTTCCGTGCGCAGCGGCGTATTCTCTTCAGGTGCCGCACGGAGAGCCGCACGACAGTCCCTGCCAAAAACCCCTGCTGGACTTTCCCCCGCCGCGGCGCAACTTCAGAACGTCATTGCCGTCCTCCGGGGACGTCCGTGCCGGGCGGGAAAGTCGCCGCCGCCTCGTAGCCCCCGGCAGCCCCCGGCAGCCCCCGGCAGCCCCCGGCAGCCCCCGGCAGCCCCCGGCAGCCCCCGGCAGCCCCCGGCAGCCCCCGTCCGGACGCTGACCCACCGCCCACCGCCACGCCGTGCGGCATGTCGGGTAACGGCCGAAGTTGCGCGCCAAATAGTTTTCTAAGTGGAAGAGGTGGCGTGGCGTGGCGTGGCGTGGCACGGCGTGGCGTGGCGCGGTTGTCCTAGTTGTCCTATTGCTCATCCGCCTTATCAATGGGTCGTGGGTCACCTGGCGGCGCCTGGCGGCCCCCTTCCTGTCGGCACGGCACTGCACTGCTTCTCCGCCCCACCCTTCTGAGACAGATTGAAATATGAAAAGGCAAAGTTGGGTGTGCAGAGCCGTGCTGGGTGCAGGGGGCGGGGCGGGGCTGGGGAAAGTTTTCCCGGCGCCCGGCCGCGATGACCGCTGACATTTCAGAGGCCTCTGGCCGCGGTGCGTCCCGGCACACGGCGTCTTAAACAGAGGCTGACGGGGAGGGGAGGGGAGGCCGCTAAGTCCCTCAGCAGTCCGAGCCGAGCCGCGGCGGCCGGGACGGCAGGGCCTTATCTACCTCAAGCCGAGGCGCTGCAGGCAGGGCGAGCCGAAGGGGCCGAAGCTACCCCAGCCCGGCCGGAGGGGGCGACGCGGCTGTGGGGAAGCCGCAGGGCCGCGGGGCCGGAGGGCGGCGGGGCTGAGCGGCGGGCTGGCAGGGCTGCTAGGGCTGCCACCGTCCCCCGCTGCCGCGAGTCTTCCCTGGCAGCGCCTAAGTAGCGGTGGCACGCTGCTGTCATATCAGGCCAGGCGGTGCGGCGCGGTGCGGAGCGCGGAAGGGGTCGCAAACACCGTCAGCAGAGGCGGGCACGAGGGTGGCCCAAACACAACAAGTCCCGGCCCGGGCCGATTGAGTGCTAAGGCTAAGCCGCAGCCGGCCCGGGCCGACCCCTGCTGCGCTGTAGAGCCAAGGAGCGCCAGACAGTTTGCTGGGTTTGCCTCGTTCCGCCACACTCTCGCAGCACTCGTCCTCGTACTCCCCACACATCTGACCACACCTGACCGCACCCGCAGATCCACATTCAATCAGCCCAGCCCGCATGGACCCGCGTGGACCCCCACGGACCGCCCCGCTCCGGGCACCTCGCCGGGACGCCGGGACCCGGCGTTGCCACATTTCGTCATCTTTCCACCGCCGCCGGCCCACCCGGCCCGTTCCGGGCAACGTTTCAATCCCTCATTTCCGGTTGAGGTGATTCCGAGTGGCTAAGCCCCGCCGAGCAAATCCCCTCCCCCCCTCCTTGCCCCCTTCATTCTCCCACTCCTCCGCCAGCCAGTCCCCACCAGGGCCCAGCCTCAAGACCAGACCCTGATTACATTTCTGGAAGCGATCAGCGAGAGACCCTTCCCCCATCCGTCCCCCTTCGGCTGCTGTTCGGCCCTACGGCCCTCGACGGATCGAATCAAACTGGTCGCCGGGATCAGCGTGGCTGCGCACCGTCTTTGGGCGTGCGAGGCGATGGCCTGCCGTGCCGTGCCGTGCCGTGCCGTGCCGTGCCGTGCCGTGCCGTGCCGTGCCGTGCCGTGCCGTGCCGTGCCGTGCCGTGCCGTGCCGTGCCGTGCCGTGCCGTGCCGTGCCGTGCCGAAACGTGTGGCGGCGCGCTGCGGGCGTGCGGGCCGGACCACCAGCGGACCACCGGGTCCCCTTGATAAAGACCACCCGTCGAGTCCCGTCGAGGCCATGCCAGGGCGGGTGCTGACTGGAACCCTCCCTCCCTCCGTTCCCCCACCTCTCTCCCACCCTCCCTGCCTCCCTGCTCATACAACCCTCAGCTCACAACATGACACCACCGCACGTCTCATCCACGGCGCTCTGCACCCTAAATAACTCCCCCCCCCCCCCCCCCAGTGACAGTCCTCATGACGGCCGCACCTTGCCCCCCTCCCCCCACTCCCTGCCGTCACGAGGCGCGACACATTGAGGACGGAGGGTGGCGCTGACACCCAGGGGATAACGGCCAGGGACAATATGTCTCATGAAATTAGACTCTCAGCACCCCCTCCCCCTTTCTCCTTCCAAAGACACGTGCTGCAGTATAGTCTTACCCTACTATTATTAGTATTACTGTCATATTTTGGGTGGTAAAATAGTTTGAACAAGTGGTGCGGTGTACCTATTGCGGGTAGAGTGGGCGCTCCATGTGTGACGGCGTGAGCGACACAGTCTGGCCGGGGATCAGGGCTTGAGTGAGTGGTGCGGGGTGGCGTAAGCAGCGCGCAGCGCATGTGAACACGAGGATATTTCATTTTCTTTACTTACTTCCGCCATAAATCTCTGCGCGAGGAGAGCGCATCCCTGGCGGTGTTACACACTGCAGCCGCGGCGGCAGCGGCCGGGGGCGGCGGCCGGGGGTGGCAGATGGGGGAGACAAATACGCGCATTCAGCCCGGATTGCCATTAAAGGTCTCATTTTTACGATGCCGAAGGAGAGAGTGAGGAGGAAAGAAAGGACAGCAGATAAAGAGGTATGGCAGATAAAACGAAAAAACAAACAAAAAGAGAGGAAAAAGAGTGACTCGCAGCGCGGCAGCCGCCACTCGCGGCAGGTGAACGAGGCGGAGATGGCGATGGGAGATATCCAACTCGGGGATCATTGTGCCAAGTGGATTGGAGCAGCGATCACGGGTCGTGAAAGGGGAGTGGGAGGGAGGGGGTCTCTTTCAATCACTTCCACGTGATGGGTGTGGGCCAGGATAAACACACTGGGAAGGGGGCACCGTGGGCATCGACCACAAGGCCGTGTTGCCGTGAATCCAAACGGAGTGACTGACTGGCACAACAAGCAAAGCTCTCTGGCTTCCTGGAGACCGGCCGGCTGAAGCAGGAGCAGGACGCCTACGGCGGGGCTCTGCCAGGCTCCGTGGCCGCAGCGGGGGCCACAGCAAGGGCACACAAACACACGGGGGCAGACCGGTGCACGCCCAGAAATCGATCAGGTGCGTCGTTCCTTAAGACGCCCCTCCCCTCCTCCCCGACTCCAAGTGTGAAATGGGTAACAGCTCTCCCGCGCACGTCTGCAGCAAACGCTTTCGATCACAAATCTTTCACAAAAATTTTCCATGTGATCGCTCACAGCAAATACCGTCAGAGCGAGAATCGTGAAATGGAGGCTTTTTGGCAGACGGTGCCGCTGGAATGCCAGCGTGCGCAGCTTGGCTAGACTGGTCTGTGAGAGCCGTGGGGCGCTGCGGGGCGCCGCGGGGCGCCACGGGGGCGGAGGATCCAAAGGCATCCGTGCCAAGCTCATAGCCAGGTCTGTGTAAGTCTCACTGCGAAGGTACGGCTCAGCTCGGCTCGGCTCGGCAGGCCTGTGCACTGAAGGTGCCGAGCAGGGACCGTGCTTCCGTGTGGCGGGGCGTGGTGGGGCGTGGTGGGTTCCGCCTCCCCGATTCAGACCTGGAGCACGGCCAAAGCACGGCTTGCTGTGTGTGTGTGGGGGGGGGGGGGGGTCGCTGAGCTCGGAGGTGCGCCGTGCCTTGGGCTAGCCAGGGGCGTAGCTAGGACGGGGGAGGGGGTGGCTGCGGGGAAAGGTATCTTTCCGGAGCCCATCTAGCCGGTGGCGTTTCCGTACGCAAGGGAGAAAGAAAGTGGGTCATATCGCTCGCTTTCTACCTCAGCGCGGTAATGTCCGCCGCGCCGGGCTGAAAAGGCTGTTGGGACGCGGCAAAGTTGGGGCAACTGGAACATGGCGGCGGGGCGCGTGCTGCCCTGCGGTCCAGTCGGACCGGTACGGAGAATCGCATCTGTGGAACTCGCCTCTCCTCTTCTCACCGGTCCGGTCCAGTCCGGTCGGGTCCGGTCGGGTCCGGTCGGGTCCGGTCGGCGCTGCGGTGGGCAAACTTCTGGCAAGTCCTGACCACCGGGTCAACATCCCTCTGCCGTCCGAGCCGCTGGGCCGGCCCGGTCCTGGGGCCACCGCCGGTCCACAGTATCTCTGGCCACTTGGTGGCCGCAGCAGAGCGCCGCAGAGCGCCGCAGAGCGCCGCAGAGCGCCGCAGAGCGCCGCAGAGCGCCGCAGAGCGCCGCAGAGCGCCGCAGAGCGCCGCAGAGCGCCGCAGAGCGCCGCAGAGCGCCGCAGAGCCGTCCGGCCGGCACACCTTCTCCCCGCCGAGGGCCCGGCCGGCCCGCGCAAGCGATGTCACTTACTTGTCAAAGTGATCTGCGCGGGGCCGGCGCCCGGCACCCCCTGGGACCCGCAGCCCCTCAGCCTAGCCCTGCGGCCCGTGTGGGGTCAGGGACGTTCGAGGACGACACGGGGGGAAAAAAAAAGATCACGTGTCCCAACTAAATTTTTTGTCGGTTTCGGTACAAGCAATAAATTTTGTTGGGCGAACTACATTTCGTTGGATCAACTAAACGTTTGCTGCGGCAGCGAAGCGCGCCCGCTCTTTTCTACCTTTTGCCCATTTCGTTTTGCTGATCCAACGAAGTGTCGGTTATTGCAACTAAACTTAATGCTTGTACCGAAATCAACAATTAAGTTAGTTGGGTCAGCTAAGCATTTTTTGATATATTTTTTTGCGTGGAGGTGACCTCCTTGAAGTGGAGCGGCGTGGCGGGTGGTGGCGGGATAGAGTAGGAAGACGAGTGGAGGGTTGGCAAAAAGAGAGAAAGAGAGAGAGAGAGAGAGAGAGAGAGAGAGAGAGAGAGAGAGAGAGAGAGAGAGAGAGAGAGAGAGAGAGAGAGAGAGGTGGCAGTCGTCACTTGTCTCGGCAGCAGCAGTAGTGGGGAGTCTTTCTTCCGCTGCTCCGCTGCTTTCCCGCGTGCCCCGACAATGCGGGGGAGGAGCACTGCTGCGGAGGGCTACAGGGCTCCAGTCACGCAGAGCGGGCGGACTATGAAATGTCGACCTCTCCGCCGAGAAGGGGGGAAAGGAGGGGGGGGGGGGCTAACGAACGGGGAGAGGGGGCAAAGTAGTAGCGATAAGGGTGAGAAACGTGGAACCGGGGAACTGAAAGCGATGTAATAAGCATCGCTGGAGAAGTCGTTGCAGTCGCCTCTATCAGCCCTTCCGCCCCCACGTCTTGCTCTGCAGCCTTCTCATACAGGCCTGAATTCTATTGCAATTCTTTGCAGCGTCTTCTCTCTCTCTCTCTCTCTCTCTCTCTCTCTCTCTCTCTCTGTTTGTGCCCTTTGGTTCACTAGGTGACTGTAGTCAAAAGGTTAGCCTCCTCCCTCCTCCCTACCGCTTCGGAATATCACTGTTTCTTTTATTTAAAAAGAAAAATAACTTGCGCTACGGTACATAAAAGGAGGACACAGAGGGGCGAAAACGTGGAAGATGAACAAAGATACCGGAGACCAAGAGAGCGAGAAAGACGAGTAAAGAATTCCCGCACGCAGCCCCGCCATTTGAATGTCGCGTACGTGCCGGTCTGGGCGCTGGCCGTCCCTCGTCCCTCCCGGTACCCGGAGCCGTGACGTCCAGCGGCAGAAATTCAAATTTCCCTCGTGTTTCCTCCCCTTGCTCCGGCCGGCTGTCGGTCCGCTTTGCACCTCTCCTCCCCTCTGCTTCCCCTCCCGGACTGGACGGCGCTATACACCTGGCCGTCGGCCCGCCAGCGGACTGCTGTGGAGCAAATACACGCTCTCTAGTGGCGTCCTTCGGCCCTCCGGCGGGGACATGCAGCGGCATATGTTTGCAGGTCCTGCTAATGCCGAGAGGCGGCAGAGTGCCCCGGCAAAAGGTCAGATGGAAATGAGTGGGAGAAGAAAAAACCGGAGGAGTTTTAAGAGAGAAAGAGTCGGCGAGGTGAGCCTCCGGGGGCTGAAGAGTGAAGTGCCGCAGAGAGAGTTTCGCCGAGTCCGGGCCCGGGCCGGTCCCGCTAGTCCACCAGAGCCCATCGCGGCAAAGGAATCACATCAGCACATTAATGCTCGACCACCGCCGCTGCTGCTCGGCGCTGCCTGGGCTTGGCGCCTGCGAATCGGGGGGTAGGCAAGCCCGCGGGACACGAGTGCGCGACGGGACTGCCTACCCCCCCGGGCGCTCCCAGTCTGCAGCCCTCATCCGCAGCGCCGGCGGCAGCGGCAGCGGAGGCAGCGACGGCGCTGTTCTATTCCACCCGGGCGCCCCGCGCCCCGCCGGAGCCGGACTGTCGCACTGCCGCTGCCGCCGCTGCCAGGCCCGTATCTTTGCACAGCGCAAAGTGGCTTTCTTCTCTATCTCCTCCGTCAATCTGCAGGAGTCGGTGCGGGAACACTATCCAGGGCAGGTGAGTTGCGCTCGGCTGGGGGGCGGGGGATCCCTTTGTAAGCTGAGCGGTCACCTCGGCTGCCCCAGATCAAGTGCCGTAAAGCGTTGTGCGGGCGGCCAGTGGCCGGAAGCCACCCGGGGACTCGCGGAGTCAACAGTACCGGGCCGGGCCGGGCAGGGGGTCTTCACCACGACCAGCCGTACAGAATTATTTGGATCCTAGTTGTCTCCGAGTGGAGACGTCACAGAGACTAGACTGAGGTGACAACTAGACCGTCTAGAGACAGCTTGGAGACAAGCTGGAGAGTAGGCCGGAGACAGTGGCGATACCGCTTTGAGGTAACTCGTGGAGACAGCGGAGATACAGCAAGGAGACAGTTCGAAGCCTCTCAGGAGAACTTGCGTGATCTCCTCACTGGCTTGTGGTTGTCTCCAGCGAGAAGACGAGGAGACACTTTCGAGCTGCTTTCGAGTTGGTCTGTAGTAGATGAGCTGGAGACAGAACGAGAACTCTAGACAAAACACGGCGACCACCGAGAGAGAAAGAAATAAGATATAATAGCAAACGTGCCGCCCCCCCAAACCTAACCTCCCGCACGGACAGCGCGGTGCTTGTTTATACAAAATATAAATAAAAGAATATCGTACAGCAAAGAGCTTGGCCGAAACCGAGCATAGCTGAAAGTTGTGAAAATTGGGGCGGTGAGCATATAAAGAGCACTGCACTGTCGGTCGGAAATAGCACCGGACCCTAACTCCGAGACCAACCGTAGCACACCGCGCGAGCTAATTCATAGTCGAATCCAGTCAACTCCAGGCAGGTTGCCAGCGTCCGACTGTCTCACCACTGTCTCCGGCCTTCTATCCAGGTTGTCTCCAAGCTGTCTCCAGGTGGTCTAGTTGTCGTCTCATTGTAGCCTCAACGAAATCTCGTTTGAGATTGTCAGAAGACAAGTAGGATCCAAAAAGCTTTGTACGGGAGCCCTTGGACCCGCAGATTGCGTAGCCAGACGGACATAGGAGCCTAAATCAAGCTCGGATATCGAAAAAAATAATTAAAATCGCGCACCCTTCTCTAAAGGTGGCATTTTCTCCGAAAGCTTTCTTACCTGCACTTACCCTTCTCTCACAGTGCAGTCCGGTCCGGCCCGGCCCGTGGCCGCCTGTGGCCGCCTGTGGCCGCCTGTGGCCGCCTGTGGCCCATAGACTCCTCTGGCGCCAGAGTGTGACACGGAAGCGGGCGGACATAAAGCTCTGCGCTCGCATCACAGCCCACCCCGTCCCCCGCCGCTCTGTTTTATATTCGTCGTGCAGTATTTATTATCGAGTGCAGCGCAGTCTGCGGAGGACGGACCGCCGTAAGAAATGCAGATCTCACCCGCACTCCCCACGCTCTCCGCCCGTGTGTCTCCGTCGCAGGGGAGGAATCAGGATCGGCTCAAGTACGCCATTTCTCTCCTTCTAACCACACAGAAGCCTCTCTCTCTCTCTCTCTCTCTCTCTCTCTCTCTCTCTCTCTCTCTTCTCTCCCCCCTATCTTAGCTGTCACTGCTGCTGGGCAGTTCGACAGAGAGAGATAGAAAAAACCCCAAAGAAGTACAGAGAGTGAGGGCATGAAGAAGCAGTGGTGCCGTTCGGAAACGAAAACACAAAAAATGTATGAACGCCGTTCCCGAGAATGGCTCTTCATTTTGAAGGCCAGGAGGATCGCAATGAGATCTGATATAAGGAGAGAATAATGGCATGATTATTCTGTATGAAGAAAAGAGATGGCGTAGAGGAGCGGGAAGAGAGAGAAAGAGAAGGGGGACGGAGGGGGTGTATCAACGTCACAAGCACGATGACGCTGCCGTTAGGAGGGCCTTATTGATGGAGGGTCATTACTTTTAAATTTGGCGCCATTCGCAGGGCCAAAAGGGAGCATACTGCGGTGCGCAGCGCGACCACACGGCGCCACACGGCGCGGCGCGGGTTAAACGCTTCGAGCCCTTCTCTCATTTCTCCCGCTTTTATTTTCGACGGTCAACATAATATACTACTTATTAAAGAAGAACCTAATCAGACGAACTGCGGCTCTGAGTCGAATCACGCTGGAATGGACGTAAAAGTACACGAAGCGTAAGCACACCAAAGAATAAAAATGTTTTCACTCCATGTTCCACGAAATGAAAATCAGAAACGGGGACCGACTGAGGTGGATTTTCCCATTTTAGCAGTTTCTCATCATTCAAGTGTAAGTGTACATTAGCGGTTGTAATTTGTGCAAACGAGCGTAGGTCGGGAAAGTTTGTTTTTCTTATTATTTTCCGCAATACCAGAAAACTGTGTGAGCAGGTAGGGAGGGGGAATTCTGGAACCGGATTTTGGAAGTCCGCGTCTATAGGCGCTGGACCGTTGGAGCCGATCATCGAATGTTCTTCACACCGCTGGGCAGGCCAAACCGGCCGTGTGACCGGTGGAGTGGCGTAGCGTAGCGGCCATGGCAGGGCGGGGCGGGGCGGGGCGGGGCGGGGCGGTGTGGCGAGAGCATTGCTGAGGCGGAGGTGAGGGCAAAGCGGACCGAGTGTGTGAGAGAGAGAGAGAGAGAGAGAGAGAGAGAGAGAGAGAGAGAGAGAGAGAGAGAGAGAGAGAGAGAGAGAGAGAGAGAGAGAGAGAGAGAGAGAGAGAGAGAGAGAGAGAGAGAGAGAGAGAGAGAGAGAGAGAGAGAGAGAGAGAGAGAGAGAGAGAGAGAGAGAGAGAGAGAGAGAGAGAGAGAGAGAGAGGGAGCAAAGCGAGGACGAGAGAAAGGAGATTGAGAGAGGAAGAATGCCTCGGCTACGCACGCGCGGAAATGAACTCTGGCCGGGTGAGTCGGGTGGGTCGAGTGAGAACAGTCGAGGGGGACGAAGACAAAAACACGGCCGGTGCGGCGACGCAAAGCGAGAGTGACAGAGAATGGCGTCGGGAAGGCAAGGCGGGGGCGGCCAGCCGGGGGAGGGCAGCCGGGGGCGGCCAGCTGGCAGGCGAGCCGGGAGGAGGGGAAAGGGCGGCATTTTTTGAAGACTTTCTTGGGCACTGAGACGCGCTGTGGCGAGGCTGCTCCTTGGTCTATCTATCGAGGTCAGGCAGCCGAAAGCGGTCTTGCCTTCTGCCCGTCCCTCCCGGCTGACTGCCCGCCTGTCTGTCTGGCTGCCTTCCTGGACAGAGGAGGAAAGTTGTTAAGCGGGGAACACTTCCGCGGCGCCACCGCGATGCCGCCATGGCGCTGCGGCGAGTTGTTCTCTGCCCGCAGAAAAGTAGCGGGAGGCCAAGAAGTACAGCGGGGCGGGGCGGGGCGGGGCGGGGCGGGGCGGGGCGGGGCGGGGCGGGGCGGGGGGCTACATCTCAGACCGGCAGCGCCGCCACCTCACCACCCATGGCCGGCATGGGAAAATCTCACTAGTGAAGCTACACTCCGATCGTGGTGAGTGTGAGAATGAAAGACAAGTATTCCGTTATTCCGTCGTGTGCAGAGATGCGGCCGCGGGCTGCAACACGGCAGCCAGTCCAACCCGCTGGGGGCGGAGCGGGCAAGAACTGAGCGGCAGCCGCACTGGTCAGGTAGGCAGGGGGGACAGCCCCAGCACACAAGCAACCCCGAATTGCAGACAGACTCGGTGGCCGGATTCCAGCTGCCGTGGCCGCACAGCGAACTCAATGTCCCGGCCAGGGTGGCATTGTCCACGCCGGGCCCGGCGGCACCAACCGGTTGTGTGCAGTCCGGCGCTGTGCTGCGCCGCCGGAGGGAACAGCCGAGGCGAGGCGAGGCGAGGCCCCTGCTGCCGCTCCCCGCTGCCCCGCTGCCGCTCCCCGCTGCCCCGCTGCCGCTCCCCGCTGCCCCGCTGCCCCGCTGCCGCTCCCCGCTGCCCCGCTGCCGCTCCCCGCTGCCCCGCTACCGCTCCCCGCTGCCCCGCTGCCGCTCCCCGCTGCCCCGCTACCGCTCCCCGCTGCCCCGCTGCCGCTCCCCGCTGCCCCGCTGCCGCTCCCCGCTGCCCCGCTGCCGCTCCCCGCTGCCCCGCTGCCGCTCCCCGCTGCCCCGCTGCCGCTCCCCGCTGCCCCGCTGCCGCTCCCCGCTGCCCCGCTGCCGCTCCCCGCTGCCCCGCTGCCGCTCCCCGCTGCCCCGCTGCCGCTCCCCGCTGCCCCGCTGCCGCTCCCCGCTGCCCCGCTGCCGCTCCCCGCTGCCCCGCTGCCGCTCCCCGCTGCCCCGCTGCCGCTCCCCGCTGCCCCGCTGCCGCTCCCCGCTGCCCCGCTGCCGCTCCCCGCTGCCCCGCTGCCGCTCCCCGCTGCCCCGCTGCCGCTCCCCGCTGCCCCGCTGCCGCTCCCCGCTGCCCCGCTGCCGCTCCCCGCTGCCCCGCTGCCCCGCTGCCGCTCCCCGCTGCCCCGCTGCCTCCAGCCTCCACAGTGGCAGGGCGAAGAATTAATTGAGGACCACCACTGCGAATTAATGGTCCGAGCTGTGTGTTAAATAAAGCGGGGACGGTTCGATGATACGGCGGGGCGGGGCTAGGCGCCGGACCACGCATAATGCCGCCCTTCATGACGTGGTTGTTTCACAACTGAATCTGAGGCAGGCGCCCGGCGGTTCCAGTCCGGGGACGGCTCCCGGGGGACCCGACCGGGCCGGGCCGGGCCGACACCGCTCTGTCCCGCTCTGCGCGCACGCCCCGCTCGTACGGACAAACTTTGGAGGGATGCCCGCGGCCCCCGCGGCCCCCGCGGCCCTCGCCGTTCCCCCGCTACCCGCGCGCTGACTGTGCGAAATGTGTCTGATGGTATGAACAGAAGGTGGAAGGCAGAGTTTTGTTTCTGACACCTGCGGCAAGCCGGGCCTACGGCCGTGCCCACGGGCCCACGGGCCCACGGGCCCACACCCACGGGCACCGCCCACAAAGCAGGCCTGTTTCGGCCAGGGCGGGGCCAGGGGAGGCACAGAACAGTAACGGCGGCAACTTTGGCCAGCCCACACCCGCGAGCTAGCGAAAGGAGGAAACTTGTCTGCGCGCGTCAGATTAAACCAAGACAAACTAAAAGGACAACCCGGCCGGCGGGGGACGGGGATGCGACCTCGGCGTGCTGCTGGCTGAGTTCGCAAAACATTCTCATCCCAGACAGACGGCCGCCCCACCTGCATATGGGCTTCCTCAACACACGTGAGGACGGATAGGTAAGCGTGTGTGGCCTGGGCCGGGGGAGGGGTTGGCAGGAAGCAAGTGTAAATTGGTCAAAGTGGTGTTACGCGCTGGGCAGCGGCACGGCAACGGTTGGAGCCGGCGGGGTGAGCTGCCCCGGGCACTGCCCCCTCTGAGGTGTACACCGCCCGCAAGTACATACCACGACGAGGGGGAGGAGGGGCGAGCCACCGTGTGGCGGCCGCTTTTAGATTGCGTATTATGATTGTTCAAACACGAGGACAGTTTCAATTAACAAAAGGCGCGCAGGGCGGGCCGGCGGGCGGGGCGGGGCCGCAGCAGGGCCACGTCTCGAGGCTGCTGGCTGGGGGCTTGGCCACGTCTCGAGGCTAACAAGGGCGTACCGCGGCGCACAGCAGCGCATGAAGGCGCACCGCACTGCCGTAATTGTGGTTTGCACACTGCCCGGACTGCCGGGAGCTGCTGGGCCTGCTGGGCCTGCTTCAGGACGGCGGTAAGCCGCGGTAAGCGGAACACTTTCCGTATGACGCTGGCAGCAGGAAGCAGGCCGTTCTGCGCGCCGCTCTCTGTGCCAACAGCCCCGACAGAGCGCCGGCCGAGTCGCGGGATCAGGATCTTCCGTATCATGATGTTGTCACCTAGCGCACACAGGGCGCCTGGTATGTAGGCAACCCCCAATCGCTCCACGCATACCTGTCGGGCGGGCTTGCCTACCCCAGCTCTCGCAGGCGCTTGCCATCGAGAATCGGTTTCAGATAGTCTACCAGCAAGTTGGCACGTCCTTCATAGACGGCGACGAGAACATTGAATTCCGACGATGTCGGCCAGGGGCCGGGACGTGAAGGTCCTCCCACAGAGAGGGGGGCGGGGTGAGGGGAGAGGAGAGGAAGAGAGGGGAGGAGAGGGGAGGCAGGTAAAGTTCACGGGCGTCGCATGTCAAAGTCGGCGACGGCAGCGACAGCAAGCCGGCCGGGGCGGTGCGGGCTCCGCTCACATCACACCACCCGACCGCCAGAGTTGTCAGAGCCGAGGCCCGGGCCTGCAGCAACAGAGAGCCCATGAGTGGTTCGACGCTCTGAGCGCCCTCAAGCCTCAAGCGCCCGGAAAGCCGCGCACAGACGGCAGCGCCTCGCTGAAGACGGCGTCCAGGAACAGGAAATGCCGCCAGCACGGCTGTCAGCGCGGACCCTCCTACCCCGCGGTAGCCGCCGCATATCCTGCGGGAGCCCGAACTCTTCCACAGCACCAGATATTCGAACCCGAAGTGCACATGCTCAGCCGGGGGCGCTGCGGCCAAGGTGACCCGCTGACAGCACCACAACACTGGCAGGGGAGGGCGGTCTCGGTTAGGTTAGGCTCGGCTCGGCTTCGGCTCGGCTCGGCTCGTCAAACACCGCTGCCCACTCAGCAGGGGCCGGGCCGCCGACGCCCCGCGGGCGCGCACGAGGACACGCAGCCCAATTTCCCCGTCGCGGACGTGATCCTGTTGTGTCCCTGTCCAGTCAGGACAACGGCGGGGTCCGTATCCCGCCACTGCAGCTGCCAGCGGCGGGGGGCCGAGCCGAGCCGAGCAGCCGAGCCGAGCCGAGCCGAGCCGAGCCGAGCCGAGTGGCGAGGCCAAGGATAAAAAGTGGAGCGCCGGGCGGCCGCAGAGCAGCTTGACGCGAGTGCTGAAGTGAAAGCATAGCAATCGAAGCCCCCGGCCCGCCCCCAGCCCGCCCCCAGCCCGCCCCCGGCGGCGGGGAGCTGCTGGTGTTGCCGCTAAGCCCCGAGGATGGACGATGACACTCGCAAGCACTTTTCGAGCCCGGCTGGGATGGCGTCTGCCGCGGTGAAATCCCGGCCCGGAGCCCGGAGCCCGGAGCCCGGAGCCCGGAGCCCCGCCGGAGCCATCGCGTCCCACAAAGAGTGCTCGAGACACGCGGACGGACGGGGAGGCGCGGGAGGAAAGGGGGCCCGAGGCCGTGTTTTACAGGCATTATTGTAAAGCGCGCAGAAAAATAAGGGGCAAAGACTAAGACGTGGCGGGAAAGAGGCGGGAAAAGGGGGCGGCTGCACGCAGAACCATAAACCCGTTAAGAGGACAGCCCGAGGGTTACACACAGCGAACCAAAATAATAAATTTCAATTCTCCAACAGCTAAATGATGAAAATAACGATAAAAGAGAGAGGGAGTGAGGAAAAGGGGGGGGGGGAGCGAAGCTTTTGGGAGGTGAACCGTGTGTGTGTGTGTGCGTGTGTGTGTGTGTGACAGAGAGAGAGAGAGAGAGAGAGAGAGAGAGAGAGAGAGAGAGAGTAACGAAGTGTTGGAGGCGGACAGAAAGCACTTTGGGTGCCGTCGGTCTACCGAGACATGGGACTGTGTCGGCGGGGGGCTGGTCGGGGCTGCTCGGCACGGGCGGTTTGGTCCGCCAAAGTCCTCCGCTCCGCTCGCCCGCCGGACTGGCCACGACAGATATGCAACTTCCCGCCGCCACCCGTCCGCCCCTGACCACACCGCTGTCCACCCCTCCTAGCCCCCCCCCCCCCCCCCCCATGTCATCATCAGGCGTCACCTGAATATTCCCAAAAGTTTTGCACAAACTTGCGGAATTTTCAGCACCCCGTCGGCAAACGACCTGCTACGGCGCGTTCCCTTCGCCCACCTCTCCCTTTGCCGCTCTGAGTATCTTCCTCCCCCCCCCCCTCTCTCTCTCTCTCTCTCTCTCTCTCTCTCTCTCTCTCTCTCTCTCTCTCTCTCTCTCTCTCTCTCTCTCTCTCTCTCTCTCTCCTTGGACTCTGGAAAGTACTCGAAGG
This sequence comes from Odontothrips loti, assembly GCA_038380765.1. NCBI lineage: Eukaryota > Metazoa > Arthropoda > Insecta > Thysanoptera > Thripidae > Odontothrips > Odontothrips loti. The sequence goes on along the minus strand of CM076244.1, from coordinate 19,682,729 downwards.
CCAGAACCCCGTGGCGCCGTTATGAGGATTTTCTCGATCCGTCCCCACGCAGCATGATGATGTAGCGTGATGGGTCGCTGCGTAGTGCTATACCAGCCATAAAGCTGACCAATCACAGCCGCGCGGCCCGTCGTTACACACCCCGTGATTACAGATAGAGGGGGGGGGGGGGGGGGGGGCACCAGCCGTGAGTGAAGGGGCGGGAGGAGGGAAAAAAAATACTTTTGACGTGAGCGGTCGTTTAGAAAAGTTCCATGAACTTTCAACGCTATTTTTCCGGCACGTCGCGCAGCGGCAGTAGCAGTGCGGGAGCGGGGTCCTGGCTGGGGCCCCGGCGGCTGAGGAGGGCGCGGTAAAGTAACTGCATCACCAAGTTGGCGGGGTTAATCTTCAGGAAGGGGAAATGTATGGGAGTGTATGAGCGAGCTGGCGACAGTTACAAAAAGCTCTCTCGCACACGCACGCCGCACGCGGGGGGGGGGGGGGGGGGGGGGGGGCGAAGGGCGGCGTACATTCCAAAGTTAAACAGACCAAACAGCATTTAGACAGTCGTTCGAGTCTGAAAACGTATGGCTCTGCGCGCAGGAAATATAACCAGGCCGTAAATTACGTTACACTGTCTCCGTGGCAGGTGATGACGTCTCTGAAAAGCGTTTCTCGTCACTCTCATAAAAATGAAATTGCATTGACTAAGAAAATCAAAGATGGAATCAAAATTTGTAACCGATTCAACCAAAAGTTAGTCGTCGAAAAATCGACCAAATTTTAGTCATCTTGATTTTGTTAGTCAATTCAATTTTATTTTTCTGAGTGTAAGTGTTTTGGTCTTGGGTCTGATGTGGACGGCTCCTGTGTAGTGGGCGCATGACTATGGGCCGCGGTGGTGATGTCACAGCCGTGCCGTGGGCCCGCCGCGCGGACAAACTGACCCGCCTAACTGCGATCGGATCGGACCGAGCCCCCGCAGCCCCCGGAGCCCCCACAGCCCCCGCAGCCCCACGCACCGCCCGGATATACACACGGGTGGCTCGTACACGGGGTGATATAAGCGGCTTTCAGAGTCGGCCTCAGCCCTGGACCTCGGTGTGGGGCGGGGCGGGGCGGAGTGGAAAGCGCGGCGGCCCTCGCTCCCCGGTCCCCCCGGGTCCCCCCGGTCACCCCCGGGTCCCTTCCCACCCAGCACAACGGGACGACCTCTACTTTGTCATTGCTCCCGAGCCCCCCCCCCCCCCCCCCCCCGCCACCTGTCCCGCTCTCCCACGGGCCCGGCCTAACGTGACGGACCCCGCTCGCTGGCCGCCGCTCTGCGCGGCCTGGACCCTGGAGCCTCCGCTGCCGACCACTTTCTCCTATCAACAACCAGTTATCGTACGGGTTTCTGTGGCGGTGTGTACAGCTGTTCCAAAATCGGTCTTCTGGTGTGATTTTCAGCGCAAGTTTCCCGCCGTCGATTAGAATCCAGCCGCTCGCGTATTGGATGCACGCTTGGCACATTCCCAGCATGCACGCCCTGCGCCACGCCGCGCCGAGCCAGCACAGTAGCTGCACAGCGGCGTGGCTCAAAGGGAGCGCGGGGCATTCCCTCAAGGGGATGATAGCGAAGAGGATCGGCAAGGAGGCGGTCCTCTGGTCTGGCCCGGTCTCGCCTCCGGTCTCCACTGGCCCGCTCGCCGGGACGGGGCGGGGCGGGGCGGGGCGGGGCGGGGCGGGGCGGCCGGCGGGATTCAAGACGAATACAGCAGCGACCAGAGCCCAAGGATTTCGGGAGGGTTCGCGCAGCAGAAACCAGAAACACGAGATCGCGTTTGCCTCAATCAGCGATAGACTGCGAGAGGGGGAGAGAGAGGGGGAGGGAGGGAGAGTGTCGCGGGGGAACGGCATGGGCGATTCAACTTAGAAACAACGGCCGGGCCGACAACAAGCGGCGCAAAGACCAACAAGAAATATTTTTTTTAAGTTATTATTTTTAATTCCAGAGACAGACCATTTGATTTTTCATTCCGAGAGCTGCTCGAGCATTGCCCTGATAGCTACAGTGCTGCTGTGTACGCGGGGTATGCGATGCGGATGGCGAGGAGGGGCGGGGCGAACGCACTACTTGGCCGTCCGTTTCCGTGCCCGGCCAACCTCGGCCGGCTCTCGCCAACTCTCTGGACCGCGGAATCGATTGAGCTGCCTGCGTCTCTCCTCTCAACTCTAGATCTCTGGACCGCGAGGCGAGAGGAAGGCGGTGAGGAGGGGAGGCAGAGCCGCGGGCGGAGCGACGACCGCCGACGGAGCGAGTCATTGTGATCTTGATTGCAATGAGAATTTGCATCGCACACAAAGAAACAGTCGAATAGCAATCAGGCCCCCGCTGGGATACTCTCTAGGCAGCGGTACTGAGGAGGCTGGGGCCGGGGACGTCGGGCCGGGGTGTTCTCACCTGGCCTGCACGGACGCGGCTCTCAAACGGCGTTTAGCGCCCAACATCCGGCAAGGCCAACTTCCTCCATCGCGCTTCAACGCTTCAAATTGGTGAACCGCCAGGCCAGCGGGCTGCGGGTGGCGCGGTGGTGGCCGTTCCCGCCGTGGTGGGCCCCCGCCGTGGTGGGCCCCCGCCGTGGTTGGCCCCCGCCGTGGTGGACCCCCGCCGTGGTGGGCCCCCGCCGTGGTGGGCCCCCGCCGTGGTGGGCCCCCGCCGTGGTGGGCCCCCGCCGCGGTGGGCCCCCGCCGCGGTGGGCCCCCGCCGTGGTGGGCCCCCGCCGTGGTGGGCCCCCGCCGTGGTGGGCCCCCGCCGTGGTGGGCCCCCGCCGTGGTGGGCCCCCGCCGCGGTGGGCCCCCGCCGTGGTGGGCCCCCGCCGCGGTGGGCCCCCGCCGTGGTGGGCCCCCGCCGTGGTGGACCCCCGCCGCGGTGGGCCCCCGCCGTGGTGGGCCCCCGCCGTGGTGGACCCCCGCCGTGGTGGGCCCCCGCCGTGGTGGACCCCCGCCGTGGTGGGCCCCCGCCGTGGTGGGCCCCCGCCGTGGTCGGCCCCCGCCGTGGTCGGCCCCCGCCGCTCCGTCTACTGGCAGACCAGAGGCCCCGGATCAACTGGCGGGGGCAGCTACGACGTTGAGAACCACGAAATTGAGACGAGGCGGGTGGAACACGGAGCTGGGCAGGGATTGAGGCGGAAGGCGAGGCGAGTGGGCGAGTGCCAGAGAGCGTGGACGAATGAAGGCTTGGACACCAAAATTAAATTGGAGAAATTATAATGACGTTGAAAATACGTTAAGAATCTGATGGAGATTCACGGCAACAAATTTGAGATTCAACAAACTTCCGTAAGATCTTTTTTCTCCGGGATTTTTTATATCCCTGAAATTAAAAATATTCAAAAGCAGCAGCCGACTCCCCATATTTACGAGCCCGTACCGCAGAGGTGGCGGAGCTCTGAAGCAGCGGCACTCGAGCCCAAAGCTTGCACGGCTGTCGAAGTAGGAAGTGCGCGCACTGTTTATGTGTGCGAGAGGGACAGACTGAGCGAACGAAAGACGCTGCCCGCATGAGAGAGCGCCGGACGATTGCGGCCGAACACCGTCTGTCTCTCTCCCTCCTACAAGAGCCCAGCCCCCCCGCGTGCGGGCCGTGCCGCAAAGCTTCGATATCGGGCTGCATTCGGCCAGCGGTCCTGCGGTCCTCAGTGGTGCGCATCGTACCCCCTGAGGAGGACCACTTCCACGAAACGGTAAGCTCTGCTCGCTGAGTTCCCGATACGCTGTCACAAGAACTCCCCGTTTCCCTTTCTGGGCGAAGGTCGCCATTGAATGTCGCTACTCTATGTTAGTACCCGCCCAGCTCCTTAGAAGATTTCTGCTTTGTCGCCGTTCATCGGTGAAAGTTTTGTCTCCGGTTGGTGGAACAGGGAAACCGAATTCCCTATAAATGACCGCTCCCCACGCGCCGTGCACGTGCACCCCGCCCCGCCGCGCAGAGGTCATATGCATTCGTAGCAAAATAAACGTTAAATCAAGATTCTTGGTGGAGTTTCTTAAATCAAAGTACATGATGCTTGTTGCACAAGCATAGGACGCTTGTTTCCAAGGATATGAAGCTTGATTCAAGCATATAACGAAGCTTGGCGCCAGTATGGCTCTTCATGATTCAAGCATAATATTCTTTAATCTTTGCATAGTCATGCTTGGTGGAGAATTTGCGGTTTAAGCCCCAAAATTGCCTTGGATTAAGCATATTATGCTTGATTCAAGCATTTATTTTCGAGAGTGTGCGTGCCATATTTCGGCAGGCTGGCTAGACCTTGGTGACTTCACGGACGGCGCGCAGCAGTGACTGAGACAGCAGCTGTGGCAGCGGCTGAGGTAGCGGCTGTGGCAGCGGCTGAGGCAGCGGCTGAGGCAGCGGCTGAGGCAGCGGCTGAGGCAGCGGCTGAGGCAGTGGCGGCAAATTCACCAACTTCCACACCGGTCGGTAGATGTCCTTCGCCTCTCCACTCCTCCGCGGCCCAAGATGGATTACCCCGGCCAAAAGCCAGAATTTGTCGCCAACAAACTTAGCAGGGGCGCGGGCCCTGATGGGCCAGGAGTTGCCATAAGGCTCCCAAGCAGCTCGCGCGGGGCACCTAGGCCAAGTCCCATCACGAGGCGTCTCTCTAGGGGGGCAGAGAAGGGGACAAAAATTGAGGGTCGGTGGGGCAAACGCATTTTGTCAACCAAATGAAGAGGAAACTATAACGTCTGCATTCTCAGAAATGCATGCTTGATTTATGCATAGTTGGATCATGGTTAGATGCGTTGATACTTATGGGATTTTCTTATCGAATCATAATAATAACGTATTTAGGCGTATGCCAGAATCAAGCAAATGTCTTATATACGGATGCTTAGAGAAAATTCTAAAAGATCCAAAATATGCTCAAATCAAGCATGCAATTTTTGAGAGTGTGTTTGACGAGTCTTTCTCCTTACAGGAGCGTGGAGTTTCTTCTGCCCCGTCCTGCTCACTCAACGCGCGCCCAGGAATCGTGGTCAGTAGTCGTGCTCAGGAAAGGTTGGTTTCCCGAAACTAATTCCACACACGGCGTCGGCGAGTCCGGCGGATGTTCCTCGCGCGCTCAGACACACACACACACACACAAACACACATACAAACACACACACACACACACCAATCGCGTATGCCGGGCCCGTAGCCACTCGTATGGCAGCTCGTTGTGTCACCCCGCGGGCAGCGCAGCTCAGCGCTCGGGAGAGGAGGGGAGGCGGTGTGTGTGTGTGTGTGTGTGTGTGTGTGTGTGTGTGTGCACCGGAAGAAGGGGATTGGGCCAGATCAACCCCAGATCAGTGGGTCGGCGTGGCGTTGCGCGGCGTAGCGGCCCTTTCAGCCCCCGCCGCTCCCTTCCTGGGCCCCTTTGGGCCCCATAGGGACCCCCAGCGTATGCATATGCATGGCTGGCATCACCGTCCTACACATCGGCTCGGCACGGCTGCGGCAGGGCTGCGGCAGGGCTGCCCATGCCGTGAGGAAGCCGTAGTGAAAGTGCCCCCATTTCCATTTTGAATGTTGGCGCGCCGCCGCGATGCCGCTACGACTTCTTTCTGGGGGCTGCTGCGGCCAGGGCTATGCGGCTACGGCCTGCAGGGCAGTGCCACCGAGTTGGTGGTAGGACAGCACCGCGATGGCGGTTGTCCACGAGGTCCTCCGGGCCCTCCGCCACAGGGCCGGCGGGCGGGGAGGCCGGCGGGGAGGCCGGCGGGGAGGCCGGCGGGGAGGCCGGCGGGGAGGCCGGCGGGGAGGCCGGCGGGGAGGCCGGGGAGGCCGGCGGGGAGGCCGGCGGGGAGGCCGGCGGGGAGGCCGGCGGGGAGGCCGGCGGGGAGGCCGGCGGGGAGGCCGGCGGGGAGGCCGGCGGGGAGGCCGGCGGGGAGGCCGGCGGGGAGGCCGGCGGGGAGGCCGGCGGGGAGGCCGGCGGGGAGGCCGGCGGGGAGGCCAGCGGGGAGGCCAGCGGGGAGGCCGGCGGGGAGGCCGGCGGGGAGGCCGGCGGGGAGGCCGGCGGGGAGGCCGGCGGGGAGGCCGGCGGGGAGGCCGGCGGGGAGGCCGGCGGGGAGGCCGGTGGGGAGGCCGGCGGGGAGGCCGGCGGGGAGGCCGGCGGGGAGGCCGGTGGTGTCCTAAACAAACCCTCGGCCGCGGTGCCGCCGAGGCTCTCCTAGGCCCCCGTCCTTCCTGCAGCCGAGCGCCAGGCTTCAGCACGCTGGCAGCAGAGTAATGAATATCAAAGGCGCGCGCTACGGCGGCCTCCCCTGCCCCCCGCCAGTCCCTGCTCAAGTTGGGGAAGTCATGTTCGTCCTCGGCGGACTTGAAAAGAAACACCCCGGGTGGGCGTCAACGATACTGCAGCACCCCGTTCCCGTCTCATTCTGCCCATTCTGCAGAGCCTCGGCCGCGCTTCCTTTGGTGTTTCTCTGAGCGCGAAAAGAGACTCCAGGCTGAGCCCCCCCCCCCCCCCCCCCCAGCGCTCCGGTCCCCCGGTCCCCCGGCCCTGCGCCTCTACACGCGGCGACATTTTAATTTGTAAAGCAATTCAATAGCGAAACGGCGTTCAGCGCGACTCAGCAGTCGGTCGGTACGGTTCAAACAGTCGAAGGAGAGCGTGGAGGTAGGAGAGGGTCTTTCATCGGGATTTGTAAACAGCTCGGCGCTCGGGATGCTTTGCAGCACGCCAGAGCAAGCGCAGTCCAAGTGCTCGCCACCGCGTTCCGGCGAATTATTGACAAACACAGATAGACGGTGAGAGAGACACAGGGCGATGAGGGGAAATGGAGGCAGAGAAAGGTTGATTCATTGAGTTTTTATTCAGTTTTTTCAGCAGAGCAAAAACCCACTATGGCCAAACAGGGGAAGGGAGAGAGGGAAGGGGGACAGAGAGAGAGAGAGAGAGAGAGAGAGAGAGAGAGAGAGAGAGAGAGAGAGAGAGAGAGAGAGAGAGAGAGAGAGAGAGAGAGAGAGAGAGAGACAAAGAGAGAGAGAGAGACAAGAGAGAGAGAGAGAGAGAGAGAGAGAGAGAGAGAGAGAGAGAGAGAGAGAGAGAGAGAGAGAGAGAGAGACAGACAGACAGAAACTGCGGAGGTTGTAGCGGTGCGTTTGAATGGTCGGCCACGTGTGAGATTGGGGTCGAGTCGCGCTATCCCTGGATTATGAGTCCTTCCAGTGGAGCCCAGCGGGAGCCCAGCCGAGCCCCGGGAGCCCAGCCCAAGGCCTGGCCTCGCTGGCGGTGCCCGTAATGACTGTGTTATTGTGTGAAGCCCGGTGTTGGCCGTGCCCACCGCCCTGCCTGCCCTGCCTGCGCTTCCTGCCCTGCCTGCCCTGCCTGCCCTGCCTGTCCTGCCTGCCCTGCCTGCCCTGCCTGTCCTGCCTGCCCTGCCTGCCCTGCCTGCCCTGCCTGCGTTGCCTGCGCCTGCTGCCTGCCTGCCCTGCCTGCCCTGCCTGCCCTGCCTGCCCTGCCTGCCCTGCCTGCCCTGCCTGCCCTGCCTGCCCTGCCTGCCCTGCCTGCCCTGCCTGCCCTGCCTGCCCTGCCTGCCCTGCCTGCCCTGCCTGCCCTGCCTGCCCTGCCTGCCCTGCCTCCTGCCTGCCTGCCCTGCCTGCCCTGCCTGCGCTGCCTGCCCTGCCTGCGCCTGCCTGCCCTGCCTGCCCTGCCTGCCCTGCCTGCCCTGCCTGCCCTGCCCGCCCTGCCTGCCCTGCAGTGCACGCACGGCGGACGCAGCAAGCACAGCGTGGTCGGTGGGATTTGTACTACTGCGTGTGAATCGCCCCACGCTCGCCGCGTTGCCCGGCGCTCCCCGCTCCCCCCGCCGGCCCGGCGGGCTGTCTGTGTGCCTTGAATGCCACACGCCTGAATTAGCGGGCTCAAACGTAGCGGAACACGCGTCACCACTGTGTCGATCGGGGCAGGCTGCTATTGCTGCTGGTGCTGGTGCTACTGCTGCGTCCGCAGTCTGATCCCCTCCCCATCCCAGCAGCCAGACTCGAACCGATTTTCAATTGGCTGTCACAGTATTTGTCGTATTGTGTATTATGTTCAGCCGGGGAGGTGTCTGGGGCTGCGACTGCAGGTTTCATTAATCATTAATGCATCACCAAGGCGCCACTGCAGGCCTTGCAGCAGTCTGACTGCGACGGCCGGCGTTCCGGCGGTGCTCACCCCCGCGGTGCCCCCGGGACCCCGGGATGGCGCGGAGCCGTCCAGCGCCCCTCGCCGAGGCCGAGACAAGTTACACACAATGGCAGAGGTGGCCGGCGCGGCCACTGCCTTCTCCTCCTCGTCAGCTCATATTTCAAGAGTGGGCGTATGTGCGACCTGAGGACGTCCCGCGTGTCCTGGGCGTGGAGCGGCGGCGACAGGGGCTGTGCCGGGCGTAGCGGCGGGCCGTAGCCGGGCGGCCAGGGCGGCCAGGGCGGCCAGGGTGCAAGCAGCCATCATATACAAGATTAATGGTCGGGCTCGCCGCTACGCCGCACGAATCCCGCGTCCCCACCGGTGTCCGGAGGCCTGTGCCGGAGGCCTGTGCCGGAGGCCTGTGCCGGAGGCCGCGGCAGCCTTTGGAGGCGGCTAGAGGCGGCTGGAGGCGGCTGGAGCGGCCCGCTGGGAGCGGCGGGGCGGTTGGGAAGTGCCCCTGAACAAGGCTCCGAGCAAGGCCCATGGCAAGGCCTCAAGGCCTCGGGGCTCACGTCTGGGACTCGGGTTCGGGACCCGGGCCTCTATGGGCCTCCATCTCCAAAGGACCACTCAAAAGGTTGTTGTAACCAAAGGGGTGCACCGCCCCCGCTCCGCCCCCGCTCTGCCCCCGCCCGGCCCCGCACCGCCCCACCACTGTCCCACCCCCCGCAACGGCCGTCGGAGGCAAAAAATAACGAGGTGCAGGTTGGGTCGACACCCGCGTGCCGACGCGCAGCGCAGCCCGAAGCCAAAGCAGAGCCATCAGCCGCACGGACCAGGAACAAAAAAAACATGAAGCAGCAGTGGGCGGGGCGCGAACCCCAAATTCCAATAATAACCACCGACCGATCCAGTAAAAGCGTCGTCGTACCAAGAATAAATACGCGTTCGCCAATATGGAGGCCCGCGGCTCTGTGTGAAGGCCCTGCAGGGGGTCTGGGGCCCTGAGGTGGATAACATTCATGCCGCCTGCCGCAGCCGTTGGTCCGCCGTGGCCGTTGGTCCGCCGTGGCCGGTGGCAGTCCCGGGTGAGAGTGCTTATATATAGATTATATATCGCTTATATATACTCTATATATATTCATATATATTCATATATCAGGAGATATATAATGATATATACCCATACATCATACTATATATGACGACATATACCTATATATACTACTATATATCTCCCTATATATAACTATATATCACGCTATATATAACCATATATAAGCTTATATGTAGCTATATATTGACCTATATATAATAGTTGCCATATATAAGTTATATATGAGATTACATATAGCTATATATTGTGTAATATATAAGTATATATAAGGTATATGTAAAGATATATAGGTTATATATGCTCTTATATATATGTCATATATAATTATATATCGCACTATGTATGACTATGTATAACTATACCAGGTGTATCATTGGCCCCGGGCAGTTTCGGTTTTCGGCAGTCCCGCAACGCACTATCTCCGTCTCTTTCTGTCTCACGCGTCAGGCCGAGTCAGAAAGAGACGGAGATAGTGTGTTGCGGGACTGCCTAAAACCGAAACTGCCCGGGGCCAATGATACACCTGGTATATATGAGTATATATGACTGATATATACTTCATGTATACTTCATATATGACTAAGCCATTTTTACCTGGGGTGGACTCACGCGCCTGGCTTCATCTCTTGACGCCGTTGCCGTTGTCAAAGTAGTGCGCCTGATGGGTGACGCCGGGGTGGCTCTGTCAGCTGGCACGCTGTGTGTGAGTGTGTTGTGCGCCGCCCTGTGCTCAGTGTTGTCGGCGTGCGTCGGTGTGTCGCTTACAGCACCCACAGGAAGTAGTGAGGGGGGAGGGCGTCTCGGGCAAACATGCTTGGATCTGCTCTTAGCGACAGACCTACACACACGCGCGGCACTGAGCAAAGTGCGGTCAGGCGACTGCTAGTTGGAGCTGCCTAATTATTGCCTCCCCGCCTCCCTCAGAGACGTATGTATTCCCTGCCTATGCCAGCAGAACTAGGTCAAAGTCCTTTTCCCCTCCCCCTCTTACACACACAGACCATCCACCCGGTTGAAGCAATATAAATACCGCAATGCGCTGCATCACAAAGCGTTTTGCCCTTTGCGAGCACAGCTGCTCTCTGCGCGGGCTGGTTTCCTCCCGGTTGGCGGCTTGTACCCATGCGTCCGCCGACGAGCAGCTTACAAGGCGAGCTAGAATGCGTCGTGCACTCTGTTAGGTGCGGGGCGGGGGCCGGGGCCAGCCGGGGCCCGGAGGAGGGGCGGCCGCGGTGGCGGTGGCTCCCCGGAGCGGGCCTGATCGTCATGACCCTAACAAGGCACATCGCCGGGGCGGGGCCGTCCTAACAAGGATCATGAAACAACACCCGGCCCGGCCAGGGTACCGTGCCGCCGCACTCCCGCACCCCACACCCTCGTGTTATGCCCGGCGCACCGCCTAATCCTGTCAACTAAATTGGCTGAGCGCTGCGCGCGGAGCCTCGGCCCGTGGCGGCGGCGGCGGACCACTTTGGCTCGTCAGTGCGTTGGCAGCTGCCAAGTCGGTCCCTGCTGCCCCGCCCCGCCCGGCTGCCCCCTGCCGCCGGTCACACGTTGCTGACGCTGTTTACGATCTAATTACCGGGAAGCAGCAGGGCATCTCGGTAATGACGTTTGCATTGCAGATCAATGCGACAGCTAAAGCACCCACTCCGTTTGACGGGATGCATGACGCAGCTGGGCTGGGCGCTCTTAAAGGTGGGAAAGTCGTTAGCTGACACCCGCTCGACCTTCGAAGCATCACGGGACAGAACACACAAGCAGAGGTTTACGCGCTCTGTAAGTTATGAGCTACAGCCCCGGCCCTGTATGTGTCTGTGTGTGTGGTGATAAGCGGCGCGTGCTCTACTTACATTACTCATTGCAACCTCAAATATGTGCTCACCGCTCAAAGGAGTGTTTCCAAGAGCTCCCTCCTCCTCCCCCTCCTCCACCCGGCGCGCGCGCACGGCTATGAAAAATAAAAGACTGTTTGCCCGCTTCTCGCGAGGCACACAGCCGCCAAGGAGTGATTCGTGTGTTTACATTATGTCGCTACACGAAAACAACGGGGCGGCCGAGGCTTGAGTGAAATCCTTAGGAATTACTTATTTTTCCGGCGGGATTTCTCCTTGGCCGGCCACAGGGCCCGGCAGGGGGAGGTTCTTTTATTACAAGCGGCCGTTACGACGCCTCCGTCTGGTCTGTGAGTTTGCTCGGCATCAGTCATGCCCGCATGGCTGCGTGCAGAGCGGGGCAGAGCGCCACGCTCTGTCTCCGTCCCACCCACGGCCCGGCCCGCGTCCCCACGCGGCGAGCGAGTGAGAGCGAAAATGAAAAGCGACGACAGGGCCGGCTAGCGAGGCTGGCGAGGCTGGCGAGCATTCCAAACTGTAATGAACAGCGCCGGCAAGGTCGGAAACATTGCAAGTGGAGCGGAAAGTTGCGCGAACGTGCGGCCGGTTCGAGGGCGGGCCGGGGCCGGGCCAAGGCAGAGGCGGCCGAGGCGGCGCCGCGGACTCGAGTGTGGCTCGAGTGGGGACCCGGGCTCGAATACACGCGGTGGGATGGAGCGAGCGGGCTTTAAGTACTCGAGCTGACACTCGACCAAGATAAAGTTTATGGCGGCGGCCAAGCTGCTGTGCTTCACTGGAGGACTCTGGACGCCGACTTCGACGACCCACTTTTCATTAAACATTAATAAGTAATTTCTAGCCGAGTTTGGCAGGTAGGTTCACCAGATTAATCCGAACTCACCCTACCAGTGTTCGATCAATATTTTCACTCGAGTATTTATCAAGCACAAATTTCCAAATTGCACCTGACAGTTAAGTGTTGTGTCGAGCGTTTGTTGAATTTATTACAGACGGTGCTGGAAGCGCTGGATTTTTATTTTTTTCTTTCCTCTATAAGTGCCGCCACCCGCCGAGCCGTATATTGTATGACGGTCGATGGGTGTCGGTGTTTGGCCGTGTCCAGCCGTGTCCGCGGGGGGCAGCCGGGCAGAGGCCTCTCCGGACAGTGATTATTCCCAGCGAGAGGCGCATGTGGCCGAGTGGGCCCACGGTTGGGGCTAACGCTGGGTGCCGACGCAACGGGGTCAGTCGAGTGGAACCCCCGGACCCCCCGCCGCGCTGCCACCGTGACAACATATAAATCCCCGCCACACGGGAGGGGGAGAGAGGAGGCGCGGATCGCACCGCAAATCAAAATGATTATCAACCAATATATTTTACTCGCGCCAAAAATTCCTCTCGGCCGGTCCGGTATGACAATAATTAGGAAGCGGGGAGCGTGTGGCGGTGATGTGTGTGATTTATACCGGCCTAATTAAATTCCCTCCCCCTCCTGCCTGTCCGGCGTATTTTCCCTGGCTAGGCATATGAGCGATCGATTATTAGCAGGTGGCATTGGGGGCCGGAGGGCCGCCGGTGAGGAATACTCTCATATAAAAGCCCCGGCCTCCCCACGTGAGTTGTGACGCCGGCCCTCATCTTCACCTCCCCCCGCCGTTTTATCCCACTTTGCGGTGTGCGGATAGGGGAGATTAAAATCATGATCATGGCCCTGACAGCGCGGAATTTGCAATATGGAACTTGAGGGGGCGAGCGGCGCCGAGCGGCGGCCCACCGCGGAGGTGGGAGGATGTACGGCGCCCGGGCCAACGCCGTGCCGAAACTTGCCGTAAAATATATCCAAAGTGCGCGGAGGAGTACATTCTCAATAACCGGGGAGCAATTTGCGTTTTACACTGCGCGTGGTGGTGGGGCTGGAGCCGCCGGGGTTAAGCAGCCGTCGGGCACAGCCTGTGGAGCCTGTGGAGCTGCCCATGTGCGCCTCGTGCTTACACCTGTAATCACGGGTCATTTGCATATTGCGTTTTACCTCGCGTGTGTGCAGGGCGTGTGTGTGCGTGCGTGCGGCGTCTTACGCCGTCCTTAGCATACGGGGTGCACACCGCACCGCGTGTGATCGGGGAGGCGGGGCCGGGCGGGGCCGGGCGGCGGGGCTTCTAGTTAGCGTCCGCGTCAATTAGAAGGGTGCACGCGTTCTCACTGCCTGTTAAATGGAGCGTTCGACAGCGGCGCGGAGCCGTCGTAGCGGGCGAACACAGTGGCGGGGCAGGCGGGGGCGGCGGGGGCGGCGCTCTCGGAGTTCCATTAGCGGGGCCCCCACGGCCCCCCGTGGCGTCGCGGCCCGGCTCAACAAGGACGCTCAAGCGCAGAAGAAGTGTGGCCTGGAAACAAACGCATCGTCACGGTCGGGGGGACCCGAAACAGGGCCGACACACCGAGACAGCGGGTTAGCCAAGCGGGGGCGGAGGGGGCGGCTGGGGGCTGCCGTGTCGTGCCGCGCCCTGCCCTGTCTTAACCGTGCCGTCTTTTTGAGAGCGTTGACCGCCGTCAAGTAGTGTTGGGCTGGGTACCGCCGGGCCCCGCTAGCCCGCCCTGCCACACATCACCGCCCACTCCGTGACGCTGACGCTCATCATCTGCACCCGTCCGCGAGGAGATCGGCCCCGACCGGGATCGGGACGGCGACAGTTAGTCCGCGCAGCTCCGGCCCGGGCCCCGCACTTGTGCCCCGCACGGCACGGCAGCCCAGCCCCGCCCAGCGCCGCCCAGCGCCGCCCAGCTCGGCCCGGGTACCGCTCAATCATATGCGTTACAGTTCCGCGCGCGCCACTTCAGAGGAGGGGGCAGGCACCGGGTCGGAGGGGGCGGGGGAGGGGTGATGATTGATGGCCCTCGGTGCGTCGTGTCGTTTTCTGCTCCACCCATTTGCGCCGAATCATCATAATTTCACGTGGCAGCGATTGCAGAGCTCTCCGCAGTGGCAGTGCAGTGCTCGGATGCTCCGCTCTCCCCCCCCTCCTCCCCCTCACGGCTCCCACCGCCTGACACCGAGCTCCGTCTTTGCGCTGGGAATCTGGTGGGATGTGACAGCCGACCATGCCGTAATTTCTCCTCATGCATGCGGGGCTATACGATTTACTCATAACCGACGACAGCAACTTTCACCTCTTTTCCTCTGGATGCGTTTTCCGACCATCCACCCAGGGGAGAGAAGGAAAAAGAACTGTACTGGGTTAGTTAAGCTGCTCGTATCGCGCAGACAACCGTACGGACACGTTACTCACAGCACCGACGGTGCGGTATGGTGAAAGGTACGGTGAACCGCACGACACACAGAAACGATAAAGAATGTGAAACCGATGCAAACATTCCCATACTAAAAATACCATGGCGGTCATGGTAAAATTCTGGCCATGGAAACTGTATCCTCATGGTTATTTAGCCGTCGCCCATGGTAACTAGACTTTTAACCATGATCCTAGCTGGACCATGGCCTCCACCCCATGGTCCATACTGAACCATGGGTCATTTGCCATGGCCTCAACATAACCATGGTCACCTTTACAATGGCACACCGAGGGCCATGGCAGGTTACCATGGTCCAACGAAGGCCATCGGGCCTTCGCATGGTAAAACGGAGGTCATGGAGAGCACACTATGGTTAGTATATGAGCCACACTTTACAGACCTATACCAACAATGTCTTATGGTAGACGAATGGCTTAGATGGCAGGCTTTGGAACAAAAGGTTGATGGTTCGAACACCACTAGGGGCAAAACGGGCACTTTACCATGGTCATTGTTTTACCATGGTCATTGTTTTACCATGGTCACTGTTTTACCATGGTCTCGAAATAACCATGACCATAATACCATGGAGGGATTACCATGGCCACGCACACTGCTCTAACCATGGGCGGCCATGGTGGGCCATGGGCACGAATGAACCATGGCCAGTTCCATGGTAATTAGTCTGGGGTTCCATCCTGTGTGAGATTAAAGCGCATGACTTGTGTGCTCACTCGGCTTCACCCATAGGTGCCCGTAGGATGATTGAGAATAATGATACCAAGGCCGTGATAAGGGTGATTGGAGCGTGATGTGAAGGCATAGGCGGACATAGGCGGCGGCCGAAGGTCGGGAGCGACCTGAGCAGCGCCCAACTTGTTACGTTGTGGTATCTATTAGAGAGACTCTGCAAGGTGACCCCCCCCCCTCCCTCTCAAGGTGAAACCCAAGGCCCCCAGCAGCCAGCAGCCGCCCTGATGGACCGCAGCGTCTATGGAGTGGCCTTGCCGACCTGGCCGGGCCGGGGCCCCGGCTGGGGTCAGCCTATCGGGCGCCGCTCAGGGCCGCCATGGGGCCGCCATGGGGCTGCCATGGGGCCGCCATGGGGCCGCCATGGGGCCGCCATGGGGCCGCCATGTGGGACCGCCCAGCCACAGATAGAGCAGCTCCAAGACGTGCGGAGGCAGCCAGCCCCGCCAATATATATTGCATTACGTCCTCGGGAAAGCGATTATAACAACGCAGAAGGCACGCAGAGAGAGAGAGAGAGAGAGAGAGAGAGAGAGAGAGAGAGAGAGAGAGAGAGAGAGAGAGAGAGAGAGAGAGAGAGAGAGAGAGAGAGAGAGAGAGAGAGAGAGAGAGAGAGAGAGAGAGAGAGAGAGAGAGAGAGAGAGAGGTCAGGCCGGGGGGAGAAAAATAACGGTCCGGTAGCGGTGAGTGTGGCTCAGGGCATGACAAACGGCGCCCATGTCCCGCTGCCCGCCCCCGCTGCCCGCCCCCGCTGCCCGCCTCCGGCTTGGCTTGGATGCCAGGTGCACACACACACACACACACACACACTCACACACACTTCATACAGCTCGTTTATAAAGTAATACGATTGACGTCCGTCGCGAACGCGTTTATAGGGCTGAGGTGTTGAGCTCCTACATTTATGACGGAATATTCCGCAGCACCGCGCAATACGACGAAATATATATAATGGCCGTGTCTAAAAAAATTCGGATATCGGAATTCGTGCGCGGATCCCTTGAAATGGCGGGAACTGGGGTGGCGGTGTCGCAGTACCGACCGGGGCGCGGCGTGGAGTATGGAGCGCAAACCGAGACGGCAGTCGTCACGCGCCCGCGCCGCGCTGCCGAACAACAACGAGTATAAATTTTGCCACTCGTCCGGAGTGCATTTACAACACTGACAGCGGTGCGGCAGCAGTGCAGCCAGCAATCACCCTAACTCACGCCCCGCCCACGGCTAGCCTGCAGGGCTGATTTACGGGCGCGCCGACGTGCGCCGAATATCGGCCCCGCGATTCCCGGCCGGGAGAGAGAAATAGAAATGTCAAAGCCGAACATCCAGACGTCCGCAGGCGTCGGGGAGGCCGCGGGGGTTCGCGGGGGGGGGGGGGGGGGGGGGGGGGGGGGGACAGGCGCACGCTATCCTGTACCAAAGGCAGAGAGCTGCACGGAGCGTTTGTCGACCTAGCCGCACTGTCCGCCTGACCTATCCGCACGCTGTCCGAGTCCGCACCGGAGGCGGTCTGAGGCGGTACGGTCAGGGGTCAGCCGCACTTTCGGCTGACCTTTCGCCTGTAGCTGTCCGCAGCTGACTGCGCCTGGCCGCCTCAGTGTAGCCGAGCCCAGCCGTAACTGCACGGCCACTCGCGGCTGTTACGTGGGTTTGGTTTGCCGCAGCAAGAGATGAGGCAGTGCTCCTACTGCATCAAATCCGTCGAAGCCAGAGCGAACGGGCCGAGCGAGCGGCCGGGCCAGCTCCGGCTAGTGCTTTCTCTCTCTCAAACACAGTGCGCATGCAAGAGTGACAGAGATGCCCTGTGTCTCTGGCCGGCAGGCGCCGTCGGAGCTTTTCGGCCGCAGGCTGGGTCAGTCAAACAACGGAGACAGGTGCCATAGGCTGTCTCTCTTTCTCGGCGACTCTCTCGCCACACAGTCTGTCCGCTGCTATCCGCAGGCGGTCAGCGAGGCGGTCACCCGGAGATTCTCGTGCAGCTCTCTCACCAAAGGTTTTCGGTGCATTACTGGACCTCGTGCACTTTTTAACGCCATTAAATATTTCCGGGACATCGCGCGTGCGCGCGCGTGTGTGTTTGCGTGTACCCTCCACTAATTTGCTCCGTTGGCTGCCCAGCCGGAGTTGAATGCACGCCCCGAGGATGGGCGCGGCCACATCCCGCGGGGGCCGGTGGAGGGGTGGGGGCGGAGGCGGCCCGGGGCCCGCGCTGTGGCTGACCGGCGGAGCGCGCTTGCCAAGGCGCCCGATAGGTAGGCAAGGCCCGCAGCACAGGCAGCCCCATCGGGTTGCCTACCCTCTAGGCTCTCGCTGGCGGACCTGTGGCTATAGTGTTTTGCATCGGCCGGATGGCACGGCAAGGCCATGACCGAGCGTCGTCTGTCTCTCTCGCACTCACTAGGTCCTTACGAGTAGACAGAGACAGAAGATTTCGGTTATGGGCCATAACCGAGCCAAGCATGGCCGATGCAGAACACTACCTGTGGCCGCGCGGTTTACGCGCCACGCGAAGATCTGAGGACAGCAGGAAGATCTCGCGATAACACCACGCTAACTCCTCGGGCGGCAGACGGAAGAGTGCGCGGTATAAACACGACGGTAACTCTTCGCACGACGCCCCGTCCGCTGGGGGTGGCTGGAAGCGGAGACTGTGTTCGTTGTGACGACGCAAGAAGCCGGCGCCGGGTGAGTTTCACACGGCGGGCGGGGCACACTGCCCGCGGCTGCCCGGTCACAGAACGGAAACGGAGAGGTCCTCGAAATGAGAGGCGAGACGTAACGATTCGGTGTCCCAAAAGAGGCGACCTCTGGAAACAACGGCAGCAGCGGGCGGCAAACCGAACCCGCGTTTGTGTACTTTGAACCCGGATAGCATCTCGCCCGATCGAGCGGTACCTTTCTCTGTGCTCGCGCCGTGCCGTGCCGTGCCGTGCCGCGCCGCGCCGTGCCGCGAACGGCTGCCGATGGCGGCATAGTACCCAGGCACGTATCGGGTAGGTACACTAACCAGGACTAACGGCTGGGTGGGCGCGCGCGAGCACGCACACACGGCTACAATGTTGACTCTGCGGGGCCACTTCCAGTGCAAACGAACATCCGCGCGCCGCGCCCCACCCCGCCGCCGTGTGTTATGCTGAGCGAGCCACGCCCCGCCCCGCCCCGCCCCGCCACGCCCTGCCACGCCCCGCCACGCCCCACCCCGCCACGCCGCGCGGACTTGCAAGGAGTAGGATTCGGGCGCCACGGACACAGCGTGTGCAGCAACGTTGTTAAAATCCCCAGACCTGGGAGGGAGAAGGTGCTGCAACATTGGTGCAACTTTGAATTGGCTAGCGCCGTCTGCGGGATGGCGGCGCTGCACCGCTGCCACAGGACAGCGTGCGAGCGTGCGGCCACGGCAGGGACCCGCTGACGCCGCTGACGCCGCTGAACGTGCACTGGGCTGGGTGGCCACAACTAAGATTTTAGCTGATTTTCAGACAAGAAATACATTTTTGTTCTGAGAATTAAAATTTGGTTGGGTGAACTTTTTTTTTAGCTGTTCGAACGAAACGTTATCTGCTCCAACGAAGAGGTTCGTTGCAAAAGAAAAATGAGAAAGAAAAAAAAGTTTGTCGGTGCAGCTAAAACTTCGTTGCACGAAACAAATCTTACTTCCCACAACCAAAAAGTTCTGCTTGTCTGGAAATCAACTAAAAAATTTAAATCCCTATTTAAATAGGACGCAGATGATACCAACTCTAAATGTCGTCCAGTTTCTTAAGGGTTTAGGATGTTATGAAAATAAAGTTTTGTGATGTGTGTGTGTGTCTGTGAAAGCAGAACTTATCTTTTCTTGTATTATGAGGGAGAGCCGAAGATATTTAAGAGGAAAGAACATCTCCTGAGGCAAATTTGTTTACCGGAAAGTTAATTTTCGGTTTCGGTAGAGGCCCTTGGTCAAGCGAGCGAAGGCGAGGCCAGCCGAGTGCAGGCGGAGCCGAGCCGGCGGCGTTCTGGACAACAATGCTACCCGAGCAGTGCGCGACAATCTCGCGGCTCGCGGCCCGCGGCCCGCGGCCCGCCAACGGCCCACGGGTCCCCCCTGGTGTTGGCCCACCTTATATTATTAGTTCGCCGCACTCGCAACGCCTTTTCGACTTATCGGGAGTGAAAGCTAGCTGACACCTCAAACTAATGAAGTTTTTATTTTTAGCTTTAATGTTAGTGTTTTGAGGTATCATCTGCTAAGAATTAGTTGTGACCGCTGATCTTTTTTCTCCGCATCCCCAGACCCCACGCTGGACATAAACCAGCCCGCGACCACCCACACCATAGCCCACTTGTACTCTCTATCCCCAGCCGACCCTCGGACTGCCCCAATACGCACACACACACACACACACACACACACACACACACGCGCGCGCGCGCGGCGCACACGCACATTACACCGGCGCCTCCATTTTTCACTCTCACTGCAAAGTGGCTGCGCAAAAGAAGGCAGCGACGAGACACGGCGACGCCGCTCCTGAGGAGAGCCATAGTTCCTGGCCGCGCACGCACGTGCAGGAAAATGACTAGGCCTAGTTGTCACAACGAATTTATTGTTCGTTGTTTTTAGGACAATTGTCCTAAATATGTAGCTGTGAGAACTAAGATATTGTTGGGGCAAACTAGAAGTCAGTTGCGTCAGCGAAAAGTAAGAAAGTAAACGGAACTTTAACTGAACATGTTGCTCGTCTCAGAATCAACGAACAAATTCGTGGCAACAACTGATCATTGCGTGCACAGCCCCGTGTTTCACTGATGCAGACCGCAACCGCAGTACCGCAGACTGTGTACACCGCGATGGTACTTCTGAGTCCGATCCCTCTTCTCGGGGGGTCCATTCGGCTCTCTCCGTGCAGTCGGCGCGTGAGTCAGCGAACTCCCGTCGACAACAAACAACGCAGTTCTGCCGCTGCCTGCATGCATGCGACCACAACTCTCCAGGACAGTCTTTGTTCCTCGCCAGCCCCGCTGAGCACGGCTCAGCTCGCCTCGCTTCCTGCTCAGGGATCGGGGACCGGTGAGGCGGGAAAAGGCGTGTTCGGCATCCGCTGTACGTTTGCTTTCCCTTTCAAATGTTAACAATGAAATTCCATTACCGTGTCCCACCGACGATTGAATGGGGGTACCAACGTGCACCTCACGCCTCCCCCCCCCCCCCGGCCCTCCTTCCGACCGCTCCACACACACCAAAGGGAGACAAATAAATGACGGAAGCAGGAAACCAACCCACCCCCCTCCCCTACACACACTCAACAAGATACGCATGGGCATTATATTTGTCGGGCTGAAATAGGTCCCAATTGCATAGCGTACGTAAATACTGGAAATACAGACTAATCATCCGCTAATCATATAGGCGGATGGGCTGTTTCATCCGAGCCTACCGTGCCAAGCTCCCTTTTTGTCGTAGAAATTCTTCCAAGCGAGATTGATTGGAAAGAAGTATGTACTTCCGCAGAAGAACAGGTGTTTCGGCAGTATTTTTGGGACGGCTGGATAAACATCTTTTTCCCATTCATGTTTTCCCCCGCCTGCTAAATGGGAAAGATGTCTGCTGGGGGTTCTGCAGAAACCTTTTCCCACTAGCAGGCACAGCGATGGGTCACACACACACACACACGCATACAGCGAGCCGCGATGACTGATGACGTTCCAGGCAATAAGCCGACTGATGAGAAGACGAAGGAAAGAAACGAGGGAAAAAAATTACTGGGCACGGAGCTAACGGGATTCGAAGACGGGCGGGCGGCTGGGGGGCGACGCAAGATGGGGGTCAGCCCGCTCCCGCCCCCAGGCCCCCGCCGGAGGCCCGGATGCTGCAGCTGACCGGTCGGCCCGGGCGGCGGCGAGACGACGCAATATTCTGAGCCTTATCCTGGACGCCTCCTCTCCTCCGGGCCGCCAGGGCCACGGGATTCATTAAGTACTTGGCGAGGAAACGTGTCAATAAAGAAAAGGGGTCCTGCCGACAATCCCTTCCGCCCCCAGCCCGCCCCCAGCCCGCCCCCCAACCACCCCCTGCTAATTAGATCATCAAGTCGACAGCAGACTTGGCTAAGAGGAGAACGCGGCAGGCGCGTCGCGCGTCCCGTCTTGGGGGCCGTCGGGGGCCGTGGAGGCAGGCCGGCCGCACGAGCCGAGCCGTCGGGGCGGCCAGAGCCCTGCCGGGACACGCCTGTAACCCCGTTCGCCGCGAGAGCCGAGCCGAGCCGAGCTGAAACCGAATCAGGGGCGCTCCATTCCGCTTAGATGCCGACGCGCCCTGCCAGCGCAGGTCCCGGAGCGCCTCATTCTCTCTTGTCTGCACTGTGAATGCTCGGCGGTGGAGACGTGTGGATAGACATTCACACACTTTGTCGTCCGGGTGGAACTCGATTCGTGCGCGTTCAAAGCTCATGAATAATTAGGTCATGTCCGTATACTCCGAGCGTGTGCCTGATAAGTCAAAGGACTCACCACCCCGCAGCCCCGCAGCCCCGCAGCCCCGCAGCCACGCAGCCACGCATCCAGCCGAGCCCGGTCTGTTACCTGGAACAGAGACACCACAATCTAATTTATTTCTCTGCTTTCCGCGTTCTCGTGCGAATTCATGAGATAGAAAGCAGTCGGGGAGTTGTTGGGGAATTGTTTCTCTTTTTATTCGGCGCATTGTCATCGCATGACTGTCTGGCCACCCACACTCAGGGTGAGCCGGCAGGCAGGGCCCAGAAATAAACCGGACGGCACGGAGGGTCGATACCCCGAGCCGAGAATAAACACCGAAGCTGCAGAGGGCGGCCACCGGGCTGTGCCGCTGTGCCCAGCCGAAACACACCGCCGCCCCCCCCCCCCCCCCCCTCGGAGAGAATACCAGATCGTGAAGAAGCTGCGCGATGCCCGCTGGGTAATGATGTCTGTTTATGTTCCGCAGATAGGCGTTTCATAATTTGGGAACGGCTCCACCACGGCGACTCTGACGCTTGTTTTCAGAGACCCCCTCATCACCTACCCCTTACCTTTTTTTTTCCCCCAGCCCGGCGTAGCATTTCCTGCTCGGCTGTGCCCGGCCGGCACGTCTGCGCGCGCTCGCTGCGGGAGATTCAAAATTCCAGAGCAGCCCAGCCAGCATCACGAGTACAGCACATGCCGTGCTGTCAAAGGGCGGCAGCTGCTGCAGCCAGCGGGCAGACGGAGGGCAGGCGGTAGGGCCAGGGCGCGCGTCCAGCCTCTTCACGCAACACTGGGCTTCAGAGAACCCTTACCCACCGCGGCCCCGTGGCCCGCGGCCCCCGGCCGGGATAGTCTAAATTATAATTGGGTTTGCAATGCGCCACTTCATTGCGATTATTCCGCGGTCCAGTCTTATTATATTTTCGGCGCTCCCTCTTTTATTTCGGAATGATTCCTCGCGTCGCTTGCGGACATTTATCATACGGGACTCGGGGCCCAGATTTACGCCTTCGTTCGGGTCGGCGGGGGTCGGAGGGGGTCGGCGGGGGTCGGCGGGGGTTCGGCGGGGGTCGGAGGGGGTCGGCGCGGGTCGGCGGGGGTTCGGCGGGGGCCGGAGGGGGTCAGCCGGCAGGCAAGCGGCACGAGGGCTCCGTGCCAGTAAATCACGAGTCAGCTCACTACAGACGGGCGCCTCCTCCGGTCCTTCTCTTCCCTTCTTTCCCTCGGGGCCAGCCGGCCCTGCTCTTCTCTTCCTTCCCTCTCCGCTCATTCCCTCCTCGTCCTCATCGCCCCCTTCATCACCCTCCCCTCATCAACATGCTTGTTTTCTCGTCGGCATCAGCAGCCCCGCCGCCACCGCCGCACCCGCGGCCCGCCGCGGCGGGTGCGAGAGGGAGAGGGGCAGGACGGAGTGTTGCCCGGACGGGGCGACGAGTAGGAGGGAGAAAGGGAATCGGAAGGGAACAACGAAAGTTGTGCAGCGCTGGAGGAAGAGCAAAACGGGAAAAAAGGCAAGTAAACGCGGAGGAAGCAGGCGAAGAGGAAAAAAATTGTGGGCGAGTGAAAAAGAGACGGGGGGGGGGGGGGGGCAGCGTGGATATGACAGAGGCCACCCCCTCGGGGGCTCCAGTGGGCCTGAAGGCCCCCTCCGAACCCCTCATCCAGAATCTCCAGCTCCGCATTCGGGTTCGGGCGGGCGCTAATGGAACGCCAGGCGTCAGCCTCGCTGTAGCGCCCAGGGCGCGGGCCAGGAAAGCGCATACAGCAGCGTCAGGCACCATATGCTCCAATCAATCCAGTCCAATCAGGTGGAGAGGTAATGCTTTATACAGCTTCTACACTGCACTCATTAATTTTCACGTTCATTTTACTTTGGTTTCAGCACGCATTTTTGAGAGCGTAGGAGGGGAAGAAAAAAAGGCAGAGATGAGGGGGGGGGGGGGGCACGGAACGTGCGCGCCCAACGCGGGCGTACGCGTCAACACCTTCCTGTTCGTACGTCCAAGAGAAGCCTCATTTAAATTTTTCACAATTACGCCCGCACTCCTTGCCAACGCTCCGTGATAAGGAAAAGACAAATCTCGACATGACAAGTAGACAACGAAAGGCAAAACGAAGAAAGGGGCGCTGAGAGAAAAAGTTGTTCGATTTGCCGCAAAATGAAGAGTAATTTGCCCAGGCCCTTTCCGAGCAGGGAAATGGACCCATTAATCGTCGCCTCTCTCTTTTTCTCTCTCTCTTTCTCTCTCTCTCTCTCTCTCTCTCTCTCTCTCTCTCTCTCTCTCTCTCTCTCTCTCTCTCTCTCTCTCTCTCTCTCTCTCTCTCTCTCTCTCTCTCTCTCTCTCTCTCTCTCTCTCTCTCCCTATCTTCTCTTTTTACCTATCTTTTCCCCTCAAAAGTTCTCGTAAATTGGCACTTTACTTTCAGGGTGTTGCGTTCTCTTGAAATTAAGTCGCAGCGACCACTCGGCCGGGCCGCCGTGGACTTCCAGGGCCCTTTTGGGAATCGGCAAACAAACAACAACAAGTGCTGTTCCCTCCGGCTCCGTCCGACTCTCTCCGGGCGCCTCCCAGGTGCACCGCTCTAAAGACAGTCGTGGATTTGCCGCTGCTGATGAGACGGGGCGGCAGCCGACTCTTGAGCACGGCTCCTCCTGGGCTCCGCTTGGGCTCCTGCTGGACTCCGCTTGGGCTCCTCCTAGGCTCCACTTGCGCTCCTCCTGGGCTACGCTTGGGCTCCTTCTGATCTCCGCTTGGGCTCCTAGGCTCCACTTGCGCTCCTCCTGGGCTACGCTTGGGCTCCTTCTGATCTCCGCTTGGGCTCCACCTAGGTTCCGCGTCGTGGCGCTGCTGCCAGCCGGGCGTGAGCACCAGTCGGATGCTTTCCGGTGCGCCTCCGAATGATTAAAGGGCAGTCAGGCAGGGAAGAGGGCGTGGCGCCGCAGCAGCCGCCCAGCAGGCAGAGGAGATATTCGGAGAAAAAAGTGTATTCGGTGGGACCGTCGCGTTCCCCTCCGCCGACAGCGGCGCCAATAGCGAGCGGGATCCACTCGCCTACATCTCATACGCCTGGCCGGGCTGCCCTACTCAGGCACTCGCAGGCACTCCTGGTTCAGCCTTCAACAGTTGGCGCGCTGCTCGGATTCTAGTGTATGCCCAGCAAGTTTAGCGTTGGCAGCACTGCACTGCCCTGCAGCGGGCCTGCGGCAAACACAGGCCCGCCAACACACCGGTAAGGCAGACGTCTGCATCAGCTAGCAGTGCGGGACGGGGCAACTGCGGCAGCGAGGGGAGGCAGTACCGGGAAGCCAAAGTCCGTCCAACTAGTCAAAGGTGGCCTCGCCGCAAGTTCTGGGGATGTGGCGGGCACAGGAAAGAAAATAAAAGATTAGAAAAATGAAGAGCACGAGGAGGGTTTTGAACCCGCGCCAAGAGAGCGAGCGGGCGTCAGCCGCAGGCGCCAATGGCAGCGGCCAGCGCAGCAGGCAGCATCTTGAACCGCTCCTCCCAGGACCGCAAACCGTTTAAAATTAGGGCTAAACTTAATTGCTCGCCTCCGCGTCAGCCATTTTGCCTGCTGCTGTTATATTGAGGGGGCGCCTCGTTTAATGCGGGGCAATTTTTGCGTGCCGGCTAGCGCCACGCCGCGCCACGACTGCTGAGCCCCGGGCTCACCGCCGCCACTGCCGCCTGTTGGCGTTACGGCCCGATGGGGGCTCGTAGGGGCGGTGAGCTGGGCCTAGCGGAGAGCCGAGCGGAGAGCCGAGCGGAGAGCCGAGCCTGGTGTCGACTTGTATATTCTCAGGCAGACAACAAATGTTATCGTCCGGGGGTGGGGAGGCGAGCTCAACACGCACGCTCACACATGCACACTCACAATGCACGGCCGCTCTCTCTCTCTCTCTCTCTCTCTCTCTTTCTCTCTCTCTCTCTCTCTCTCTCTCTCTCTCTCTCTCTCTCTCTCTCTCTCTCTCTCTCTCTCTCTCTCTCTCTCTCTCTCTCTCTCTCTCTCTCTCTCTCTGCCCTCCCTTTCCCACCCTTTCCCCTTACTGCTCTTCCGATCTCTCATTCACTCTCTTTTTTCCCCCACTTTTTTTTTTCAAGGCAACCACTCGAGCCAGCCGCAGCGACGCAGCAGCGGTCCTCCTAGAAACACTTGAGGCCTATAAAGCCTCGGCGGCAGAAAGTATCCCCGTCCGCGCCGCCGCAGCAGAGGGGATGATAGAGGAGCACGCCGCACCAGTGCGGGAGCGGCTGGAGCGGCTGGAGCGGCTGGAGCGGCTGGAGCGGCGGGAGCGGCGGGAGCGGTGGGAGCGGCTGGAGCGGCTGGAGCGGCTGGAGCGGCTGGAGCGGCGGGAGCGGCTGGAGCGGCTGGAGCGGCTGGAGCGGCTGGAGCGGCTGGAGCGGCTGGAGCGGCTGGAGCGGCTGGAGCGGCTGGAGCGGTGGGAGCGGTGGGAGCGGCTGGAGCGGCTGGAGCGGCTGGAGCGGCTGGAGCGGCGGGAGCGGCTGGAGCGGCTGGAGCGGCGGGAGCGGCGAGAGCTCTTCGGCGGACCACCGAGCGCCTGCCCTCCGGCCCACGCGGCCACCAGATTCCCGCGTGTGTGCCTACACGTGTGTGCGTGCGTGCACGCGTGTGTGAGTGTGTGTGTGTGTGCGTGAGGACGTCAAGGGGCAAAGTGCGTGTATTAGGAGAAGAGAGTGGGGTGGGGACTAACAGCGCCCTCTGTGTGTGTGGCTGTGTTATTGTGCGTAAGGACGCATTCCCAGTGGAGCTCTGCTGGGGCAGCGGGAC
Source organism: Odontothrips loti (assembly GCA_038380765.1). NCBI lineage: Eukaryota > Metazoa > Arthropoda > Insecta > Thysanoptera > Thripidae > Odontothrips > Odontothrips loti. The sequence continues at coordinate 19,656,363 of CM076244.1, read as the reverse complement.
GGGGCGGGGAGGCTGCCGAGGGGATGGAGACAAAGCGGCTCCAGCCCCTGCTATCGACGCTGCTGCGGCCAGTAGTTGTAGTAGCAGCAGTTGTTGTTCTGCTGCTGCCGCCACCACCGCTGCAGCCGCGGGCCCTCGGGGCCCCTCCTGAAGCTGTGTGGTGGTCATAGTGGGCTGACGTTTCTCCCCGCGGCCCGAGAAGCACCGCCTGCTGACGCGATTCGTAAACAGCCTCCGTCAGCGTCGCTCACGTGGCCGACATCCACAAGGCGGCGCACGTGCGCTGCAGTATGCACACACCATCACGCACACGAGAAACATTTCTCATGAATCTAATAACACACGGTGTGGCGACGGTCCCATACTACGTGCCGCGATGTGCGAGAGAGAGAGAGAGAGAGAGAGAGAGAGAGAGAGAGAGAGAGAGAGAGAGAGAGAGAGAGAGAGAGAGAGAGAGAGAGAGAGAGAGAGAGAGAGAGAGGGGGAGGGAGGGAGGGCCGGCGGCGAACGCATTACGGGTAGCGCCTGCGGGCTGCGGGGTAGGCAGGCCCGCCGCGCAGCCCCGCAGAGCGGGCGGCCTATCGCCGGCATCGCAGGCTGAAGGCTGCTGCTGCTGCTGCTGCTGCTGCCGCTGCTGCCGCTGCCGCACTGCGGCCGCGCGGGTTCGAATACAAGGACACGCCGGGCGGCGCGGCACGCGCGCGGACACGCGGGGGCACGCGCCGCGGTACGTGTCTGTTGGGTATGACGGAGAGGAAAGTAATTTGTGGGCACGTGACACGCAGCCAATCGAAGCGCAGAGGAGGAAGGCGGCGCCTTCCATCTCTCGGGGCGGCGCGGGAGTGCAACTCAATGAGGAGAGCTACACTGCGGAGGGAGGGGAGGGGAGGGCACTTCTTGCCGAACATTTTTGGACCACAAATTGTGTGTTTGTTCGGGCCGCCAGAATGAGCGCTGCGAAACTTTCCGCGCCACTTTTGTCGAGTTTCTGTAATTGATAAGCCCCGCTGACTGACGAACATTTCCTGCGACACGTCGTGGGGTGACGTCAAGGGGCGAATCACTAGCGTAATTATGTGTACAAAATTCTAGAAATTTTTAAAAAGAAAGTGATAAAAATTGCGAATTTGAAGTTGGACTTGGACTTTATGCCGAAAAATAGTACCTAACAGGCTAAAATGGCCAGAAAAGCAATAAAATTCCAAAATTAACGAAAACTACAGGGTGTAATCCGACGAAATCCTGAAATCTTTGTACACATTTTTAATGAGTGGTTGTCCCGGGTGACGTGATGGCAACGCGGCGAAAGCGGACCGCAGGGATCGCCCGGGTAGAAGGATCTGTGGTAACTGCATAAGAAACTATAGTGTTCAAAGTGTAGGTCCTTAAACTTCACTTTTTCTGCAGTTTGAATGAAGTTAAAGTGAAGTCATCGAAGAAAACTATAGTTTGTCCCAAATAACTGGTACTTTTTCTATATCTAAACTATAGTTTTCTCTACAAAAACTACAGTTTTACTGTGGATTCCTGGTGCACTTTGACTCGGCTGGTTCCGCTCGCCTCGCCTCACACTGTACCTGACTGCTCGGTCTACTCGAAGCGCCCGTGATCAAATCAAACGCTCGCGACGTCTGGTGCTGGTGTCTGGGAGGGTGGTGAGAGGGAGGCGGGTTGGGGACCTCGAACCCACGTCCCGGATCCGGGGCCCGCGGTCTGGGAGTGGGGTGGGGAGCAGCTACTAGCGTCTGCAGTATTATTGTTCCGTGATGGTTTGGGTTCACCAAACTCATGTGATGTGCGTCTGCAAGTCCGATAACCGCACCCGAGGAGGGGAGGCGGGGAGGCGGGGGAGCGATTGCAGCATCCGTTGTCGTACCTCGTTCCTTTTGCCCCCGTCGCCTTTGCTGCTGCTGCTTCTGCTGCTGCTGCTGCTGCTGCTGCTGCTGCTCCTAGCGGCGAGAGAAGGAGGGGGCGAGCATGCGGCAGTCAGCAGGCGGAGCGCGGCGGACACTGAACTGAGATGCAAGGGCCGAGATATCGAATCGAGTGCGACTCGTGGCCCGGCCCGCCTTGCTGCTTTGTCGGTTCCGATCCGATCGACAGCGGAACGGAACAGAACAGAGCGGAGTGGCAGCGAGTCCAGAGCGCGCGGTGCAGCGCGGCCGAACAGTTTTGGAAAAAAAAGAGGGGCGAACCGGATAGCGAAGACTTGGTCGCATTTTCTTGGGAAAAGTTGGCGCGGGAAAGTCAGAGCTGAGCGTAGAGGGGTCTCCCGGCGGCCGCGGGCCGGGGACAAAACTACCGAACAGTGTGCAGTACGCACGGTTGGGAGCGGTAAGCTCTCGCCTCTTCTTCGAGAACGTCGCGGTCTTCTGTGAGTAGCTCTGTTGGACCGGACAATTCGAATACACACACACACACACACACACACTCACACACACACACGGACAGCAAATAACCCGGTCGGACGCTGGGTCCTGGCTGCTGGGAGTGCATGGCGCGCGAGAGAGAACCCGAGCAAAAGAAAGTGCGTTGAGAGGGGAGCTGGTCTGGGCTGGTCCGGGCTGGGTCCCGGCGCACAATCTGCAGGTCCTGGCCCTGCGGCCCTGCGGCGGCCCATCCGACTCCCGGAGCACTCGCAGCGATATCAATAGACGAGAGTGCGGCCGGTAGGGTGCGGCGCTCCCGGCCCCACCGCTGGGAATATCTAGGACACCATATTCATTAAAGCGAATGCCGCCCCACACCGCGTCCGGCGGCGCCGGCCATTCCAGCACCGACCGGGGCCGCTGGGGGCCGCTGGGGGCCGCTGGGGGCCGCTGGGGGCCGCTGGGGGCCGCTGGGGGCCGCTGGGGGCCGCTGGGGGCCGCTGGGGGCCGCCGGGCCCCCACGCGACACCTTTTTGTTGGTGTTGCGACGCCACGCCGAGAGAGTGAGACGCCGCACATGCGGGCGGTGCCGGGCGGCGCCGTGAGTGGGACGGAGACGGGGCGAGCGACCGGCGAGCGCCCGCGGACCGTGTAACCAGAACCCACTTCCTCTCTCGCCAAACCCTTTTTTGTTTGCCCCCCCCCCCCCTTCCACGCGTCGCTTTGAAAACTACGTGGTGCACACGATATGAGGTGGCCGGGAAGCGGGCTGCGGGGTGAGGCATTCATACGAACACGCCGGTACAGCCAGGGCCACCCGGCCCCCACTGCCAGCCCGCCCGCACCCACTCAGGCTCTGAGGAAACCCCATCAGCAATCAGGGAGCGGTGCGAGCAGCCAGAGCAGCCCACAGCCAGCCCAGTCACCCCTCAGCCCAAGTAGTGATAGCGCTGCCCGCGGCGTATGCATCTGCATTTCAGCGTTCGCCGGCATAGTTGTTGATCGGCTGTCAGCAGTTAATTTAAGACCGTGCCGCCGACGCCGGCTGCGCGTTAACTGCACGTTAGATGCACGATAGATGCGCGTTAGCTGCACGTTAACCGCACGTTAGCCGCACGCTAGCGGCACGTTGTACAGGGCCCCCGTGTGCACAGCACAGCCGGGCTGGGCCGAGTACCCACAGAACGGCAGGCGCCGATTGGCGCACGCCAATATCGGCGGCGCGCCCGTTTGCTTTTCACATTCGCGTGTGCATTTGCATCTGGGGCGCGGCGGGCGCGGCCAGGTGTGCACCCGTGTGCCACACTGCCAGAGACTTGAGCACGCAGCGCGGTAGGCTGTGCAGGATATTATTTATTTGCCGAATGGCACTGTCGTACTGATCCGCCCACCGAACCCTCTGCCGACACTATTGAATTGGTGGGCGACACGACTTGCCATGTCTTGTCCAGCCTACACTCCCCCTCCCCCTCCACCTCTTTCCCTCTCTCTATCTATCTCTCTCGCACATACTCACAAACAGGGAGGGGTTCATCTCATCCATATAAACATCGCCAGACAAGGACAGGCACATAAAAACGGACGGAGGAGTGGTAGGGGCTGCGGAGGCGCGCCGTGAGAGGGACAGAGATAGCATCAGAAGAAGGGTCCAGCGGGGAGGGGAGGGGGTTAAGGGGGTCGGGAACACCGGGCGTCGAATGATTGCACTCGACTTAGCACGTCGAGCGATATATCACGAGACGGCGGCATGGTGGCGCGCGAACGCGCCCATCGCACCATCTCCCTCCCTCTCGCCGTCTGGCCGACGGGGAGCGACAAGGACCGCTGGCGGAGCAGGTAGGAGGCGGCCGGGGGCAGCCCTGCAGCGGCGCTCGTGCCGTCTGGACGGCCGCCAGCAACCGGTACACTGACAGGTGCGAACAGTCTTCATTTATTCCGCGATTCCGCCATAAAATATGCACTGCGTAAACAGCCACACGGATAAAAATGATTAGTGCTCGCAGCTAATGTTTAGTTGATTTCTAGGCAAGCAATACAATTTGGTTCTTGGAATTAAAATTTCACAAGGGGAACTATTTCTTAGTTGCGGCAGTGAAACGTTCGTTACGGGAGCAAACCGGTTTTCGCTGGCGCAACGAATGGTTCCCCCAACGGAAATTTAGTTCTCAGAACCAAAATCGAGACCAAAATACATAACTCGTTTCAAAATCGATTAAAAATTACTTGCGAAGATGAACATTTTTCTTTTTGTGTGTGTGTGGGGGGGGGGGGGGATAGTGCACTTTCTGGTATCTTCAGGTTGTGCTAGGTTTGAGGTTTGTCTAGCCCCTCCCCCCTCATTGCCCCCTCCAGTCTGGCCGGCAGAGACGCCCGCTTCCGAAAAGAGTACATTTTCATTAATCTTGTGACGTGTCACGCATTGTGTTGTTGTTGTTGCTTCACAATGAACAAGGCAACGGGCGCCAGCAGCAGCCAGCAGCAGCCAGCAGCGACAAAGGCCTCCTACCACCATGAGAGACTTCTTGGACCTCTCGGGCTCGACACCAACGGCGGCGGCGCGGTCCTCGTTGTTTGGAAAGGGAAGAGAAGCAGAGCGGAGAGAGTGTGGCGGAGAGAGTGTGTCAGGAGGAAGGAGGGGGGGGGGGGGGGGGGGGAAACGCATTTGCCATTGCACACAGAAGCCGCAGGGAGCGGAGGCAAGAACGCAAACGCCACCGCATTTGCCACCGCTCGCATTGCACCCCCAGGCGCTGCTCCGGGCTCCGGGCCGGGCCACACCACCAAGAGCCACCGCAAAAATTAACTCACCGCGATCCTGCCACTGTTTACTGCCAGCGACTATTTTATTAAGATCCTCTTTAGAGAGAGCGGCTCCTCCGAACAGAAACGGAGAGCGGGAGCGATGCGTCAGCAGAAAGTCGGCCGCGTTATTCCGCGGACGCGGCGCGGTGCGGTTGATGATGGTCATGATTGTGATGATGAGGATGACGACGGCGATGACCTGCTTGAACCGCAAATTAGGCCTATCTCTTTCCTCTAGATATGGACGGGAAAGTGCAAACACAGCGAGCGCCCAGGCTGAAATCTGCATTCTTGCCGCGGGTCCGACCGATTTTGCGTACGAGAGAAAAAGACATAGATTTCGGGGTTATGCGGCTTGGGGCCGGATCCCATCAGGGCAGAGGGTCGACCGGGCCGGGCCGGGCCGACAGCGGGCCATCCAAGCAGACCCACCAGCGGTGCAGATATCTGCGCCAGCGCACTGTGAAGGGCGCACCGTAAAGGAGGAGAGAGAGAGAGAGAGAGAGAGAGAGAGAGAGAGAGAGAGAGAGAGAGAGAGAGAGAGAGAGAGAGAGAGAGCGTGCGAGGGAGAGAGAGAGAGAGAGAGAAAGAGAGCGTGCGAGGGAGAGAGAGAGAAAGAGAGCGTGCGAGGGAGAGAGAGAGAGAGAAAGAGAGCGTGCGAGGGAGAGAGAGAGAGAGAAAGAGAGCGTGCGAGGGAGAGGAGAGAGAGAGAGAGAGAGAGAGAGAGAGAGAGAGAGAGAGAGAGAGAGAGAGAGAGAGAGGTCATGGAGCAAGGAAAGGAGATTAGAGGAAAATTACTCATTATCGTTGTCAGAGGTAGGAATAAAAGGAACGGCGGCGTGTGGATTCCGCGCTTTGCCTGCCTGGCCCGCCCTTCTGCCCCCACCCCGCGGCGTTTGGATAAGACACTCCGGCCTGCCCTGCCGTTCCACGCGGTCAGGTTTCACATCCCATTATTATACATCCCAGTCTGCTGCTGCTCGCGTGCGCAGCCCCGGAGTGCTACGCAAATAGGAACAGAACGTACCCGGGTCTGTTGACGTCAACATCGAGATTAACTTTAGCAAATCATGGCCGTGTGGGTCGGCGCGGCCCCCGCCGCCCCGCACCCGCCCCTCTCTTATTGTGCCAGGTGAATCGGAAATTCGGTGCGGCCCGGCTGACAATGCAGAACCGGTGTGGAGTATTGTGCAGCGTGTTCTGCAGCTGCGGTGTGCGGCCGCCTGCTGTGGGTTTCGCCGCGTGTTTCCTTTTCAGCCCGTCCCGACACGTTTCTTTAGAAACGGCAGGAGCCGGGCTTATAGTCTTATGCCGGATGCTCGTTCGTTCGGACGTGTGTACGCCGACTTATCGTTCACCGAAAAACTTCAAATTTGGAGGATAAACTCCTTTCTTAACGTAGACTCACGTACGGTGGCAACAATTTTCAATTTATATCGCATTTTAGATTAATGAAAATATGTGTTTTTGTGTTTTGAGGTTAGGGTTGGCCGCTGCGCGCATACCATTACCATCGCGACGCGCACAGGGACGGGCTCAGGTTAACGATTTTAATCGTAACAAATACATTTGCTACCAGGCACTTATGGGGAGACTTGAGATGGGGGGGGGGGCCGAAGGCCCTCGCAAACGCCGCCGGCAGGCCAAGCTGGCCAAGCCCCTGTCGAACCGAGGTGCCGGTGGAGCGCAGCGGAACTGGCTGGTTCCGCTGCGCTCCACCGGCACCTCGGTTCGACAGGGGGACTTGGCCAGCTTGTTTTTCGTAATGAATAGTTAACTTTTCCCAGGGTAGGGTAGCAACTTTTGGGGACCGGTTGTGTGGTGAAAAATGTGTCTGTGGCGGCGGCACCCAGCGGCGCCCGGCGGCCGCCTGATGAGGTGTCATTTGTCACGCGCTCTGTGACCTCGGCGGGCGTCACACCGCGCCGGCCAGCGTCTCCACCGACAGAAGACCCGCGTTACGTAGATGGTGGACCCCGCCTGTCCTGCACGGGGGCCCGGAGCAGGCCGGGGGCAGCCGGGGGCAGCCGGGGGCAGGCCGGGGGCAGCCGGGGGCAGCCGGGGGCAGGCCGGGGGCAGCTGGGGGCAGCCGGGGGCAGGCCGGGGGCAGCCGGGGGCAGCCGGGGGCAGCCGGGGGCAGGCCGGGGGCAGCCGGGGGCAGCCGGGGGCAGGCCGGGGGCAGCCGGGGGCAGCCGGGGGCAGCCGGGGGCAGCCGGGGGCAGCCGGGGGCAGGCCGGGGGCAGCCGGGGGCAGCCGGGGGCAGCCCCGCGGCCTGACAGGCACCACGTCCCGGCCCTTGCACACGACCCCTGATAACTGAAAACTAATTGCTTCAGCCCTGACAAAGTTGGTAACAAAACTCGCTATCCTCGCCGCCGGAGCCTTGCTGCCGCGCCGTGGCCGCGCCGTGGCTACGCCGTGCCGTGCCGTGCCGTGCCGTGCCCGTGCCGTGTCCCTGATTGTGCTGACCTAGCGAGACACACAACTTGCGGGAGGTGGAGAGGAGAGGAGAGGAGAGGGGACTTGGCTGCCCCGGTTGGCTTTGGGTGCTGGCGACAACAATAACCAACTTTCCAGTCACCGTTCGCAAAATCGCTGTCGTTCTTCTTGGCAGTGATGCTGCTCTGCCTCCGCCCTGCTCTGTCGCCGGGAAACTTTCCCTCTTGTTATTCTTTTCATTTGGACGCCAACAACAGCACTCATCCTTACATATTTACTCACGCATTATCCGCTCATCGTGCCGTGCCGCCTCCGCGTGCCCCCCCCCCCCCCCCGCTGCCCCCAGCCGCCCCCAGCCCGCCGAGCCACGGCAAGAGCTTCCGGCCGCCAATTGCCATAGCCACCGCCGGGGCACCGCCGGAGCGGCCACTGTGGGAGGAGGCTCATTTCCGCACACGCACGCACACGCACGCGCACACGCACGCACACACCGCTGCGTCTAATGGGCGCCATAGAGAAACGAAAAACCTCGCCGGAGAGGAAAAAGAAAACAGGGGGAAGGAAGAGGGAGATGAAAGGAATTTTGCTCCTTAATTGGAGAGTATTACCTTCCGTACAGCTGCGCTAGAGCCGTGGCTGGTGCCCTGCCCGCCCCTGACCTCCCAGACCCCACTTCTTTCTTCTTCTTCGTTTCCTTCTTCTTCTTCTTCTTCTTCTTTTCCTTCATCTCTCTCATTCTTCTTCTTTCTTTTTCCCTTTTTCTCCTATTTTTGCAGGGTACCATAAATCCCTTCACGTGACGCTGTTACACGGCGATAACTCCCACCAGCGCTTCCAATCCGTGGCGTGTATTTGTCCCAGTCCCGCCTCCCGCCCATCCGCACAGCCCGGCAGACCCCACGGGGGGGGGGGGGGGCAGCTCCCAGGCTCCCCGGCTCCCCGGGTTCGACTCCCGCCACATCCAAATAGCATTGTCCTTGACGTGGCCAAATGGCGGGCACGTTCGGCACGCCGCCGGACAGAGAGGAAAAAATGGCGGGCCGTTATGAATTATGGCGTTCGGCACCACCCCCGGCCAAGGCTGGGAGCGGAAATCCGGAGCGCCACAAATGATTAAGCTTGGCAGCCAGAAGGGGCCGGGCCAGGGGCCGGGAGCCGGGGTCTGTCTGCAGGGGCCTCCGCCAACCCTCCGCCACCCGGCAGCCGGCAGCCCGCGCAAGAAGGGAGGTGGCCGAGGCGGCGCGGACCGTGTTCCGCGGGGAGCGCATTGCCAGACACGGGTATCGGCGGGGGCCCGAGGTGCCCGGAGGCATGCTCCCGGAGGGAGGCTTCCAGAGGCATGCTGCCGGAGGCAGGCTCCCGGAGGTAGGCACCCGGAGGCAGGCTCCCGGAGGCAGGCTCCCGGAGGCAGGCTCCCGGAGGCAGGCTCCCGGAGGCAGGCTCCCGGAGGCAGGCTCCCGGAGTTAGGCTCCCGGAGGCAGGCTCCCGGAGGCAGGCTCCCGGAGGCAGGCTCCCGGAGGTAGGCACCCGGAGGCAGGCTCCCGGAGGTAGCCACCCGGAGGCAGGCTCCCGGAGGTAGGCACCCGGAGGCAGGCTCCCGGAGGCCGGCTCCCGGAGGTAGGCTCCCGGAGTTAGGCACCCGGAGGCAGACTCCCGGAGGCAGGCTCCCGGAGGCAGGCTCCCGGAGGCAGGCTCCCGGAGGCAGACTCCCTGTGGCAGGCTCCCGGAGGCGTGTGCGGTCAGTGCGCCTGCAGCCCCGCTGCAGCATCCTGTTGCGTCCCGGGCGGAGTTAATGCCTCAAACGACCACGTCGCGCCCCGCCAGCGGCCGTATTCAATCCCCTAAGCATTCCATTGTGGAGAGGGGCCGGGCCGGGGCGGGCCGGGCCGGGACACAGGGACGGCGCCGGGAGCAGGGAACCCACTGAATTGCTCCCCTGTATACAACCGACAGGCAAATTTATGTGCTGGCCGCACACATGAGGATATCGGCTCCCATCCCATCTCTTGTCCACCCCCGGCGCTTCACTCTCACCTCACCCCCGTAACTCCCTCTCCAGGGTGCAGTTCCTCAGTGAGGCGGACAGCGTCTCCCCTACAGACTCCCCACTCTGGGTTTTAACAAAGCCCAGTGCCGGGGTGCATATGCGTGTCATTTAGATGTCACCGCCCCTCTGGCCGCCCCCCGGCCGCCCCGGCCGCCCCTGCATACAGGTGGCAGCAGCTTGCGATCAGCGAGCCTAACCAACTGCATTCACTTAAAAAAAAACTGAAATACACGATTTCGAAAACAGTCTTCCACGAAACATTTCGCATGCCAGTGATACTCGGTAAGACCACGTTCATTTCGCAACCGACCTGGTCATCAGCCAGACCAGCGGGTAAGCCATGTATACCCAATCGGGCACAGAGAAAAAGAAAATACCCACCGACACTCTCTCTCTCTCTTCTCTCTCTCTCTCTCTCTCTCTCTCTCTCTCTCTCTCTCTCTCTCTCTCTCTCTCTCTCTCTCTCTCTCTCTCTCTCGCTCACTCACTGCCGCCTGTATATTATCATCATCCAACGAATCGTTGTACACGACATAAAAGGGCGAATCAATAAATGTTTTGCGACCCGGCCATTGTCGCTGTCGGCGCCCCGTCGAGTCGCCCGCTGCGTTTTATATATTTCTTTTTTATTTTATTTTTATTCCCTCTTCCAAAGCGGCTAGACACGGTGCGGGGCCCGGCGGCGCAGCTGTGGCGGCTGGTGATAGCGGCCGCAATGGAGTCCGTTGCAGGCTATCGGCCACTGGCGGCGGCGGCGGCGGCGGCGGCGGCGGCGGCGGCGGCATGCCGACTGTAATAGTCTCTGCCGGTCCCCGGCTCCGGGTCGCCGGCTCCGGGTCCCGGGCTCCGGGCTCCGGGTCCCCGGGGCACGTTTTCTGTTCCACCGCAGCCCATGCCGCATACCGCGGCATACCACCGCCACCGAGGGTCGGGGCCGGAGGGCCGGAGGGCCGGAGGTGCATGCAGACAACAGCGCCGCTGTCCTGCGCCAGCGGAGAGCAAACAGAATGGATCGTAACGCATGGCAGTGGCACCGATGGGAACCTGCTCCCTGCCGGCCGGCCCCCAGGCTGCCCCAGGCCCCAGCAGGGCAGGACCCTCGAGCCGACACTCCAGCCGTCCCATCAGTGGCCTGATGCGACTCGCTGGGGACGGCGTCGGCGCTGCCCTCGGCGCTGCCCTCGGCGCTGCCCTCGGCGCTGCCCTCGGCGCTGCCCTCGGCGCTGCTCGGCGCTGCCCTCGGCGCTGCCCTCGGCGCTGCCCTCGGCGCTGCCCTCGGCGCTGCCCTCGGCTGCTGCCCTCGGCGCTGCCCTCGGCGCTGCCCTCGGCGCTGCCCTCGGCGCTGCCCTCGGCGCTGCCCCTCGGCGCTGCCCTCGGCGCTGCCCTCGGCGCTGCCCTCGGCGCTGCCCTCGGCGCTGCCCTCGGCGCTGCCCTCGGCGCTGCCCTCGGCCCTCGCTGCCCTCGGCGCTGCCCTCGGCGCTGCCCTCGGCGCTGCCCTCGGCGCTGCCCTCGGCGCTGCCCTCGGCGCTGCCCTCGGCGCTGCCCTCGGCGCTGCCCTCGGCGCTGCCCTCGGCGCTGCCCTCGGCGCTGCCCTCGGCGCTGCCCTCGGCGCTGCCCTCGGCGCTGCCCTCGGCGCTGCCCTCGGCGCTGCCCTCGGCGCTGCCCTCGGCGCTGCCCTCGGCGCTGCCCTCGGCGCTGCCCTCGGCGCTGCCCTCGGCGCTGCCCTCGGCGCTGCCCTCGGCGCTGCCCTCGGCGCTGCCCTCGGCGCTGCCCTCGGCGCTGCCCTCGGCGCTGCCCTCGGCGCTGCCCTCGGCGCTGCCCTCGGCGCTGCCCTCGGCGCTGCCCTCGGCGCTGCCCTCGGCGCTGCCCTCGGTGCTGCCGTTACCCGCCGCATCACAGCCCCCGCGCGGCTCTCCGTGCGGACGGGGCGCAGCCTGAGGACATCCATCTCCAAGAGCGCATGTGCTTATATCCGACGGCCTCATACTATGTGGCGGGGCTGCAGTCGGTGCAGAGGGCTCCTGCCTCGACACCCTGCCGACACAGTGCAGGGCGCCTGGCGGGTGGGCAGCCTCGCCCCCTCCACGCGCACGCGCCTTGCGGGCTGGCCTACCCCGGCATTCGCAGGCGCCCCTCACCCCCTCTGTTACATTTCTTCCCGTTTGCCCGGGTCGCGGCTACCCGTGCGATAGCTGTTCAGGCGTCAGCCTGACACGCCTCCGGGTGCCGCATGCCGCTACTCTAGCGCCCCCGTCCGGCTGCTACGGGAAATGATAATAATTACACACACACAACTCGCGTCAGGGGAAAGAAGTCATGTGCTTGTAGCTCTGCAGGTCCAGCCCAGCTCGGCTCGCTGTGTCTGTGTCTGCTGGTAAATGAGCCGGGACGTGACGCCGCTGCCGTCCGCCGCCCCCCGCAGCGCAGACCGTCATGATTTACAGGGCGCCGCTTATGAAACAAGTGTTACAAAACACGACCAGCGCACAAAAACGCGCCGCGCAGCGTGCGTGCGACTTTTCTCGTTGCGCAAGCTAAACAGAATGAATACCCCGGCGGCACGGCGGCACGGCGGCACGGACCACCGGGACCGGGGGCTGGGTGAGAAGCCGCCGGCTGTGCCACAGGCGCCATGAGGCATCAGGCAAGAGATTGTAGCAAACACAAGGGTGCTGCTGGCCGGCCAAACAATGCGGCGAAGGGTACAGACTTTCAAACGTAGCCGTGAGTCGACTGTCGACTGTACTTCCCTCCTGAATTTTTCATCCAGCACCATGACGACGGGCGATAGTAAACAAAACAATTGATGACACCGACGTCGGTTTCATCTGTTTTGAGTTGTGCGCGAAAATTTTGATTGTGGTTGTGACGTGAAGAAACTGGATGATGAAGGTTCCTCTAGGAACAAATGTTGGGAAGCAATGCTGTGCAATGAGTGTTGTAGCTTTATGTCATACTCTTCAAAAATTTCCAACCCAGTGGACCATCCAAAATGTGTACGAGTGTTTGAAAGTAAGATTTATCAACGTTCCCATGCCTGCCCCAAACGTTGAAAAGTAGTTAGTACTCCTGTCATTCAATGTGAGCTGAGAATAAATATTTGTAAGTTCATCGGATAAAGGGTTAGGTCAGTAGTTCCGTGCCCAGCCGACAGAGCGCGCTAGCGTCGACCGCCAGAGACCGCTCTCGATCACATGATGACTGTTGTAGCAACCGCGGGGTGCCGCGTTGCATGGTGGCGTACAGATTGAGAATGCATTTGAGATCCTCAGCGAGACTAGGCCTAGCCAGAGTGGCCAGTGGTGAGAATGCCAGCTGCTTGCTGGAAAGAGCCTAGAACACTACAACTGCCAATCTTCCCACAAAATTCTAAGCTCTCTCCCGACAAACTCTTTCGCTGAACAATTATTTAATTTACCCAAAGAATACAGTTCTTTTCCTTTTTAATAGCATTCCAATATTTATCCAATATTTTCCCAACGAATCATTCATTAATATTTCTTCTTCACACTTCTCACTCCTTCAACTCTCCTCTCCTTCCAGATCCTGTTAGTCACACACGCATTCGAAAGAAACTTCAAACCATCAGAAAAACTACAAAATTTACAAAATCTACAAAGTCTTGGCAATATCGTCTGATTCTACTTCGGACCTCCTCGGATTTCACTATGTGGAATCGTATTTTTTTTATTTTATTTTTTTCTGCGGCAGCTGCCTGGGTCGTGTAGGGTAATCCCGCCATCAGGTCCGCCGGGCCGGCACCGCGCACCGCGCACCCCAGCGCCAACACACCCGCTCCTCCGTCTTCGTCCCGCTCGCGGTATGGTCGGGCAGCGCTCGGTCCCGCCCCGCCCCCACCATGTCAACACGCTCCGGATGTGTTGATACAGCAGGGATTAATGTCGTTCCCATTTCGACGCCTTCGGCTCCCCCGGTCGGCCCCTTCGGCGGTGGCAGCTGGCTTTGCCCTCGCCACAATCTGGCGGAGGGAGCAGGGGGATAGTGGAGTGGTATTATAGGGCAGAGGTGAGTAGGGCGGGGCCGGCGGGGCGGGAGAAGGATACCACAAATGTTAGCGCACAGCTCGGGCTCCTCGGGGCGTGACGTGGGGAACAAGTAGTGAAGGGTTTGCCTAACGGAGTACGGCCGCCCCCGGCATCGCCGCCCCCGACCTTGCCGCGGCCACCCCCTACCCCTCTGCCGCACGGAAGGTCTTCACTGCGACACACGCGGCTAAAACTTGGGGCCGTTAGAGGCCGGAACTTGGCGGCGTGTCTTTTGCCCCTCCCCTCCCCTTCCCCTCCCCCTCCCCCTCCGTTCCCCCGGGCCGGTCCACTGGTACGACTTTTCAGCCTCCCACCGCCATTCTCGCCCGCGACCCCTTTTTACGCGACACGCACGGCGACGCTACACTGACAGCACGGCTAAGGCGGCAGGCCTCCGGGCTCCGGGCTCCGGCCTCATGCCTCCGGCTGGAGCTCCGGCCTCCAGGCCCTGCTATCGACAACCCGGCCAAGGGCCCTGTGCCGCCCGTTCTCAGTAATGTGTCCTCGGGTAATTTTGACGCCAAAATGCACAAAATACGCGAAGGAACGTCACAGATTTTAAATTTCCTACTGCCGGAGTCGTGGTCGTGGTCCCCTCCATCGCTTTGACACGGTAGTGGGGCTGCAGCCTGCGGGTCTATCTTGGCGTGCTGTCGGGACGACATTGACGGAGCGGCGCGGCGCGGCACGGCCTGGGCGCGGCACGGATGTCGGTACACCCCGGGGGCGGCGGGGGCAGCAGCAGCGGCAGGGTATATAAATTCACCGAGTGGTACGCGTACGGCGCTAGAATTCACTTTCACGGGCAAACGGCGGCCAGTAGTTGTTGGAGTGTTGTAGAGGGAGGGAGAGAGCGAGAGAAATAGAGAGCGAGAAGAGGAATGGGGCTTTCGGAAAGAGAGCAGAAGGGAGGGGGTTACGGGGGCAGGCCTCGCCACCAACGCCAAGCCACTTGAGAGGACACCGAGTCGTACCGCCGCAACAAATAATGGGCACTGGTCCCACTCAAATGAAGACGCTGTAATTCCGCCCCCCCCCTCCTCTCTCCCCGGCTCGGTCTTGAAGGCGACGGGTGCTCTGTAGAAGTACCTTATTCTTCACGCCCCCGCACCCTTTTGCCAACCGCAGAACCGGCTTCGCTTTATTTGAACAAAGTCTCGCTGGCGGTAGAGGCCGCGCCCGACCCGATACCGTCCCCCGTGGCCCCGGACGGTGCCCGGACGGTGCCCGGCCCTGCCGGCGGGTCCGACCGGTGCGCTGTGGCGGCGGCGGGCGCAGGACAGCGCAGGGCGGGGCGGGACGGAGGACACGACCACCCGCCGCGACAAACATTTCTCTGTATCATCTCCTCCTTGATAATTTATTTTTTTTAATAACCAGCCCCCTTAATTAGCGTGTAATGACTCTGCTAATTTATGGCAGAGCGCGCGCCTAAATTCATATCACCTCGCTCTCTCGCCTCTTTAGTGTAGCGCGGGCGGAGCGGGGGCGGAGCGGGGGCGGAGCGGGGGCGGAGCACTGCAGGGACAGATAGGGAGTCTCCGGCCTCTCAGGTCGCCGGCCGCCTCCCGTTTCGCTTCGCCCCTCGCCGCCGCCGCCGCCGCCGGGCCCCTTTTGCAAGCGCCGAGGAGCCCCCAGCCGGCAGGCCTTTGAGGAGAATAAAACGTGCACGGAAAACTTGGTGCCATTTTGAGAGAAATATAACCCTCCCCCGGCCACCTAGGCCCGCCGGTAGCCGTGGGGTGGCGGGGGCGGCGGGGGCGGCGGGGGGCGGCGGGGGCGCGAAGGTAATGCGTGCTTAAGAGAGCGACCGCCGCCGCTGCCCCGGCTGTTTTTAAGGCTCGTTGCGGCCGGTGTAATATGACGCTGTAAAGAGAGGGCGGCGCCAGCGTCTGAGGCGGCGGCTGGGGCTGAGAGTGTGTCGTCGGCGCGGCGGCGGTGGCGGTGGCAGTGGCTCTGGGTCAGCCGCTCACTCACCCATGCCGCCGAGCCGTCTGTCTCGCTCGCACGCGCTCCTCCCCGCGATGCCTGTGGGGAAATCAGGCGACCTGGTGTGCGTGGGGGGCCATGGGGGGCCATGGGGGACCGTGGGGGGCGGTGGGGGGCCGCGGGGGCCGCGGGGGCCGCGGACAGCGAGGCGCGCAGCCAGCGCACACATGGCGGGGGCTCACGTGCAGGACGATTTAATCTTGTGTGCCGCTGACCAGGCATGTTGGGGAGGAGGGGGGGGGACTGAGGGAGGGGTTGTTAGAAGGAGAACGGGCCGTACAGACTGACATTTCCTCCACACGGCTAATGGCGTCCCCGGGGCGAGTTAAGAGGCGAAGAATCCGCGATGAATACAAACGGTTGCATTCGGAAACGGGAAAGGAAAAAGGGAGCGGACGGGAGAGAGAGAGGAGGGGAGTTAGCGTGGCACAAAGGGCATGCTAAGGAGGTTCGGTGCGCGCAGTGCCGGGCTCGGCAGGGCTCGGCGGGGCTGCAGGGTGTTCGCGGGTAGCGCGCCCGCTCTCGTGGCTCCGCTCGGGTCCGCACGGCACCGCCTGCACCCCTTCCCCTCCCCTCCTCACAGCGGAGTGCTACTCGCTGCTGAGTCCGCACTCCACAACCCTCACAGCCCTCAGCAGAGCGCATCTAATTATTTCAACGCATCATGGAGCTGTCGGGTGTGCTTCACAGCTTCACATCACAGAGGCCCCAGGCCCGTACAGCACAGGCCCCATGCTGCCGGGGATGTACGGTGGTTCGAGTACCTTCGCTCGCTGCACGGCCCCGCACCTTTTTATTATCCCTGATGTTGCTGTAAGTTGCCCCGTCAAAGCAAAGAATTTTTAACAGATGATACATTTATCATCACCTACAGCCTCAACAGAAACAATAATATGAAGATAATGTATCAGCGGCTTGTACTCTCATGCAGAGGCAGGCAAGCACGCAGAAGTATATTATACCGCATGGGGGGACCGCGTTCCGCCGTCCGTCCGTCCGTCGCCCATCGCTCCCTCTCTTTCTTCTCCGTGCTGCGCCGCGCCGCGCCGAGTCGCGCACTCCTCTTTCTCTCTCTCCCTCTCCTGTTCCCTTCTTCGCGCCACACCGCCCCCCTCTCTCTCTCTCTCTCTCTCTCTCTCTCTCTCTCTCTCTCTCTCTCTCTCTCTCTCTCTCTCTCTCTCTCTCTCTCTCTCTCTCTCTCTCTCTCTCTCTCTCCCACACACCTTTCCCCTCATTGGCCAACGGGTTGCCTATCAGGCCGGCGCTGACCTTGCTGTAGCGAAGCGCTGCAAAAGGGGCATCCAACACTTCATTTTTGTGACACCCCTCTTCATGGCACAATAATTACTTGCGGCAGTACAATGGTATTTTAACATACGCAATATCAATTACAAGTTTAACGTTACCCACGGGAAAGGGAGAATGGAAGCGGGGGGCAGGAGGGGTATGGGCAAACACAACGTCGCACCCTGAACGAAAATAGGAATAATACCAAAGTATCATCTGCTTTCATGACGGTTTTTGAATCGTCGTTCTTTTTTGCGAGAAACTGAATGGAATGGAGTAATTTGCGTTCTTCGCACGTCTGCTTGAATAGAATAGCACGGTTGTACCACTCCGAGCAGGCGCCCCTGACAAATATTTATTTCCTTATTTTATTCTGTATTTACTTATTCCTCCGTGCACTACGAGCGAGAGAGATAGAAGGAGGCAGACGAAGGACCCCTCCCCCCCCCCCCAAAAAAAAAACAGTGCACACCGTCTCGTGCAAAAAGTGACCTCTTTCTCTCGACTGGCTGCAGCCCCGCCAGGGCGGCAGGGGTGTGTAGGCCCTTGCCGCTGCCGGCCCGGGCGGACAGCGCCATTTTCATCGCCAATCTTGCCGACTCGCGGCGAGCGACGCATACCAACACAGCGAGTATAGCGGGGCGCTGGCATAGCCCGGCATTGCCTGCTGGCATGGCCAGAGGCGCTGGCCTTGTCCAGCAGCAGGGCCCCGCCCGGCCCCGGCCCGACACCACTGACGGCTCAGCCCTCGGCTCAGCCACTCGGATGGAGACAAACAGCTTCATCCGACTCTATCACACACGGAGGATAGGTTCCCCACCCGGCGACGTTTAAATACGACTTATTTTTGTCAGAGTGGAGTGGTTGCCTGGCGTGGTAGGGAGTGCTACGCTCGCTGCATGTGAATTCGGGCAGGCTGCTGTACCGCCCGGGCAGGCAGGCAGGCAGGCAGGCAGGCAGGCAGCAGCCACCGACCTTCCCACCGCAAATCGGCACAGCAGGGTAGGGAGGAGACAGGGGTAGGGGGAGGGGAGGGTGGGATTTGGTGATGGTCGCGACTAACCCAATTCCTGGAGCAATAATTTCATTCCCGAGGAGAGAGAATACGGGTGAAGTGTCGGGGCGGAGGAGAGGGTCTGCAGGCGTGTCGAAAGACGCTGCAAATTTTCTGCTGCCCTAAACCATGTGGTGAGAGAAAGAGACGCGCACCGGCCATAACTGCACGGTACCACGCAGAGAAAAAAATATTCTTTACCATGACGGTGGGGTCTTTACGACCAAAATTGGGTTCGCAGACAAAATCGATTTTGTGATTTTTGGAGGGGCCACCATATACTGTACGTATACCAAAGTACTTTATAGTTCACCCGGACACCTTTCCTGAACGCGAGGAGCGAGGAGAGCCGTTATCATCATTGCAACCATAAAACGAGGAGGAGCTGTTTCACTGACGAAACTCTTGAGTGTTTGCATCAACGGTATTGATCTGGTGGTGCGGGTGCCCTGCGCCGTGGGTGCCGTGCCCCGTGCAGGCAGACGACACTCGTGGGGCCCCGTTCCGTTCGGCATTACCGCCTCGCGACAATGGGCCACTTTACGGCGTATCGTAGGGCTGGCGCGGGGAGGGGCGGGGGGGGGGGGGGGAGGGGAAGGGGCGTGTCGTGTCGTTTTGAAGGCACTTGTGTGTGCTGCGAGTGGAAAACTGTCGTTACAGTTCATAATAAAATTTATGGCCGGGTCTGATCTACCGCTGCTGTTGCTGCTGTTGCTGCTGCTGCTGCTGCTGCTGCTGCTGCTGCTGCTGCTGCTGCTGCTGCTGCTGCTGCTGCTGCTGCTGCTGCTACTGCTGCTGCTGCTCCTGCTCCTGCTGCTGCGCAAAACTTCCCCTCCGCAGTACTCTGCTCTGTACGGGGCGGAGCCGGTTATGCGTCACCCGCTGTGTTGTGTGCTCCGGGTCTCCGGGTGCCTCCGTGCCTCCGGGCCTTGTGACGCTTCGACTCCCATCAAAGGGTCGTTTGATTCGGCGCTTTAGCCGTCAACAGGATTATACCTGGGTCAGCATAATGCGAATCCCACGACGTTATTAAAAGTTTGAAAGGTCGAAGAGAAGAGAGAGAGACGGAGAGGATGCGGAGAGAGAGAGAGAGAGAGAGAGAGAGAGAGAGAGAGAGAGAGAGAGAGAGAGAGAGAGAGAGAGAGAGAGAGAGAGAGAGAGAGCTAGGGAATAGGGGAAAAATTAAACTTGCGGTCGTAATTCTGGCGTGAGATGAGCCGTCTTTGCGTGTCGTACGGCAAGGCGAGCCACTTGGCATGCCGAACAGCCGACCCCGACACGGCCGTAATATCTCTGCTCCTTTGCATTCTTTACCTTCCCTGGGCCATCTCAGAGAGAGAGAGAGAGAGAGAGAGAGAGAGAGAGAGAGAGAGAGAGAGAGAAGGGAAAAATAAATTTCAGGTGACGAACAAGTCAGGTCTAATTCGATTCGTCCGCACCCTACGGGATTTTAGGCGAGACCTTGTCCCCCCCCTCCCCCCACCTCTCCCTGGGGATGATGCAGATTTGGAGGGGGGCTAACCGGCATGTTATCTCTCGCTCTCTCGCTCTCTCGCTCCGAGGCGATAGCACCTATGAGTGCGACAAGGAACTTCGGTCACTTTCGCACACAAGCCTGAAGGGACAAGGGGAGTGGGAGAGGGGGGAGGTCGACCATGAAGCGTGGGGATCGGATGGGCTCCACGGCCAGAATTAGAATCAGATACGTCCTCACCGCCGAGGGCCGGGGGAGGGGGGGGGCACCACCAAGGCTACCGCGGCCGGGGCATACCGATATGGCACATGATGTGTGCTGGGAAGGGGTAGGGAGGGTTACACAGCAGGACGGCACATGCAGGGTCCTATTAATATACAAAGTTTGCTCGCTGGGACGAATATGGATGCCGGGCCGTGTGTCATGAGTCATGATCCGCCTGCCTGCTGCCTGCCTGCCTGCCTGCCTGCCTGTCTGCCTGCCTGCCTGCCTGCCTGCTGCCTGCTGCCTGCTGCCTGCTGCCTGCCTGCCGCCTGCCTGCCTGCCTGCCTGCCTGCCTGCCGGCCTGTCTGTCTGTCTGTCCGGTCGCCGTGTTGGCTCCCGGCCTGGCCGCCCGCCCTCTCAGCATGCACTCTCAGTGATTCGCTCCCAACCGCCCCACTCTCGCAATTACCGCGGCGATGATGATTATTTCATTTCATTTCATTACGTCATCGGGCTCGGTCGGGTCGGGATCGTTTTTGGCCGGCACTCTCCGGAGAAGTGGCGCAGTGGCCCGGGTTGGCCGTGAGTGTGAGAGCGGGGCGTGGCGTGGCGTGGCGTGGCGTGGCGTGGCGGGGCGGGGCGGGGCGGGGCGGGGCGTCTAGTTCGCAGAGCCGGTCCAACCGATCCACCGCCCGCCATAAATATCACATCGAATAAGAATATGAAAGGCAAGGGGTTGTTGTCGGCGCGGTGGCGGCAGCAGCAGCGGCGGCAGCAGCAGCGGCAGCGGCGGTGGTGGCGGTGGCAGCGCAGCGCAGCGCCCGCAGAAATGAATCGGCAACTTTTGCGTTTAACTCATCTCTCTCTCCCCGGAGCTGTCCTGCTCCCTCTGCCGCTGATGCTCAGTGGCTGCGGCGGGGTGGGGGGGGGGGGGGGGGCGGAGAGGCAGTGGGGTGCAGTGATGGGGGCGGGGGGTTGGGGGTGGAGCACACCACAGACCCAGATTACACGACAACGCAAATATGACGAAATAAATTTTTTGGGGGTGTATTTTTAAACGTGTTGAGGCTGTGGGTCTGGGGACCGGCGCGGTGACAACTGTTCCAGAAGGCTTTCGGTCCTCCACCACAGTCCTTGGCGCTCCTCGCATGCCTTTCCGAGTCATCGGCTCCGCTCGATCGATGGCGATATGTGTTTGTTTGTATATTTCGCCCCGGGCGGCATACATAATTCCCCACTGGGACGTGGAGCGATCGCCCTGGCCTCTGCCTGCCCCCGCCCCCGGCCCGCCCCCGGCCCGCCCCCGGGCACCACAACGCTATGTCGTTGGCGCTCGCCATTTCGCCCCGAGGAAATCCGACTCCAATCTGGCGACGCAGTGCGTTATGTCTTGTCACTACGCGCTGTGTCCGAAAAGGGGCAGGCCGGAAGGGGGAGGCTGCCGAGACCTCCTTCACGGCCCGGCCCCGCAGCACCCGGCGGGGCTGTGTGTGTGTGTGTGTGTGTGTGTGTGTGTGTGTGTGTGTGTGTGTGTGTGTGTGTGTGTGTGTGTGTGTGTGTGTGTGTGTGTGTGTGTGCCGCCCTCCTGACCCGGTAGTTGTGTGCTGAGGGGGTCCACCTGTTCGGGCCCCGGAGGCCCCGCTCACGGTGAGTGTGTTGGGGTACGGCCATAGGCCTCCACGGGAGAAGAAATGCACAGTGACGCTTAACGTCTTTTAGACATTTAAATAGCCGTCATTTTGATGAATGCTTAGAATAGAATATATCGCGATCTGAAGCAATCTTTCAGTTTTTATTTTATTTTTTCGAGTACAGGCAAGAAGGGTCGGGCTTCTCTCTCGGAGCGAGCATATGTATCCCAAAATAACGTCACTCTGATCTCGGTAGCGAGGGTGCAGAACCACCATTGCCTGTGATACAGAGCCAGGGGGGGGACAAAAAAAACACCGGGGTGTCCGAAACATCGGTCACATGCGAGTTTGATTTCACAGCGGCAAGCGGAAGGGAGGAGCGGTCAATCGACTAGAACCAAAACCCGTCCCCCGCTGGTCCCCGCTGGTCCCCGCTGGTCCCCGCTGGTCCCCTCCGTCTCCATGCCCATTCGGAACCATGTGTTTTCGTCCAGCAGCCGTCTCCGGCGATACTATCAGCCCCCTCCTCGCCTCCTCTCCTCCGGGGCCCCGTGCGGCGGTAGCAGCAGTCGCGGCAGCGCCCCCCCGGACGCATCGACATAAATTACGCCGCTCCGATAACCAGCCACACAATTTTTTATCCCCCAAGTCATATTCTCCCCCCCCCCCTCCGACAGCGAGAGCAGAACACTGCCGCCGTTTGAGGCTGCGGCTGCGGCTGCACTCGAGCTGCACAGCAGCCACCGGCATCTGGGGATGAGAAAACGGGAGGAGACGGACGGGCATGGTACCAGGGGGTGGCAACAGCGTCAAAGCGCCTGGTTCCATGCGGTAGCGAGCTGAAATTTTACGCAAATAGTTCGTATTATAACAATGAGGCCAGCTGTGCTTTAGACCTGCAATTGAGATATTAGCACAGGTTATGCCTTGGAAGTTGCTAATATGCAAAGATATATGAGTTTTCACTTGACCTTTCTGAGTTATAAGGGTCGCAAATCTTGTCTAGGATTCTGCGTTTTCACAGAGATTTGCCATTTGGCACGAAGTATTGACCATTTTACGCAGTAAATATGAGTTAACTAGAAATATAAGTGTCCCACCGGATGTAAAACGTACTCCTCTATCGAATGAAACCAACCCGGAGCGAATCGGATCATTAGTTTCGAAGATAATTTCAATATATTAGAGCGCTACCGCATGGAACCAGGCCCTCGCACGTGGCTGCTTCCCCCTGATAGTACTCATAGCTCCAGGGGTTGGCGACGGGATTTTGGGCCGCGTATTTGTTTCGACTACCTCGACACGCCCATGCCAAGACCCGGCTATCTCTTTCTCTGGGCGATAACCGGCTATCTTTCCCGGGCGTTCCGGAGAACCCGACAACTAACAAAATTTACAACCTCGATTGTTTTTTTGTTGTTTTTTTCGGCAACCAAATGATTTCAAACGCCCATTTCCGTAAAAAAAATAATCCAAAATTGGACTCAGTTGAAGCTCTAACAGGCTCTGGGCTCCATATGGTGACCCCGGCGGCAGGGAGTGGTGTGCAGGCTGTGGCTGGGCTGGGCGGCCCCGGCCCGGCACAGCGTGTTGTACCACCTCGTTATCCTTCCTATTATCATCATTTCCCGGGTCCGCGGACGGCGCGCGGCGGTCGATACAAGCCCCCCCCCCCCCCCCGCAAATGGACACGAGCGTCTGTATGTGTGGGTGCGTAACCGTGCGTGTGTGTGCGTGTCGTGCGTGTGTGTGCGTGTCGTGCGTGTGTGTGCGTGTCGTGCGTGTGTGTGCGTGTCGTGCGTGTTCCCGACAGAGGAGGATGCTCGGATAGGAAAGTCGTGTCGACCAAGGGGTCCCTCACTCGTGGTGCAAGTACGTACCATGGTTCAAACCCCATTATTTTCTGACATCCCATGTTCTACCTTGGTAAGCGACCATCTCAGATTGATTCAATATTTCCAATTTTTACTGATTAATGATTTTTCGACCTCTTCCTAACCTTTTTTCTTCCTACATTTTTTTTTTAAGGGTGTTTTTTAAGTGAGGGATCCCTCGGTGTCGAATCATCACACCAAGCCGTGACGCGGAGATACAGAATGGCGGGGACACAATCCGCTTGCGTTTATACGGAAGCTGTGCGGTCTTTATACGGCAGCCTGCTGTGCCGTGCCGTGCCGTGCCGTGCCGTGCCGTGCCGTGCCGTGCCGTGCCGTGCCGTGCCGTGCCGTGCCGTGCCGTGCCGTGCCGTGCCGTGCCGTGCCGTGCCGTGCCGTGCCGTGCTTGCCGTGCCGTGCTTGCCGTGCTGTGCCGGTAGACAATGCCTGTCGGTAACAACAGCCGGTCCGAAACACGACCGGGCAGCGCCGGCCAGCGCCGCACCCCGTCCCTTACCAGCGGCGGGGTCGGCGCAGTGAGGCAGTCAGCAGGACAGTTCACGGTGACCGACTCCACGGCACTTTTGCAAATCTTATTTCCTCGGCCCGACCCGGAGCGATTTCTCTTCCGCAGTCACCGCCCTGGCGGGTCCCCTGGCGGGTCCGGCCGGACCCAGAGGCCCAGCACTACTTGCCATCTCCAGCGCTTCCACTTTTTCTCTCCCGTCCGCCCCTCCCACAAGCAGCCCGCCGACCCCTCCTCCTCCTCGCCAACAAACCGTCCACTTCTCTGGCGTGCCCAGCCAGCGGAGTGGGGGAAGAGAGGGCCGATGCGAGGCCCCGCAACGCGGAATAGCCACGATCGACTCGAGTGCAGCGGTAAAAGGAGTGGGAGACCGTCCGCCAATTAGGATGCAGCGGCGGTGAGCTGAACCACGATATCGACTGGCTGAGGGCCGCCGGGACCCCGCTGCAATCTGCGGCGCGGGAGGCAGCAGGGCTTCCTCTCATCCCATCACACCCTCTTGCACCCTACGAGCAAAAGGAGAAATAAAAAAGCGTGCCAGGACTGGCAAAAGGTTGTGCTGATTCTGAATTATTCCCCGTGCTGGAGCAGCCGGGAGCAGCCGAGCACCCCGCCTCGCCTCGCACACAGCCCCGACGGATAATGAACGGACGGGGCCCGCGCGGGGGCGGGGGAGGAGGGGGAGAGTGGGCGGCGAATCGGTTAATTGGGGGAGAATTACCAGAAAACATCAGCAACACAAAGGAAACGTACGTCACCGATGCGACACCCTCTGGGACAGGGCAGGTGGTGTCCCACGGCTCACTGCCCTCCACTCCACCAAATCCCGAGTGCGTGGGGCTGCGCGAGCTCGACCGCGAATCTCCGGCGGAACGGAAAACGAAACGAAAAGCGACTATGGCGAACGCTTCCGCGTTTCAAAGACAAAACGGTAGGCGGCGCCTCCTTACGCGCCGCTAATCCACACGCGTCGACTCACGTGCACCCGCAGCCAGCCAGCCATTCCTAAAACATACTCCCGCATACAACCACCGCCACTTCGGCTCTCGACATGTATAAAAGATTGCACCAGCTTGGCTGGCTTGGTTGCGGAGGAAAGCAGGGCGGCAGGGGAGCGCGAGAGAAAGGGGGAGAGAGAGAGAGAGAGAGAAAGAGAGAGAAGGGGGAGATTTGAACGTATAGGAAAAGAGAGAGAGAGAGAGAGAGAGAGAGAGAGAGAGAGAGAGAGAGAGAGAGAGAGAGAGAGAGAGAGAGAGATACAACAACAAAGAGATCGTCGAGGCAGTAGGCGAAGCGTGTGGGAGGGAGAAAAACATGAAGGAGGCGGTGGAGGGGTGGAGCCTTAATTCACCTGTTAGTGCGGAGCGCTCACCGCGTCGTGCTCATCGACAAGTCACCCTCACGCCCCAGAGCCCCGCCTCGCCTCGGGAGGGAGGCGAGCCGTCAGCTTTGGCGAGGCCGAGCCACTGTGGTAGGTGCCCGGCCGTGGCATAGGCTCGTCAGCACAGCCCCAGCAGAAGCCCCCTGCTGGGTAGGCAGTCTGTCATGCTGCTCGACACCGGTGTGCGGCGGGAGTGCCTACCCAACAGGCGCTCCCAGCAGAAGCCCCCTGCTGGGTAGGCAGTCTGTCATGCTGCTCGACACCGGTGTGCGGCGGGAGTGCCTACCCAACAGGCGCTCCCAGCAGAAGCCCCCTGCTGGGTAGGCAGTCTGTCATGCTGCTCGACACCGGTGTGCGGCGGGAGTGCCTACCCAACAGGCGCTCCCAGCAGAAGCCTCCTGCTGGGTAGGCAGTCTGTCATGCTGCTCGACACCGGTGTGCGGCGGGAGTGCCTACCCAACAGGCGCTCCCAGCAGAAGCCCCCTGCTGGGTAGGCAGTCTGTCATGCTGCTCGACACCGGTGTGCGGCGGGAGTGCCTACCCAACAGGCGCTCCCAGCAGAAGCCCCCTGCTGGGTAGGCAGTCTGTCATGCTGCTCGACACCGGTGTGCGGCGGGAGTGCCTACCAAACAGGCGTCCAGACGTTGCGTCCCCCCGTCGTCCAGCAACAGTAGCGATGGCGCGGAGCGATTGAGCTCACCTGAAACAACGCGAAAAGCAAAGTGAAATTCCCGAGCGAATCTGCAGCCGTTTAAATGGCACGCGCTCTATAATTGGAGCACGGGATGACAGGAGCGCAGTGCGCCGGCGGAAAATAAACAAAATGGCGCCGGCACCTTCCCGTCACGCCAATGCGCCGGGTACTTTCTCATTTTCTCTGGCGGCGACACACTAGCACAGAGAGAGAGAGAGAGAGAGAGAGAGAGAGAGAGAGAGAGAGAGAGAGAGAGAGAGAGAGAGAGAGAGAGAGAGAGAGAGAGAGAGAGAGAGAGAGAGAGAGAGAGAGAGAGAGAGGGGTTATGTGCGAGAGGGGGATGCGGGGGGCTTGCTGCTGAGACTGGAAATGAGGCGGAAGTGATTTATGTGGCTCTCGCTCATGGGCGTAGTTACTTGCATCCGGTTCGACGGCGCCCCGCCGCCCCACCTCACGCCTCCCCCCAACTTTACTCATGAAGCTATTGCAGCCGACTGCAGCCGAGATATTTATTTGGCCGCGCTGACTGAGGCGCCCTGTCCTGTCCGCGGCCCACGGCACGCGGCGCGGCACGGCGGCGCGACTCTCCACGCCAATCTACATTCCGCGACGGCTCCGGACGGCCGGAGGGCCAAGACGCCGCGTTATCGCAGCCAAGAAGGAATCTATGTCAATGGCAGTCCGGGGAGGGGTGTCGAGCGGAGGGGTGACCGCCGCCCCCGGCCGCCACCCCCGGCCGCCCCCGGCACGGCCACTGCCCCCAGGGTGAAGGCGGCACCCAGGCCGCCGCCGAGGCCGCCGCCGAGGCGAGAGCCGGCGGGGAGGATGTCGAGAGAATTGAAACGCGGTCACAGCAGCAGTACTTCAGTGGAGCGGCTCGGCGCGGCCTTCCAGAGTCAGGAAGAGGCCTGGCCGCCACCGCCAGGCATCCCCGCCTCCGGCCCGTCCCCGGCCCCCGGCCCGCCCCCGGACCGCCCCCGGACCGTACAGGGGCTGCTGAGCGATTCCCCGGGAGGCAAACTAAACTGACGGTGACGGGTAGATGGAGGGGAAACAGATAGCGCCGCGGGGGCGACGGGGGCGGATGGGGCGGCGGAGGCGGCGGGGGCGGCAGGGGCGGGGGCCACGCGCCGTGCTGAGGGAACATCAAAATACATCCGTCAGACGGAGAGAGGGAGAGAGCGGAGAGACCTGGGGTGCGGCGGGCCGGCGGGCCGTGGGCCGTAGGCCGACAAAGCTAAGACACCCTTAGGTATATTACATTTACCCAAGTCGGGGACAGGTGGACAGTCGACAGCGGACAGCCCCCAAAACCCCCAGGAAGCCTCCGCCCTCCGCCCTCCGCCCTCCGCCCTCCACCCTCCACCCTCTACCCTCCGCCCCTCCGCCCTTCGCCCTTCGCCCTCCGCCCTCCACCAGGTAGGCAACAAGTCGGCCGCAGAGGTACCCGGCCCAGCCATGGTCATGGTCGCGGGCATATGGCCTGGCCCGGTGTCCAGGGTACGTCAGTGCCTCGGGTGAAAACATCTGCTACCCGCGTTTGA
Organism: Odontothrips loti; assembly: GCA_038380765.1. NCBI lineage: Eukaryota > Metazoa > Arthropoda > Insecta > Thysanoptera > Thripidae > Odontothrips > Odontothrips loti. The sequence continues at coordinate 19,629,002 of CM076244.1, read as the reverse complement.
ACCCGCGGCAGCTCGCACACTCCCCTCCGCCCTCCCCGCGCTCCCCCTGCTCCGTCCCGGCGAGAAAGTAATTACCCTTGTCCTGGTCCGGCTTTGCTGCTCCTAAGCCGGAAATATGTCTGGAAAACAGTGGTAGTGGGCGGAGTCCGGCCCGGCGCCCAATGAGCACTTTGTATGCATTGGGTGTTGCCTACCCGCCACCCCCTACCCCCATACCCTACCCCCACCCGTCCCCCTCCGTGCCCCACTTCACGCAGCGGCTCGAATTGGCCCACAAATTCCATTGAGCATGTGCTCCTGGTGCGCCCCCCCCCTCCCCCGCCCCTGACCCCCTTCCTACCCCCAAGCGGCACAGCCGGACACTAATTATGCCTCAGTTCAAACGGGGGACCCCCGCGAAGTTATCCCCCCCCCCTTTTCCCCTTGTGTCGAACGGACACCCCCCGCTACCCGGCCCGACCCGACCGGGCGGACAGACAGAGCCGAGCCGGTGTGGGGCCGGAGCAGAGACCTCGGGCCAGAGGTGAGCGAGAGAGAGCGAGAGAGAGAGAGAAGAAGCTCGGCCCTGGATCTGCCCCGCTCGACCCACGTGCGGGGGGTGCGACAGAGAGGAGGGGCCCCTTTCGGACGCGGCTGGCCGTGAATTAGTCGCTCTTGTTCGCTCCTTTTCTTTCCCCGCGTCGTGTGTCGTTTGTCGCAGCGCCCTTGATTGGCGTGGCGTGCCAACCCAAGTGCCCCGATCCACGCCCAGGCAATTAGCCATCCTCAGCGACCAGCCAGCGGCCAGCCAGGGGCCAGCCAGGGGCCAGCCAGGGGCCAGCCAGGGGCCAGCCAGGGGCCAGCCAGCGGCCAGCCAGCGGCCAGCCAGGGACCAGCCGGCGGCCAGCCAGCGGCCAGCCAGCGGTCAGCGAGTGATAAAACATTTCGTTACTCTCGCCAAAAGTAGCCCAGCAGGGCTGCCGCTGCCATTGCTAGACGAGGTAAGTTAATGCTCTTGTCTCCGTCTGCAAAGTGTGTCGCAGAGCGTCAATGATGTGGATTCGTTGTGGCATGGGAGTATTGTGTGGGGCAGTGTTGCAGACATGGTGCAGGCATGGTGCAGGATGGGTCGGGGACGGAAGGCACGGTACGGCGAGGTGATGAATGCTCCGGACGTGTGCAGGCGAGACAGACAGAGGGAGGGCGGGGGTGTGCGAATGAGACAGACAGGGCGCGCGGGCCTTGGCCTCGGACTAATTTCGTCCCTCAATACCAGCCAGTGGTCCGTCTGCCCCGCGGTTGCCGGAGGCTATCTCGATGTAAAAAAAGCCAAAAAGATAAAAAAAGAAGAAAAAAACAGAAAGGGAGCGGGAAAGGAAAAAGTTGGTATGATCAGCATGCGATATTTTTTTCATCTGGCGTTCGCCTGCTCTTCTATGCGGCCACACAGAGCGGTTTGATTTCATTTCGTGGATTATTGGCATGTCATCCCCGCTGCCTGGGGCCCCGGGGTGGTCAGGGCTATGACCGTGTGTGGACCGTGCCGGATCACCATGTCGATGCCTGCCCCCCCCCCCTCTAACCCTCACCTGAGATTGGACTTATAGAACCCAGCAATCGAAGTCACGTCCTCTAAATTTTCTGAAAGCGTCCATGACATGACAACTTCATTTCTGGCTCTTATTGTGAGATAAAGGGCAAGCTGACGTGGGGCACAATCAAGACCGCCATTAACAGAATTAGCGAGGATCGTGCGATGGTCGCAGGCGGGGGGGGGGGGGGGATGGCTGGTGGTGCGGAGGGCTCGCTAGCGCCGCCCGCCGAATATGGAGCGGGACGCGTAACGAGCAGAGATACGAGCGGATACAACAGCCTCCCTGCCGCCGCCACGCCCCACCAACAGAAGTCTCGCCTCTCGGAAATAAACCCGTTTTGGAGTGTGCGCTGAAAATTTTAACTCGATCAAAAAATTCACTAAATATTTTATCTCAAAATCCTACTCCCCCCCCCAAAAAAAAATAATAATAATAATTGAAAAGTTTCAAAACTTTCACAAAAGGGTAAGCTAATTATTCAAGTCAAATTCACACAATTCGCTACCTTCACCGGCTCGGCCCGGCCCGTCCCCTCCGGCCTCACGACCCGGGTCGACGCGACATCTGAGAACAAACGGGAACGCTGCCGCGCTGCACCGCGGGTCGGACAAGGCTGGGGGCTACACCAGCGCGGGCGGCAAACAAGAAACCGCAAAGAAATTAATAACCTGCATTCCATAATGGCACGAGGTTTTCGAGGCTGGAAATTAGGGGCAGCCGAGACCGCCGGGGCAGAGTCTTCCTTGGCCATGCAACGTTATGCAGATCCGACGTTATGATGTATGTATGCAATTACTGCGGGGAGAAGGAGAAAGAGAGGTCAAGAATGGAAAGCAAATAAGGAAGTTTCCGTTTTTGACAGGCAAGCGAGCGGAGCGGAGCCGTGGTGCCCCCCCCCCCCCCCCCCCCCCCCGCCCCCTTTTATACTCCCCCCCCCCTCTCCCCATGCCACTCCACGACTGTACTCGGGGCCATTTATCATCAGACTGCAGTGCGCCGGGGGCAGAGGGGGCCGGCCAGGGCGACCTTACCACCGTCAATGAGCTTAGACCCCCCCCCCCCCTCCCGCTCCTCCTCCTCCTCCTCCACTTCCTTTACCTCTTTTCCGTCGCGTTACGAGGAGAATGGATCTACGCGGCGTGCAGTACAAGTAAAAGTACCTCGCGGTATTTCATCGAATTATGCTTGACGATGATTTAGTGGCGGTTCATAGGGAGCGCCCGGGGTCCCAGCCGAGATATTTCACTCAGATCAGACCTCTTCTGTGCCGGAAGTTGGCCTGCGCCCGCCGCCCCCGGCCACTCCCGACCTCCCCAGCCTCCCGCCCCGGACCGGAAAAAGTTGCGCGCCGGATTCCACAAAGCAGGGGGCTGGTCTGGTTCACGGCGCACACTGTGCCTGCGCCCGCAGGGCGTTTTGTTAAGATGCGGCAGCCAACGGGTAGCCTGGTCCGGTCCGCTCCGGGTAGAGGTGCGCGATGAAGCCGCTGCCAACTCTCCGCCCGCCGAGACCCCCTCCGCGACTCCTTTCCACACTCATCAACATTTCACCAGCGGCCCCAGCCCCACTAAATCCTCTGGAGGGCGAATAGTGTGCCCGCTGAGTATGGGCACCACGCCACAGCCAGCACCGAGGCGCGCATCCCGCCGTCTCGCCGGTCGGATATTTGCAGGGGGGGGGGGGAGGAACTGCAACGAACTCTCGCAAAACTCACACAAGACACAAAATAAGGAGGATGGTTGCGTGGCGTGGCGAGGCGTGGCCGCCCCGTGCTGCCGGGGGCGGCCGGGGGCTGCCGGGGGCCGGCGGGGGCGGCCGGGGGCCGGCAGGGGCTCTGACCCCGATGGCTGGGTCTCCACTCCGGCCCCGCGTAGCACAGCCAGCACAGCGCAGCAAGGCATCCAATCCCATCCGAGACGCCCGCACGCTGATTTCTCCCCTATTTTCTGCGCGCGCTCATCCCTCTGCTGTTCTCTCTTTACTCTTTCTTCACACTGTGAATGACAAATTCATCATCACCGACCAATTTTGGGCGATAAGAGACTTGTCAATGTTTTCAAAACTTCACCCGACTTCACCTGACACTGGAGCTTTGAGACCTGAGTTAAATTCAGCTTGGCGCTAGGATTCCTAAAGCGGGGTCACAATGAACTTTTCTGCCAGGAAATGAGTCAGTGGCAGACCACCCCCACCCCAGTTCGTACCATCCACATTTCCTATCCAGAAAACGTCATGTGACCCCGTTTTCGGAACCCTGGCGCCAGGCTAAGCTGGGTCTCACCCGCAGGGCTCAACACCACAATGGGAGGCCGAGTTCCCCACGCAGCCTCTTCAAGTTCCTTGCTGCCCAAACTTGGCTGATCATATCACCTTTCCATTCTTAGTGTTTATACAGTGTTTGCACGCGCACGGAAGGGCGGGCAGCGCTCCGTCAACGTAAGTAGAGCCGCGCGCCGTCCGTGGTGTAACAGCGCCCTGCTTGTGGGGATTCGGCGCCCCCCCCCCCCTTCCCGCCTACGGCACCGGGGGGAGGGGAGGGGAAGGGGAGGGAAGGGTGACGACGCCGACAGCCCGGCACTTCCTTTGGCACGATAGTTACGACCAGACCCGAGGATGGCGTGCGCTCTCGTGGCCGCGGGCGTTTAAAGGCGATGGAGGCGAGCCACTCTGAGCCGCTGCCGGGCCGTCGGGGTGGGCTAGGGGCGGGGCGGGGCGGGGCGGGGTGGGGCAGGGCTGAAGGTAGTTGGCTGGTTATTCGCGCAACGACAGAGAAAATATTAACAACGCGCGCCAGTAACCCACAGGGGCCAGGCGCCTCGAGCGGGCAATGTTCTCTGATTGGCGGAGGACAGAGCTCCAGCGGCAGCAGCAGCAGCAGCAGCAGCAGCAGCAGCAGCAGCAGCAGCAGCAGCAGCAGCAGCTTGGTGTTTGTTGGCCTGTCGGCGCGGAACACCCACACCAAGAGACACAAGACGCGTTTGCTGCCCTTCCCTTCCTCCGCACAGCCGCCTGCTGGATAGGCAATAGGCGTGCCGCTGTACATGGGTGCGCGGCGGGACTGCCTACCTGTCAGGCGCCCCGCTCCTCCCCGCGGCACCCGACACCCCGTTACGTTACGTCCTCCCGCCGTTGTTAGTTAAGGCCGCCGTTTTTCACACAGATGTACGCGCGCGCGCACACACACACACACACACACACACACACCCACACACACACACACACACACACACACACACACACCTACACACACCTACACACACCCACACACACATCCACACACACACAGGCCTCCTCCGGTTAGACAAGGTCCTCCCTAATTCCCCACCGGGGCCTCCGCCTCGCGGTGTGAGAGGGTGCGCCAAGGAAAAGGGGGTGGGGGTTGCATTTTCTTTCTTTAAAAAAAAATGAAATGTGTTCACGGTGTTGAAGGGGTGCTGAAATTTTTGTTTATAATTAGAGAAGGGTTTACCCAGGACCAGGGACGCCACATGGCTGCCTGATTTTTCTCCCACTTCCAGGCTCGTCCTACTTGGCTGTGTGTGTGTGTGTGTGTGTGTGTGAGCGCGCGCGCGCGTGCGTGCGTGCGGAGGCGCGCGATCTGGACCAAGCCGGCGATGGTGTGTCAGAGGCAGTACATAAATTCCGACTCTGTTCCTGAGAGGACGTCGGGCGGCGGCAGAGAAGCAGCGGGTCCTGGCGGGGCCGGTCCAGCCACAGGCAACACACCCCTCGGCTCGGCTCGGCTCGGCTCGGCTCGGCTCGGCTCGGCAGGGGCGCACGCGGCCTCGATAGCGGGTCAGTCGGGCGTTGCGGTCCGGCCGACCCGACCCGCCCGGACCGGACCCGACCGGACCCGCCGCTCTGGGAAAGCGGCCAATGCCCGGCGCGCGAACCGACGCCATTAAATGCGAACGTTAGGTTTTAATGTCTGGCATCCATCGAACAGACGTCCGTCCCGTCCAGCCTCCCTCCCCCCTCCCCCCACCACACCCCCCGCGCACTGGGACCGCATCCAAGAGAGGGGCACGGCCGGGCACGGCCCCTGGCGGGCCATGCCTCTAGTCAGTGCCCCCCCCCCCCCCCTCCCTCGGGGTGCCCCCTGCCCTGGGCCCTGGGGGGAAACAACTCCATACTTCGATGTACACCGCAAAGAGACGCGGCCTCTGGGCTCGGATAGGCGACCGTGAGTGTGAATACGCCTAGCCAAGTGAAGACAACTCCGGAGTGCCTTGGCATCGTCGCAACGCGCCACAACGGCAGGCCGCTGGAGCGAACGCAGCGCCGCGCCGCAAACAGCGGCAGGGATTGGTACTAGGCCCACGCAGTCACGGGCCCACGGGGATGGGATGGCGGCGCGGCTGTAGTTGTAGATTGCGCTTAAGGCTCGCTCCCTCGGGACACGGAGAGCGTGGCGGGGCCTGGCGGGCCGGCACATGCCTGCATGCAATACGACTGCCTTTTATGAGCACGGCCGTGCCATAAGCGTGCTATAACAGGTTATACTGTCAATTTGCGTTATTTCTCCCTCTCTCCCTCCCGCGCCCCTCCCACACAGAGACACCCACACTCACACAGGCTGTGCCGCCAAGACCCAGTGCGGTGACCGTGCAAGACCTTGCAGAGGGAGAGGGGGCAGCTAGGGCTGAGGTTTGGGGGGAGGGGGACGTGCCCCCCGGCCCCCACGCCTCTTTTTTGTGCCGATTTCGTGTTCCCCCGGCTGCTGGAGGAGGATAGCCCCCGGGCGGACGAAGGGGGGGGGGGGGGGGACGCGGTCGTAGCCTTCTTTTATTTTTTTTTTGCGAGAAACCCCGGGCAGAGAGCCGGGGGGGGGAGGGGGGAGGGGGGCATAAACGCAAAGAGGAGTTGCCGCGCACGCAAAACCTATGGCCGATAATAACGATAGCACGGCGGGCCGGTGCCCCAGGGCCCCGGGGGCCAGGAGCATTGTGTGGCGGGGGCCTTGTGGCCGAGGCCGTGGAGCCCCGGAGCCGTCCGGGACCCCCGCGGCGCCGTGGTGCAGATCAGGGTGCGGCCGGGGAGGGGCTGAGGCCGGGGCTGAGGCCGGGGCTGAGCACCGTGTCCCCCCGAGCCGTAGCCGTAGAAAAAGAAACTTAAAGTTAAACTACTGAATCACGCTTCAGCCGGGCTGGGCTTGTGGAGCCGGTGTGAGCTTGTGGGTGCGGCAGGCACTTAGCGTACCTGTGCCCTGCGCTGCCTGCGCTGCCTGCGCTGCCTGCGCTGCCTGCGCTGCCTGCGCTGCCTGCGCTGCCTGCGCTGCCTGCGCTGCCTGCGCTGCCTGCGCTGCCTGCGCTGCCTGCGCTGCCTGCGCTGCCTGCGCTGCCTGCGCTGCCTGCCTGCTGCTGCCTGCGCTGCCTGCGCTGCCTGCGCTGCCTGCGCTGCCTGCGCTGCCTGCGCTGCCTGCCCTGCCTGCCCTGCCTGCCCTGCCTGCCCTGCCTGCCCTGCCTGCGCTGCCTGCGCTGCCTGCGCTGCCTGCCCTGCCTGCCCTGCCTGCCCTGCCTGCCCTGCCTGCCCTGCCTGCGCTGCCTGCGCTGCCTGCGCTGCCTGCGCTGCCTGCGCTGCCTGCGCTGCCTGCGCTGCCTGCGCTGCCTGCGCTGCCTGCGCTGCCTGCGCTGCCTGCGCTGCCTGCGCTGCCTGCGCTGCCTGCGCTGCCTGCGCTGCCTGCTGCTGCCTGCGCTGCCTGCGCTGCCTGCGCTGCCTGCGCTGCCTGCGCTGCCTGCCTGCCTGCGCTGCCTGCGCTGCCTGCGCTGCCTGCGCTGCCTGCGCTGCCTGCGCTGCCTGCCCTGCCTGCGCTGCCTGCGCTGCCTGCGCTGCCTGCGCTGCCTGCGCTGCCTGCGCTGCCTGCCCTGCCTGCGCTGCCTGCGCTGCCTGCCCTGCCTGCGCTGCCTGCGCTGCCTGCGCTGCCTGCGCTGCCTGCCCTGCCTGCGCTGCCTGCGCTGCCTGCGCTGCCTGCGCTGCCTGCCCCTGCCTGCGCTGCCTGCGCTGCCTGCGCTGCCTGCCCTGCCTGCGCTGCCTGCGCTGCCTGCGCTGCCTGCGCTGCCTGCGCTGCCTGCGCTGCCTGCGCTGCCTGCGCTGCCTGCGCTGCCTGCGCTGCCTGCCCTGCCTGCGCTGCCTGCGCTGCCTGCCCTGCCTGCGCTGCCTGCGCTGCCTGCGCTGCCTGCGCTGCCTGCCTGCCTGCGCTGCCTGCGCTGCCTGCGCTGCCTGCGCTGCCTGCGCTGCCTGCGCTGCCTGCGCTGCCTGCGCTGCCTGCCCTGCCTGCGCTGCCTGCGCTGCCTGCCCTGCCTGCGCTGCCTGCGCTGCCTGCGCTGCCTGCGCTGCCTGCGCTGCCTGCGCTGCCTGCGCTGCCTGCGCTGCCTGCCTGCCTGCGCTGCCTGCGCTGCCTGCGCTGCCTGCCCGCACCCCCCAGGTGTGAGGGACCTCCCCTCCCCCGTCCACCCCCGGCACGGCACTCCATCGTCTGTCAGGAGGCCCACACAGGAGTCGCGCCGCCGAGCGCCGCCAGCGCTGCTTCCCGTCTCTCCCGTCCCGCCTGTCTTTTCAAGCCGCCCCAACAAAGATAACGCTTCCGGCAGCCGGGAGGGGGGGGGGGGGGGGGGGAGGGGGCAGGCGCGCTGCTATTTGGGTAATGCAGATCCAGCCAGGATGATACCCCCCCCCACCCACCCACCCACCCCTCCCCAGCCGCGACGGCCCGACAGCTCAGGGCGCGCCTCACCGTAACAAAGGACACGTCATTCGGTCCATCGCCATTCAATTTGTCCCCCTCGCAGGCAGACGTCACTCTGCGCTCGCGCCGCGCCGCTCCGCCCGCCTCGCCCCGCCCAACTCCGTGGCGCCCTGAGCGGTATTTGAACCCGGGATATGTCACGGTCACGACCGCAGGCCTTTAGCCTCAGCTGGCATCTGAGGCCGGTGCCGGCCGGCCGGCGGGTGCTGCTGGGCAGCGGCCATAAACAAATCCCCCCCCCCTCCCCCGCCTGGCTACGCCCCTGGCACATAGCCGACAGTGCGGTACGCCTCCGAGCCGTCGCGTTGCATCAAAGGCGTTCCTCGCTGAGGCGGCGGGGATGCTTGGCCTCGGTCATTAACCCCGGCCGCGTCGTGCACCTCGGATGGCAGGAAAAGCTGTGAGGATCTTGCCTGACGAACCGAACGGGGCGGAACGTGCCTTGGCAACACGTAAGTGGCTTTCCCTGGCCCCCACTCCTTCTGATTTTGTCGTTTGCTTCTCACTGCAAACCCATGTAGACTGGTAGTACCCCCGCCCCCCCCCCTCCCCCACCCGGGCCGGCTCCTTCCTAATGGTATTGGCGGCACTCAGTGCGCATGCCAATTATTTGGTCCACGGAAGAGAGAGAGAGAGAGAGAGAGAGAGAGAGAGAGAGAGAGAGAGAGAGAGAGAGAGAGAGAGAGAGAGAGAGAGAGAGAGAGAGAGAGAGAGAGAGAGAGAGAGAGAGAGAGAGAGAGAGAGAGAGAGAGAGAGAGGCGCTTACGCGTCACGGGTTCGACTCCCTCCCTCCCGCCGGGCCGCACCGGGCCCAGTAGTCGAGGCCAGGCAGTCGCACGGAACTACATGAAAAGTACGCCGCCCACACGGGGTCCCTCACTCGCCTTTGGAGCGTGCAGGAAATGACATTTTGAAAGCTTCCATATCTTAAAAAGATTGCTTGAATTCAAAAAAAAATCAAATTGCCTAGCTTAAAAGCATATAATATCAATTAAAATATACAAAAATTACATAGTATTACAAGGGTTGTGTAAAGAGGCTGTCCCCTCTCGCCCTTTGACGCCGCCGCGCCGAGTCTGCAGGGCAGCCCGGCGGCCCAGGGCTCTGAGCCGAGTCCCCCCCACCTATTGCTACTGCCTCCTGCGGGCTGCCGCATCGTGTTCTACCTTTGTAGCCTCATTACCAACACTTTCCGCTAAGTGTCGCTCGGCAGCGGCAGAAAGCAGACGAGTGCAAAAATGTGTGGAGAGAGAGAGAGAGAGAGAGAGAGAGAGAGAGAGAGAGAGAGAGAGAGAGAGAGAGAGAGAGAGAGAGAGAGAGAGAGAGAGAGAGAGAGAGAGAGAGAGAGAGAGAGAGAGAGAGAGAGAGAGAGGGGGGGGTGCGAAGAGGAGGAGGGCGTGTTGTGTACACTGTGCTCGGTTACTCGTCTGGAGGTAGTGAGGTCTGTGCGCTGCGCAGGTGAGGCCGAGGAAGAGGCAGGGTAGCAAGCGGTTTTGCAGTTTCCCTTACAGGACGGCACTCGCATAGGGAGTTATATCTCGTGTCTCTTTGAAGCGAGTGTGCGAGTGTGTGTGCGCGCGAGTGTGCGCCTGCATGTGTGTGAGCGCGGCGCAGGCTTCCTTGCTCAGGTAGCGGGTAGCCTACTTTCTGGCGGACAAAGAGCGTTTGGTGGGAGTTGTGTTACTCCATCTCGCCTTATTCTTAGAACAGCACATTTGCAGGCAGACGCCAGAGCAGGTACATCGCATAGCCCGGCTGCACACCACCCCGCCCCCGAGGTGCACTATGCATACACGCTGAACACGGGATGATGGTGAGACCATGGGGAGGTCGCATTAGCCACTTCGGTGGGCAGTGCCAGAGTACGTGAGACTCGGGACCCTGGGACCCCTGCACCCGGGCCGGCCAAGCGGAGGCGCCTCCAGTCTCCTGGTCTCCATCGACTCCATAGGCCCCTCCAGGGTTACGACTACCCTGACAGCAGCAAGGCGAGGAGTGGCATTATTCGGGGTGTTAACATTCTCTTGGATGCCACTTTTCTATTTTTCAAACAGCATTTCTTTTCAGGCTCTGGAATTTTACGCTGCGGGGTTTTAGTTTTGTCTCTGGTTTGTTTAGGTTCTCTGTGACGTCGTGTCTGTGACGGGGGTTGAGTCCCGTCCGTTCCGGGCCACCTTCCTCTTGTCCAACTGTACTTTGATACGTGACGCGGTGTCATCCTCTCCGGACACAGCGGCAGCGGATCCCGTGCGCGGCTGCTGCAGCACGCCCATGTCCCGTCCACCTCCTGCACGTCCACCCCGTGACCCTGAAGGCGACAATCGAGCCATTGCTCGGCTAGGATTGCGTGAGACACACGACACTGGCGTCTTCTCACAGCTCTGCGCGGCTCTGCGCTGTGCCCGGCCCTCCCCCTCCCCTCCCCCGCCCGATCGCACCCTGCCCAACCCTGCCTTTACCTCGTGGTGCTACCTTGCCCCGCCCCACCGTGCAAGGGAGTCCAGGTTAGACAAACGTTTGTTCTCGCCGAGCAAACCATCAGGCAAGGGAAACGGCTCCGGGGCGGGGACCCAGGCGGGGACCCAGGCGGGGACCCAGGCGGGGGCGGGGACCCAGGCGGGGAACCAGGCGGGGACCCAGGCGGGGAACCAGGCGGGAAACCAGGCGGGGACCCAGGCGGGGACCCAGGCGGGGACCCAGGCGGGGACCCAGGCGGGGACCCAGGCGGGGACCCAGGCGGGGACCCAGGCGGGGACCCAGGCGGGGACCCAGGCGGGGACCCAGGCGGGGACCCAGGCGGGGACCCAGGCGGGGACCCAGGCGGGGGCCCAGGCGGGGACCCAGGCGGGGACCCAGGCGGGGACCCAGGCGGGGACCCAGGCGGGGACCCAGGCGGGGACCCAGGCGGGGACCCAGGCGGGGACCCAGGCGGGGACCCAGGCGGGGACCCAGGCGGGGACCCAGGCGGGGACCCAGGCGGGGACCCAGGCGGGGACCCAGGCGGGGGCCCAGGTGGGGACCCAGGCGGGGACAGGGCGGGGACCCAGGTGGGGACCCAGGCGGGGAACCAGGCGGGGACCCAGGCGGGGACCCAGGCGGGGACCCAGGCGGGGAACCAGGCGGGGACCCAGGCGGGGAACCAGGCGGGGACCCAGGCGAGGACCTCAGCGAGGACCTCAGCGACGACCTCGATGGGCTCTGAGCCCAAGAACACAACTACCTGGGTCCTCCAGCATCCTCCGGGCCTCCACGGAAAAAAACATCGATCGCTTGCCATCGACCTGCCTTAGGGAGGACAAAATTGTTGTGGCGATCAAGCAGGTTTGGCACCAAGAATCAACGTTTCTGTTATCATGAGAAACTGTCGATTGTAGGTGGCAACTTGCTTGAGCACCACAACCAAACTCGGCTTTTCTGAGGCGGGCCCTGGAAGTTCGGTGGCAGTGACGTGTCTGAGGTGCGCATGGGGCCAGTGCCGGCCTCGCGTCACCTTCGTACTCGTTTTTTTTTTTTTTTTTTTTGGGGGGGGGGGGGCGGGTTCTTCTTTCTTTTCTTTATCCTTGTTTGCCCTTTTACTCTTTCTCCTCTTCCTAACTGATTCTTTGTAAGAGCTCGGACTGTACAAAGCCGAGCTGTCATGCCGCCGCTTAGTCCAGGGGTGCCCAGGGGTGCCCAGGGGTGCCCAGGGGTGCCCAGGGGTGCCCAGGGGTGCCCAGGGGTGCCCAGGGGTGCCCAGGGGTGCCCAGGGGTGCCCAGGGGTGCCCAGGGGTGCCCAGGGGTGCCCAGGGGTGCCCAGGGGTGCCCAGGGGTGCCCAGGGGTGCCCAGGGGTGCCCAGGGGTGCCCAGGGGTGCCCAGAGGTGCCCAGGGATGCCCAGGGGTGCACAGAGGGTCCGCCAGAGGGGCCGCCAGGACAGGGGCGCTCGTCCCGACCCGGCCGTGCCCAGGCCCACTGCGGGTGGGCACGAGGGGCACGAGGCACGAGAGTGGGCACGAGGCGAAGGCCAGCGCAGTCACGATGCCGGCCTTCAACAGGAATTGTGGCAAGGAGAGCAAACCGTTTAAGAAGGCGCCCCTCAGCAGCACCATAAGAGGAGAAACATGGTTGCCCTACATCGGAGGCCCAGCCCCACCCCACACACAGAGAGACCGTGCCGTGGGTGCCCTGCCCCAGCCCCAGCACACCACGCCACAAGGGCTGGGCGCATGCCCTCGTTATGGCTTGTACCCCACCCTGTGGCCCTGCGGCCCTGCGGTGCAAGAACACATACATGCTGCCTTGCAACCGACCACCCTCAATATTCCCTGACTCCCGGCCCAGCCCAGCCCAGCCCGGCCCGGCCTCGCGGGCTTCCCACGCTCCGCACCCCGCGGTCAAAGGAAGGCCGCTGGCCAAAGGGGGGGGGGAGAGGCTAAGCGCGCGGCCGGCCTTTGTGAACCGGGAAGCGGGGGTGGACGGGCTCCGCTAAAGCGATGGACCGCATATATGGGTGGTCCGAGGCAGGACGATAGAGCGACGTGGTGGGTTGGCGCTGGCCGCTGGTCGCGGAGGAGAGACTCCAGAGGAACCGGGCCGCCGCCGGCTCCTCCCACCAGCTGGGAGGCATTGATTGTGGCGGGGCGGGGCGGGGCTGGGCGGGTTGCGCCTGCCGGAGCCTGCCGGAGCCCGCCGGAGCCCGCCGGAGCCGTTAGGCGTTCCCGGCTCTCATGATTACGCATCGCGCACAAACGGACGTGCCTTGCAGCCTGGAGATGGGCCAGGCCGGGCCGGGCTGAGGGCTGAGGGCTGCGCCAGGCAGGCAGGCAGGCTGGCAGCAGCGCCACGCCTCGCCCGGCCTCGCCTCGCCTCGCCTCCGATCACCGCCTCGGGCAGGCCGGCGAGAAAGACTCCCGTGCTGATGCCGAAAAGGAGATACACCCCACCCCCGCCGCCACCCCCTTGCTGGCAGGCCTCCATTCTCTCAGCGTCCACGGCGGGGGAGGGGGGCGTCGCCCCCAAAGGCGGACTTATCCTCTGCACGTACAAAACGTACCTCTCTATCTCTCTCTCTCTCTCTCTCTCTCTCTCTCTCTCTCTCTCTCTCTCTCTCTCTCTCTCTCTCTCTCTCTTCTCTCTCTCTCCCCCCCCCCTTGCCCCGCCCTTTCCCTCTTGTCAATTAGAAATCTCCCCGATGTTTGAATGCCGCTCGAGAATGAAGGAGCAGAGCGGTTGCAGCAGCAAGCAGACGAAGTGGGCTTCGCGGGGAGCCGGCTAGGTCGAGATCGTGGAGATGCAGAGAGAGACAGAGAACACGAGGACGGGGCTCCGCTGGGCTCCCATCCGCTCCCATCCCACACACAACATCCCTCACGCCACGCCCGCCGACGTGCGGGGCACACATACAAAGGCACACTTAGCCCACAAGTTGTCACAGATTTCCATACTCCCCCTCGGGAAGCGAAACTCATTCCTCTGTTCGTGTGTTGCGAGAGAGAGAGAGAGAGAGAGAGAGAGAGAGAGAGAGAGAGAGAGAGAGAGAGAGAGAGAGAGAGAGAGAGAGAGAGAGAGAGAGAGAGAGTGTGTGTGTATGCATTGAATCGTAACTCTCCTCCAACCCTGTGCGGCAACCACGCCATACACGGGTCGCAATGTTACTCGTATCACAATCCCCCCGCCCCCGCTTCCGATGTCGATCTCAAGCACATGTGCGCTAATCAGGAAAAAGGCAGCAAGAGGGAAAGAGAAGAGGATAAGGATAAAGAAGTAGAGGGAGCAGGAGGCAAAAAGAGAGATAGAGAGGGGGGGGGGGCGTCGAATATACAACGTGTTTCCTCCGCCAAGTGTTTTGCCAGGACGCCGGCGAGGCGCTGGGAATCTTCACCAGGCTGCTGAGCCGCCGCCTCCGCCTCCCAACAACGCCGGCGCCCTGCCCCCTGCCCTGCTCGGCGCCACTTTCCTCGCTCCGCCTCCGCCGCCCGGACATCATCCGCCTCACGGACAAGTTTGCGGCGCTGCTGCAGCGGAGAGGTGCAGTGGTGACGCCAGGTGAGCCAAGTAATCAGCGAGCGGCATCCACGAAATTAAATCGCCTCTGCCGAAATTTCTCACAAAACTGTTTTTTGTGGGTTTTTGTGGGTTTTGTTTTTTTTTGTTCACCCCCAGCACCGACTGTGATGTTTTCCCGCCTCTGGCCTGGCCCCTCTGCTAGCAGAGGGGCCAATCGCTGTGCGGTCATCAGTTTTAGTTATGCGGGCAGCGCTGTTTGTGCTGAAACCGGTTCAAGTTGTTTTCAGCGGCGCACATTAACGGCTCGGCACTCTAATTCACAGCTGGCGGGGGATCTGGCTGCATTATGTAGAATAAACACCGCTATTGGGTGGCCCGTGGGCGGCCGAGGCAGCCAGGGGCGGCCGGGGGCGGCCATGGGCGGTTCGGGGGTGGGCCATAGTACCCCGTCACACCTCCTCCATCCGTTAGCCGCCAGCAACGGCATCCATAAAGTACGTCCGAATTTCCTCCCTGCCAAAACTGCGGCCGGTGACCACCCAGCGCCTTCGGGTACAAGGGTAGGCCAGCCCGCACGACACCCCTGCGTGGAGACTTCGGGATTGCCTACCCTCCCGGCGCCATGGCCGGACCGTGACTGCCAGAGGTGGGCGTCATGACCCTGCGTATCGCCACCCATTCAGAGTGCCCGGCCCTAAATTGATTATGTGCGCGGACACAAAACAATGCCAAAAGAGACAAAAGAAGGAAGAGGAGGAGGAGGGCCGGGGCTGAAAAAAAATTGTTTTTCATGAATATTTCAGTTTGTTGGGCAATCAGTGGCGACTCGGGATGGACTTGTCACCGGGAGCATAGCGACGACAAAAGCCGCGAGGGTTGGGCGGGGACCGGACCAGGGGACCAGCGAGCGGGACGGAACAACAAAGTAGGTACACGACCCAGCCGCGCTTTCCAATACAGCGATTACTAAAAAGTTGACCGTCGCCGTAAGTAGTCCAGCTATTCACTTACTTACTTTCGCGAGCAGCTCGCAAACAAGCGTAAAGAGCAAACTCCGCCCCCCTCCCCCCTCTCGGCGGCCCGCGCTGACGTTGACAGCTTCAAAGCGGCTCTAAAGAACGGCAGAACGGCAGCTGGGCAGGTACCACGCGCACAGGCTGCGGACGTAAACAGCCATACAAGGATTCCATTTCGGTCAACCGTGACGCTTGCTAAAAACTTTTCTTTTTCTAACCTGCGCTCGCGGACCCGTTCGTGGCGATTCACCGAAGTGGGGAATTGACCGACAGTTTCGCGTGGGCTCTCTCCTCCTGCTCCGCTCTCCTCTCCCAGTGTTTGCAGGCCGGCCCGCACAACTGTTTGCCGCCGCCACGCAGGGCTTCTGCTGTCATCCGCCGCCGCCCTCTCTGCCCCCTACACCCTAGGGCCGCTGAGAGGAGCCTAGCCCCGCCGCCACCTCCACCATTACCTAATTGGTCAGGGGCTCAGGCAGCGCCGGGCTCCAACGGGCTTCGTGCCGCAGCACGCCATCAATACTTGACGAACGCTGAAAGGTATAGCAAGGACCCGGCGGGGACCGAGGCCGCCGGAGGCCGGGCCGGGTCATCCAGCCGCCCACGCTACCCGGAGAGATGGGGTCAGCAGGTCCCGGGGCCCCGCCTCTGGATCCACTCCCGGCCCGCAGCTAGCCGCCCGGAGCCACCCGCCCGGAGCCACCCATCCGGAGCTAGTCGCGTAGAGCTAGCCGCCAGGACCCAGCTGCCCGGAGCCACCCGCCCGAAGCCACCCGTCCGGAGCTAGCCGCGCGCAGATAGCCGCCCGGAGCCACCCGCCCGGAGCCACCCGTCCGGAGCTAGCCGCGTAGAGCTAGCCGCCAGGACCTAGCCGCCCGGAGCGAGCCGCCAAAAGCTAGCCGCCCGGAGCCACCCGGCTGGAGTCCGCGGTGCAGCCTTGAGCATAGCCCTTAACTGACTGGAATGGAAGCACAGTGAGGATTTGAGAGAGGTCAAGGCCGCAGACACAACGTTTCCTACGCGAATCGACTCTGGTCACCGACACACAAACACACATACACGCACGCACGCACGCACGCATAGGTGTGAACGCAGGCATGCGCTGGCTGCGGTGATCCCCTATACATTCCAGTGAAGAGCACGCGTGCCGCCCGCTATGCGCTATGCGTCCGCTACGTCCGCTATGCGCCCCGTACCCACTCCGATCTGGTGTTGGCTGTTCGGCCCGGTAGTCCCCGTCCTCACGCTCATCCAGCAAACAATTCTGCAAGTATCCCCCCCCCCCCCCAAAAAAAAAAGAACTACTAAACAAACGAAATTTTTCGCTCATTCAAACAACTGTGTTGTTTGGGATTGCGAGTAATGTACTGTGTATACAAAGATCCAGACGCACTTTTTTCCGTGGCTGCCCAGACCACTTCTTACATAATTGAATTAAATCAGCATTGACTGAAATCTTGAGTCGACGGGACCGCGTCTCGGAAAACCAAAAGTTAAGGCGAAAAAGGGCCAAAATTTGAGTGATGCTGGATTTATTTCTTCTCGAATTTATTTTCGCGAGGATCCGGCCAGATGTGCCGATAACCGGACAGCTCAGGTCTCATGCTCCTCCGGCAGACGACACCACCAGCCCAGCGCAGCCCAGCGCAGCAGCGGAGGTGCCTCAGACCCCAGGAGGGCAGGGCGACAGGATAGTGTGGACTGCGCCTGCGGTCGCAGCGGACCGAGCAAACCCTTTTTCCCTCGGCCCTCCATGCTTTGCACACACACACACACACACACACACACACACACACACACACACACACACACACACACACACACACACACACACACACACACACACACACACACACACGCTCTCACTCACACACACACACGCACACACACACGCACACACACACACACACACACACACACACACACACACACACACGCTCACACCACTTCGGTCTAGGAAAGGACCGCTGAGGATTCCCGTGCACAAAAGAATTTCAAAGAAGAGTGTGGCCGGCCCGGTAGGTCTGGGGCCGGGCGGGGCGGGGAACTGGCGACCTGGTCTGGTGCAGGGAGAGGGACGGGCGACGGACGTGTGTCCGGCACAGAGCGGTGTCCGAGGGGGAGGCACGGGCCACAATGGCGAGTCATTTACCGGGTAACGAGCCGACCACGTCCACGCGGACCCCCTACGGACAACTCCTGGACCAGCAGCAAGCACGTCGTCGCAGCATAAGGAGGTGCAAAAGTTTTGCCTTCCACTGCTGCTTGTTGTCACTCAAAATTTTAGAAAGGACGCATACTTTTTTTTTTTTCAAGTGATTTAAGACCTAACTTCCGACAAGCGTCCGTACCCGAAGCTGGGCAAACAAGTCACCTACCCCAACATCACGACTGACCAGATGACGCACGCACCTTTTTGGGAGGAATTCGTTGAACACCGCAGGCCGCCGGCCCACGGCAGATCCTGATGAGAACTCCGCCGCGGTTATAAATCCACAACACCTCTCCCGGGGCTTATTCCAGTCGTCACAGTCTATGTCACTGACTTCAATCTTTTCCCTCCCTTTTCCCCCCCTCCTTTTTTCCCTTTCCCTATCACAGTTTCCCGCCGCTCCTGAAACACTTCGAGCCGGACTGTGCCGACAGCAGAACGGTCACGTGTCGGGGCCCGCGGCGGCCCTCGGAGGGGCGGGCAGTAGGGGGCCGAGCGTACGATACGCGGCGCGGGGCCAACGCGGGGCGCACGGGCGTCGCGGCGCCAACGCGGGGCCGGCGCGGTGCCGACGAGCGGGGCGGGGATGCGAGCTCCAGGGGCGGCCGGCGCGCACTGAGGCACCGAGGCTAGGCGCTAGGCCCCAGCGGCAGCCACCCCAGCTCCAGCCGGGCCCCGGCCGCTGCCAGCTAGCGCCAGCTCAGAGGTGTGGCGGGGGAGGGAAGCCCTGCGGAGCCCTGCCGGCCCTTAGGGCGTGGTTGTGGCATCACGCCACACCGGGCTGGTCGCGGGGCGTTAGCGGCTTGGCACTCACAGGAAAGGAGGAGGAAAAGGGAAGGGGGAGGGGCGCTAAGGACGCACCGTCCGGTGAGGACCTTCCGGGAAATCACATGCTAGAGAATATATGATATGGCGATGTAGGCAACCCTCCGCACTCCGCGCCGCCAGCGGGCGCAGCAGGCAGCAGGCGCCCCCAGATGCCTTTTACGTGTTGCGTCCAGGGTGCAGGGCCAGGCCCTTCCAGCTGGCCAGCAGGGACGTGCGGCGGTGTGGGGGGCGTGCGGGTGCGAGGGTAGGCGTGGCGTGGCGTGGCGTAGGTCAGGCGGCCCAGCAGGGCACTGGCAGCCCACGGGCTTACCGTCCCGTCTAGAAGAGATCTAGTGGAGGTTTAGGTGGCGATGGCATCACGCTGACCCGGACTCCCCGGGCTGGGATTTGGAGCCCAGCGGACGGGACGCTGCGGAGCCCCCGACGGCCCTCGCCGGATCCCAGCCGCTGGACGACAGCCTCGTCTGGTCCGAGGCCGCTCATGGCATGTCGGGGTGTTGTTGCTGCGGTCGCCGGCGGTCGCCTTTGTGGGGGGCTGCGGTGCGGGGGCGGCTCGGCTCGGCTCGGCTCGGCTCGGCTCGGGTGCAGGGCAACGGGTCAGATAACACTCGGGGGCTGGGATCACGAGGAGAGGGGAGGGTAATGCTGTGGGGGGTGGGGGGCGGCGGCCAGCTGCGGCCGGCTGCCTCAAGTGGCGAGGCCCCGCTGTTCTGTTGCAATCCCCTCAGGACGCCCCCCCCCCCCCCCCCCCCGCGCACCGCACCTGGCCGCACTACTGGCGCTCGCTTTCCTCCGCCCCATGACATCTCCGACAAGATTGAAGCGAAAAAAAAGGAAAAGCAGGAAATGAGACAAAACGGGAGGGAAACGCAGGTCCCCCACCCCCACCCCTGCGTTATTATGAACCCGCAAGAGAAGATATCAATCGTGAAGCCTGTCAGCGCACAGAGCCGCGAGTGCCGACGGAAAATACGTCCCGTCCCCCCACCCCTAAACATCACGCGCGTGTACAAAGTTGAAAACCCCCCTTGCTTGATTCAAACGTCGACAAGAGGCCAAGATAAGGCAAACTATGAGCCACCCCTTACTTTGCGTTTTCTTTCCTCCCTCTCTCTCTCTCTCTCTCTCTCTCTCTCTCTCTCTCTCTCTCTCTCTCTCTCTCTCTCTCTCTCTCTCTCTCTCTCTCTCTCTCTCTCTCTCTCTCTCTCTCTCTCTCTCTCTCTCTCTCTCTCTCTCTCTCTCTCCCTCCCTCGTGCCTTGCAGCAACTTGGGTTCCACCATTCATAACTAAAATCTGACGCAGCAGCAGCAGCGACGGCAACACCAGCGCCGTGGCGATTACTCTGCCGGCTCCTCTTAAATCCCTCCTCTCCTTCTTCCCTCTCCCTCTTCCTCCCTCTCTATTTCTCTCTATTAATTTGCGCCATTGTCGTTGCCGCTGGGCTTATTCCTCAACAACAAAGAAGGACGCAGAGGAACGGAAAACTGCGTTTCCGTTTCCGATGTCAAAAGGTTTGTTTTCGCGCGTTTGCCGCCGCGACGTGAACATGCTTCTCCGTGTGAGCAACGCGCGATCAACAGAGTACTGATGAATACTGAGAGAAACTGAGAGTACCAAGGGTACTTTGAATTTGATTTATTTCATATATTTGGGTTGTGCAACTTGAAACTGAAAAGTTCCCTTGTGGGTGCACAGACCGCTCTCAGTTAATTAATTAATTAATTAATTAACAAAAAGATACATGCCTAAATCATCAGAAACATAGCAAAAACAAAGAATATCACAATAGCAAACAGCAATGGCAATAGCAAGTTCTATTTAGTGGAATTGGAAACGTTGAACCTGTTCTCTTATTTTGCCTATGATGGACAGATGACATAGGTTTGAACTGTTCGAGATGTCCTGAGAGTACTGAGAGTACTGAGGATTTTGAGAGTAGTGAGGGGTACTTACTGAGAGTACTGAGGGGTACTGACTGAGAGTACGTGATGACTGAGACCGCTGACGGTAGGCGGGGCCAGGCCAGCAGACTGTTAGGATAGGAGTGTTAGGCTGCGCTGCGGAGCCTCGCAGCTCTCTCTCCCTCTCTCTCTCTCTCTCTCTCTCTCTCTCTCTCTCTCTCTCTCTCTCTCTCTCTCTCTCTCTCTCTCTCTCTCTCTCTCTCTCTCTCTCTCTCTCTCTCTCTCTCTCTCTCTCTCTCTCTCTCTCTCTCTCTCTCTCTCTCTCTCTCTCTCTCTCTCTCTCTCTCTCTCCCACCCCGCGGGCCCCTTTGTTCCGCTGGATAGGCTTCCCGCACCACAGTTGTGTGTTGCGGCACGGCCTATGCCTGGAGGCCACAGGCGTCCACCAGTGGGCTGAACTGCTGAGCCGGCTGCTGGTGAGCACGCACGCACACACGCACACACGCGCACACACGCACACTCTGCACTGCTCGATGCTACTGCCAACCGACGCTAATCCCGGCTGCCTGTCCGTCTGCAATTCTCTTTGTCCATCTCTGTATGTCAGGTCCGAGCTGCGGGAGGGTGTTACAGTAACAACGCTCTTTGAGGCCTAGACTAGACTGCCGCCGAATCCGACCCGGACGATTTTAGCCATGTGGATTTGCACCCAAGGAAAGCAGTTGGTGGCAACGCTGCAACGGGGATCCCGACAGGGGAACATTTTGCATCACAAACTCAGACCCTGACAACTTTATTTTTGCAGAGTGCTGCTGTGGCCTTATCTCCCCGCCTCCTTCCTACCTTAGGTCGGTGACTTGCAGCACAATGATGTGAAGTTTTGAACTCACGGCACGGGGCGGTAACAACCATCATGGCCCATCCAGGCGTGCGGCCCGTGGCCATCCGGCGGCCACCCGGAGGCCACCCGGAGGCCACCCGGAGGCCACCCGGAGGCCACCCGGAGGCCACCCGGAGGCCACCCGGAGGCCACCCGGAGGCCACCCGGAGGCCACCCGGAGGCCACCCGGAGGCCATCGCAGCGGGCCGCCGTCGGAGCCGACGGGCTGCGTGGTGCGGACAGTCATTAACGGGGGCCATACCGCCGCCCCCGCCGCCCCCGCCGCCCCCGAACCCCGGCACCGCGATTCGCACGTCCCGAACTAACGAGTGGAAATGGAGGCCATTCGGGCACATCGGGCCCAGCGGAGCAGACCGTTCAGCCGGCCATGGAGAGGGCCCCATGGCACACACATGCGTGTGCACTCCCGCGCTCACGCCAGTAACGGACGTCAACTTTCGGACAAGACGGGGCCAAACCACACGGAGTTTTCCCGCGAAAACAACAAAGCTCTGTCGTGATGTGGGCGGGGGCCGCGGGAGGCTCCGGGGGAAGGGGGGGGGGGGGGGGAGGGGGGTGCTCATGCACTAATGAAGTGATTCGGCACGGCGCCTGCAGGTTAACTGGTGGCCGCGAAAACGGGGTCAGCGGCGGTGGGGGTAGCTGCAGCAGCGGCGGTAGCGGGGGAAGCATCAGCAGAAGCGGCGGCAGAGGTAGCAGCGGCGGCGGCGACGGCGGCGGCCGAAAACACTGCCGCCACGCCACGAGCAGACCGAACATTCCCCCAGCAATGAGGGCCGGGAGAACTCGAGGGAGTTGAAAGTTTCCAGAGCGGCAGAACTGCAAGTCTGGTTACCTTTCCAGGAGAGCCTCTTTTTTGTGTGATTTCGCCGCCTCTCGCTTGCTGTATACCAATTTAATCTCATTACAGTTAAATGCCACGTAGCAAAGTAGAGTGCTGACAGCATCTTTGCGACCTTCTCTTGTCGGGGAGACACAAACGTGGCCGGTACCGTCGAGTCGGGTGTGCCCTCTACTCTCGAAGCCGATCAACCCCACAAGAAAACCGCACTCGGTCGCTGGCAGCCGCTGGCAGCTGCTGGCATTGTCCCCCGCCCCGCCCCCGAGGGCCTGAGTCTGGTCTCAACCCTCCCCCGGCGGCCCCGCTCGACGTTACAACCCATCTCGTGCCCTAGCCTAGCTCTCAAGGGCATCTTGCACTGCGGCCGGCGGCCCCGCGCCGACAGCCGCCGTTTGTATCGACTGATGTGGCTGTTATTGAGTCATTACTTGCAGCAGCGCACGGCGCACGCAGCGTCGCCACCGGCTTCCGGCCGGACCGTGCTCCACTCGGCTCCGTTCGGCTCCACTCGGCTCCACTCGGCTCCACTCGGCTCCACTCGGCTCCACTCGGCTCCACTCGGCTCCAGTCGGCTCCGCTCGGCTCCACTCGGCTCTACTCGGCTCCGTTCGGCTCCGCTCGGCTCCGCTCGGCTCCACTCGGCTCCACTCGGCTCTGCTCGGCCCCCGCGCTGCTGTCAAAAGCATACAAAGAAAAAACGAACGGACGAACGCGCACCGCAACAGAACGCTACGGGTCGGGAGGGGAGGGGGGAGGGGAGGAGGGGAGGCCCCGGAGTGGATCCTGCGCCGTCCCCCCGGCGCCCCGCAGGGTGTGAACTGTAACTGTAACTATTACTGGTTACATTTTTACTGTAACTGTACTAGTTACATTTCGAGGCGAATGTAACTGTGCCAGTAACTAGTTACCAAAACCGCGGTAACTGTAACTTATTTTTCAGTAACAACGGTTACATTTTTACTTGTCAGTTTTACTTTCTGAGAGAGTCGTTTTAAACAATGCGACCGACAGGGAAAGGCTGAAAGGGAAAAAAGGAGACCAGCGGAGGGTGTGCTATTGAGATGCAGCAAGGTCAAGGTGACAGTCTCTCCGGCTTCCCCGAACACACCACGCCACGCCAGTGCAGCTCTGCTCGTCTCCATGCATTGGCGGACTGTTGGCGGGGCAGGCGCGGGAAAAGCCCGCCTGTATCCACATCCTTGAAATTTAAGGTATAAGCTTCGAATTTTTGTTTGACTGCCCATCAAATAACGCTGTTTGTACGAATCAAGGGCTGAACACGTTCGAATGTCAAAAGTTCTCGGTTTGAAAACCGGAACTGGCAGGTACCGTCTGTCTGTGCTGGGCTGGGTCATTGCCATGCCTTTGTTTGCACAGGAAGGGTCGGGTCTATTGCTGCTGCTGCTGGGAAGTGGCAGCAATTATATAAGGGACTCCGGAACAACGGCGAGGACGGCCGTGGCCGTCGACGACAAGTCGAAACACGCCCGGCGCTGCAAGAGCGTACACTGAGAAAAATCTTTGGCTCCTGGACCAAAGGGTAGTTTTGTGCGTTCCACCTGGACCCTACATCTCAAACGTTTAATCCGTAGGTCTAAACTCTATAGACACGGGAGCAAAACTCTAGACACAGGCGTTAATCGTTTAGTGCCTGGCGCTAATCGTTTAGTGCGTTCAGACTTTCGGCCTGGGGACTAAAGTTTCCTTGAGCTACCGTGTACATGCAAGTACTAAATGTGTTAAAAAGGGTGTCAAGAAACTCTCGAACAACCTCTTCGGAGCCCAGACGGCGCCTGAAACGTAGGCAACGGGCGAAAATTTCCGCCGGTAAGTAGCCAAAAAGTGGAAAGAGCAATTATATGGAGTAACTATTGTATAACTAGTTACATTTTTTTCTGGTAACTGTAATTGTACTAGTTAAATTTATGCTCGCCTGTAACTGTGACTAGTTACATTTTTTTGAAGATGTAACTGTAACTAGTATAGATTTCAAAGTAACTTTCCACACCCTGGCGCCCCGCTCGTTAGGCACCCCGATAGGCACTCGTGGAGCGGCAGCACGAGTCAGGGCCACAGCGATGTCAGCGATGTTTTAATACGACGCCGGGAACCGGGAACCCCCCACGATGTGTCCCAGAAGTCGTCCCGCGCCCAAGTGGTGAGAGTCGTCGTGTGCTGCTCTGCGGCAGCGGTGGTAGCGGGGGTGGCGGAGGTGGCGGCAGTAGCGGCAGTAGCGGCAGTAGCGGCGGAGACTGTGGCAGATCTCGCCAATTTACTGGCCTGGTTCCGACTGCTTTTGCAGTATAGGCCTCTCGCAGTGGGCTATGGCACGACCCCATCAGTTCTGCCCCTGGAGATGGAAGAGTGCGAGAGAGTGGGCTCCGGGGGTTGGGGGAAGGGGGAGCGGGAGGGGGTATCGGCGGGACACCGCAGATTGCGTGTCGTTACGCTCCTATTTCCCTCTCCCAATAGGTGGGCGAGGGGAGGGGAGGGGGCTATACGCCCCTAGGGGGGGGGGGGAGACGAGGCGAGCTGCCGATGATGGTGCTAAGGGCTGGGGGTGGGGGTGGGAGGGAGCGCTCGCACAGATATTTTCGACTCAGGGTAGGGTGTTTGGGGCGGTAGGGGCGGCTGGGCCACCGGGGAGGTTCGGGTGGAGTTGGCCGGGGCCGCGAGGCGCGCGTCGAGGCATTCCGCGCCGTTGACATGGCAGACGGCACGCTGGCGCACGCTGGCGCACGCTGGCGCACGCTGGCGCACGCTGGCGCACGCTGGCGCACGCTGGCGCACGCTGGCGCACGCTGGCGCACGCTGGCGCACGCTGGCGCACGCTGGCGCACGCTGGCGCACGCTGGCGCACGCTGGCGCACGCTGGCGCACGCTGGCGCACGCTGGCGCACGCTGGCGCACGCTGGCGCACGCTGGCGCACGCTGGCGCACGCTGGCGCACGCTGGCGCACGCTGGCGCACGCTGGCGCACGCTGGCGCACGCTGGCGCACGCTGGCGCACGCTGGCGCACGCTGGCGCACGCTGGCGCACGCTGGCGCACGCTGGCGCACGCTGGCGCACGCTGGCGCACGCTGGCGCACGCTGGCGCACGCTGGCGCACGCTGGCGCACGCTGGCGCACGCTGGCGCACGCTGGCGCACGCTGGCGCACGCTGGCGCACGCTGGCGCACGCTGGCGCACGCTGGCGCACGCTGGCGCACGCTGGCGCACGCTGGCGCACGCTGGCGCACGCTGGCGCACGCTGGCGCACGCTGGCGCACGCTGGCGCACGCTGGCGCACGCTGGCGCACGCTGGCGCACGCTGGCGCACGCTGGCGCACGCTGGCGCACGCTGGCGCACGCTGGCGCACGCTGGCGCACGCTGGCGCACGCTGGCGCACGCTGGCGCACGCTGGCGCACGCTGGCGCACGCTGGCGCACGCTGGCGCACGCTGGCGCACGCTGGCGCACGCTGGCGCACGCTGGCGCACGCTGGCGCACGCTGGCGCACGCTGGCGCACGCTGGCGCTGGCGCGCTGGCGCACGCTGGCGCACGCTGGCGCACGCTGGCGCGCTGGCGCACGCTGGCGCACGCTGGCGCACGCTGGCGCACGCTGGCGCACGCTGGCGCACGCTGGCGCACGCTGGCGCACGCTGGCGCACGCTGGCGCACGCTGGCGCACGCTGGCGCACGCTGGCGCACGCTGGCGCACGCTGGCGCACGCTGGCGCACGCTGGCGCACGCTGGCGCACGCTGGCGCACGCTGGCGCACGCTGGCGCACGCTGGCGCACGCTGGCGCACGCTGGCGCACGCTGGCGCACGCTGGCGCACGCTGGCGCACGCTGGCGCACGCTGGCGCACGCTGGCGCACGCTGGCGCACGCTGGCGCACGCTGGCGCACGCTGGCGCACGCTGGCGCACGCTGGCGCACGCTGGCGCACGCTGGCGCACGCTGGCGCACGCTGGCGCACGCTGGCGCACGCTGGCGCACGCTGGCGCACGCTGGCGCACGCTGGCGCACGCTGGCGCACGCTGGCGCACGCTGGCGCACGCTGGCGCACGCTGGCGCACGCTGGCGCGCTGGGCGCCGCGTCTGGCTGCGTAGCTGCGGGCTGCTGTCCCCGCCCGGCCCGGCCCCGCCTGCGCCTCTTGGTAGTCGAATAATCTGTTAACGTCAAGGAGAGAGCCGCTGCCATTGCTGCCGCCCCGTCCGAGCCCAGCCTGGCCGCCCATAGCCCAGCTGCCCAGCCCCCGGTCCATAATGGGCCGACAAATTGCCTCAAACAGCGGGCCGTTTCCGTTCCGTTCGCTGCTCGGCAAACTACTTGTACTGCTGACCAGAGGCCGGCGATGACCGGAAGCGGAAACTGAACGCGACCAGGTGCGGGCCTTGCGGTGAGTGGTCTGGGGGCGGGCCGGGGGCGGGCCGGGGGTGGGCCGCGCCCCAGCTCGCTTCTGTGGGCAGTACAGGTTACACAGCCACCCCGATGCCGTAGGCCGCATTATCCTGTCGGCTAGGCTTTGTCGAAGGGTCGTCCTCTCCAACAGGGGGTGGAAACGAATGTGGTGATCATCACTCTTTATCTCGTCATCCTGTTCTTTACTTAGCGGAGTGTGCTTGACACCGCGTAATGTGGGGCGGGGCGGCGGCGTAGAGACCCACTCAATTTTCTGGCTCAGCGCTGGGAGAGGAGCTGCCTCCGCAAATCCTCGACGGGTTGCTGGTCCGCCCCGCCCCCTCCGCTCGCTACCACCCCCCTTCTCTTACTCCGATGCGCCCTGGTGGTAGTCGAACGCCGTAGAGAAGCACGGCTAACACCGCCGCCGCCGCGCACCTGAGATTGCAATTCAAATCTTTGTTTTCAAACGCCGACAGCGATGACACCGCCGCTAAAAAATACAACTTCCCCTGGCTCGGGGCTGGCTCCGGGCCTGGCGCCTGGCCTCGCCGCAGACGGTGACACCCTCACCCTCCCCTCGGCTCCGGCAGGCCCCGGTCCCTTCGCTGTGTTTTCATAAGATCCCCGCGCCGCTCCCCGTCGATTGGTTTTCAGAGCAGCCGTGATGGAGAAAATGGACTAGCAGACGACAGGACGAAACGAGGTGGGGAGAACCTGATGGGGCGCGGATGGGCTCCACTCAGGTGGCTTTGTTCGGGGTTACGGTCGCTGACCCCACCGGGCGAGAGCGGACCTAGAGAGTTACTCGTGGCAGCTTAATTGTTATTCGCAGAGCGAGCGGGCGGGCGTTAGCGAACCGCGAGGCGGAGCGCTATCAGCGACCGAATTTTTTTTTGTCCGTTCGTCACCGGCTGACGCCCAGCCAGCGGTAAGCCTGCGTGGTCAGCAGTAGGATCAGTACACTGTACATATTTTTCGTCATTAACGAGAAAAGGTGTGACGATTCACTGATCACCTGAATAGGTCGTCACTTTACGACGTTTATTCGTCACGTGACGACGTATTCGTAGGGTTCATAATTCGTCACATTTAACCAAACTTCAAGAAGACATACTTTTTAAGAGGTTTTTGAAAAACCAAAATCGGCGACGAGTTATTCGTCACTTGGTCTGTGACGACTTATTCGTTTTTCAGATTTAGACAGAGGATTGTCGTAAAATGACGATAAATATTTTTACAGTGTAGGATCAGCCTTTAATGGTCGGGGGGCATGCGGTCCCGAGGGCTGGTGTGCCCCCAAGAAGGAAGTCTAAAACGTTTCCCGAAAGTTTCCGAAACGTTCCCGAACGTTAGTTATGCAACATTTCTAACTGGTAATTCAACTGAGTTGGCTGGGCCGAGCCCAGCAGACACCGGGACTTATGTAGTCCGCGCCACGGGACTGTGTGCCCCCCGGCTGACCGCATGGGGTGCGGTGAGGCGGTCAGCCGGGGGGCACACAGTCTCTAAGGCTGGTGTGCCCTCACTTGGCGTCACGTGTTTCCTAGTGGTAGTTTTAGTGCTCTAGGGGGTTCAAAATTCGCGTCGCTCGCTCGCTTGATTGTAATTAATTAATAAATATTCAAGAATTTATTACGCTACAATAACAATATTTCAGTTATTAGTTTCAATCATCGCGTATGAGGAACGTCACAGCTGATATGCACCCATAAGGCGGTGAGCAGGGGGCACACACACAGTCCCTAGGGCTGGTGTCGGCTGGTGTGTCCCCAATACGGCGGTCGGCAGGGGGGCACACGGTCCGTAGGCGAGGGGTGTTTCACATGGCAAAGTCACTGTACACCTAACGGAATAGTGTCATGTGCAAACACGTCCAGTCCCTGCCCAATCATTCCAATCACCAGACACCGAAATGATATTCCGAAAAAAATTCCAGAGCGAGAAAAAAAGCCTGATGGCATGTTTGACCGCTGTTGACAAAACCTATGTCGTCCCGGCTTCCGCCAGGACCCCTGCCTTCAACCTCGGTGATCTTACGGGAACCGGTGCTTTACGGCTGCTAGTTGGCCCCGGGACACAGCACTAGAACCCGCTACCCGGCTTGCGCCGGACGGATCTCCCGGCAACCCCTAGCCCGCGCCAATGCGCGAGGCCCCCTCCGCTAACCACGGCCTCCGGGACTCCATAATACTGTAGTGCCCTTCAACCGCAGCCTGGTTTGGCCCCATTAATCATGGGAGTCCGCCCCTGCGAAGATTTGGAGGACATAGGTTCCCTTCGTACACGGCCGAAGCCGCTGTACTCTACTCGCTACGTGCCGAGTAGCGGCATGTCCGCACCTGCCAGATTCAGAGAGAGGAAAACAGAAGCTTCGAACCCTAGAAGCTCCCGTACATCCCCCGAGTCTCCCCCCGGGATTGCTCCCGAGGCACAGAACGCCCCCCCGGGCGGGACCCTCGAGTCTAGGGAATCGAACCCTAGACCCTCGGGACCGGGGGTTTGTGCCGGCGGCGCCTTAGCCCGCACGGTCGCTTGGACAGCCATGCCTACATCACGTTCGGAAGTATATTTTAGGCACTGTCCGCCAAGCTGTGTCACAAGAAAAAGTTGAGCGGCCCGCAAGATTTGAACCACAGACCTGTCGGTTACCGGCCGGTCCCCTAACCCATGCGGCTACCGAGCCACGGTGATGTGTGCTGCGCTCACGGCAATCTAGCTCCACAGAGTAGAGCTGAAAATCCAGAAAAAATTTGGGGGCGTTTGCCAAGAGTTGATCCCGGGACACCGTCCGTTAGAAAACAGCGCCTCAACCGGTACGGCCACAGCTACTGCCACAGTACTAGAAAGCTTTAGGCCAAAGGCTACGTTACCACGAAACCACTAAACCACGGACCTGACGGACCTGGCAGCAAACACCAAAGATCCGCAACAAACGGTTTGGCCGGTCCCGGCGCTCTTATTGTACGAGAGAGTCAACTGCATACACAAACCGTTCTGTGAAAGTCTATCTCTCTCGCACGCCTAGACTAGCAACTTCGGCGAACGCCAGACTGACATGGATTCGAGTACCACCACCAGCTAGCATTTTTATCGGCCAAAATAAGTTTACATTTTCTTGTGAGAAATACTGCTGTATTCGCATCGTTCGCTCCGTCCGAAAGATGAAAAAAACGCAAATGGGTGCGATAAAAATGAGGCGACGCCGGGAGTCGAAGATGGGACCGGTTACGTGGACTGTGGTCCCGAACTGTTTAGAGCCAAACCGCTCGATCCAAACCAAACCGAACCGCCAGCCAGCAAGCGGTTCGGATTCGGTCTGCTGCCCAAAGATCTGCAACGAACGGTCCGGCCGGTCCGAGGCCGAAGCCCGAGCCGACTACGCTGCAGACCGAATCCGAACCGCTTGAGAGGCCTACTCACTGAACAAGGGGCCATTCTAAAATGAACCGGATTTGATGTGATCACATGGGCAACTCTGGACTAGAGGAGATTGGTTAAGTCTGCTTCTGTAAAATAAACGGGAATTGTTTTTATAGGCATATTGGTACAATTGTTTTAGGTTTTCTGCTCGCTACGTGCAATGCCAATGTGTCATTTTGAAACATGAAGAAGCCACATTGAGATGTTGCACATTGTCTTAATGTGCAGTTAGCTACCACGAATTCAGTTACATCTTATGATAAGGAAGGTAAGGTGTAGTGTGGGCACAACATTATTGAATGTTTTTGAACAGAACATAAATTTCTAAAGTTAGCAGAACGGTAGCATGGCTCCGCCCATCGCGCCATCTAGCGATAGTGAAATGAAACTGAATGCAGAATGCGGCAACAACGACACTTGCTGAGGGGAGAAAAATAAAAAAGCGGAATAGTCGATGCAGAGAGCACCTCGCTACGCTCGGGCTCAAAAAGCGGAATAGTCGATGCAGAGAGCTCCTCGCTCCGCTCGGGCTCAAAAAACGCAAATGCCGTCCTACCCGGGCTGTTTCTCCTGTTCGGAGTGGTGCCTGGCGGGTGGGAGCCTGTCACCGTGTAAGGCTCCCGGTTGCCACTAGGGAGTTCATGGCGTCCCTAGTCACCAATTCGGACGGGTACGGGGCAGCCGGTGTCCAATGGGCGCTGCAGCGGTAGCCTCATCCACACCTGGGGCCGGGGCGTGATGCCCGGGTTTGTGTGGCTTTACTCCACGACGGCGTACTCCTGGCCGGCGCTGGCCGGATCATGCCTCTTATCATAGCTCTTGGTCCGACCCGGCGTGAGCGGGAGAGTGTCCGCGAGCTGGTGTCCTGGAGGAGGCGGCAGTGCACCGACAGTCGAGCAGCCTCATGCTGCAGGGCCGCTGCGTAGCGCTCGCGGCAGTGCCGACCGCGACGGTGCCGGCGTTTGCGGGGCCCGCTGCCGCTGTCTCCTGGCATGGACTCGCCACACGCGCAAAACCCGGGCGGCAGCTGCCAGCCTCGTCCCGTGGTTGCTTCCGAACGTGAACCAAGGGTGGCAGAAATGCAGCCTCAACCTTCGTGTATTGTATCGAAGGGGTAAGGGAGTGAGGGACAGATTAACAGCCCCGCGTCCGTCAAAATTTCAGAGACCCTGATGAAGAAGAGAGAGTATCCAACACACTGCAGATTTATTGCGACATTTCTTACACACAGTAGTTCAGTGGCCAGAGCGAGTACCCCGCGCGCGCTAACTGCTCGGAGCTCGGAGCCAGCGGGCGTCCACTGGCGTAGGGTATTTCCTCGGGTATTTCCCAACTGTGGAGAGGTTGCCGGTGACAGCCGTCCAGAGCTGTCTCTGCTCAGGCCACGGACTGGGGGTAAGAGGACTACTCGGGGAAGGACTTAGAGGGACCCCAAATTGCCTACCTTACAGGAGAAAACCGGCATAAGGAGATCCAATTACTTAATTCGAATCCGAACCAAGGCAAGAAATTAAAGAAAATGCACTGTTAGAACATTTTTATTACTAGATTTGTATTAGGAACTATAACTTTAGCGGTGTTGATATGTCATTCGGCTACAAGCCCGTTAAATTTCCTTCCTGGAATCGCGGTAGAAAAATCGCGAGCGAATGTTTTGACAGGCCCTGTCAAGGGCTGGCATTACCGTAAACAAAAAGAAAAAGAAATTTTTGGTCGTTTCCTACAGATTTGAGGGCGTAGATCACGAATCTACGAATTTTAAAAATATGTAATACATTGTAATTATTACTAGATGGTCAGTTAAACAACAAATATTTGTGAGTTGAAAAGAACACTAACACCGTTTGACTCGCGATAAATACAGTCTACGGTCCTTTCTGAACCAAAGCGTAACCAGGTCGACACATTTCTGCAGTCTGTAGCTCATTTCTACGATTTTCCTTTGCGTTGCGTATGTTTTCCCCCTTTTTTCCGCTTTTCCGGGTTTTCCCCAAGAGTCCCGAGGTGTGACTCCTCGCATTCGTCCTAGTCCTCTTCGTCTCAGGCGCATAAAAACAGGGGGGGGGGGGGGATCGCCCCCAAGGGAACCAAAATTTTGTTCTGGCTTTCCTCTTGGAGCCCTGACTCAAAGATCCGCAACAAACGGTTTGGCCGGTCCCGGCGCTCTTCTTGTACGAGAGAGTCAACTGCATACACAAACCGTTCTGTGAAAGTCTATCTCTCTCGCACGCCTAGACTAGCAACTTCGGCGAACGCCAGACTGACATGGATTCGAGTACCACCACCAGCTAGCATTTTCATCGGCCAAAATAAGTTTACATTTTCTTGTGAGACATACTGCTGTATTCGCATCGTTCGCTCCGTCCGAAAGATGAAAAAAACGCAAATGGGTGCGATAAAAATGAGGCGACGCCGGGAGTCGAAGATGGGACCGGTTACGTGGACTGTGGTCCCGAACTGTTTAGAGCCAAACCGCTCGATCCAAACCGAACCGAACCGCCAGCCAGCAAGCGGTTCGGATTCGGTCTGCTGCCTAGTCGGCTCGGGCTTCGGCCTCGGACCGGCCGGACCGTTCGTTGCAGATCTTTGCCCTGACTGGCCCCGGTAACGGAACGTAAACTTGATTGTTCTTCAATAAATTTCGAAAGGCTGCCAATGTTTAAAAAGTCTTCAGTCATTGAAAATTTACCCCCCGAATGTAGGCAACCCGTAGAGCATCGCCCCTCCCTTTCTCGGTTCGTTTTTACACCCCTGCTTTGTCTAATCGCCTTTGGAGCGTGTTTGGGGTTTTTCCACTAAAGTTTGCTGTTCCTTGGATCTCCCCGGCGGATCAGTTGGTGGTAGTCTTCCCGACCTCTTTGGGGTGGTCTCCTCGAGCTCCTCGGGGGGTGGTCTCCTCGATCTTCCAGGTGGTGGTCCTGTCGGGCTCCTCGCTGGTTGGGTCCCACCGGAACAGCGTCCTGTTGTTGACCGATATTTCTCCTTTCCCGGCAATCTCTTCCAAGAGTCTTTTCAAGAAAGGTTTTTTGGGTTTTTTGGGTTTTTTGGGTTTTTTGGGTTCTTTGGGTTTTTTTTCTACCTTTATCTTTATCTTTAGCTTTAGCCCTCGTTTCCTTGATGACCCCGGCGGGTTAGGCGGTGCTTCCAGGCCACGGTCTTCCGCGGAGGTCGCTGAGGCGGTCTCCCCGGACCCCTCGCTGTCGAAGCAGCTCTCCACGCATTTCATCATCGCCATTTCGTGCAGGAGGAGGGTGAGGTTGCTACGGTCTGCCGCGGAGGTCGCTGAGGCGGTCTGCCCGGACTCCCCGGTGGTGGTCTCCCCGGACTCGCTATCGTCGCAGCCCATGATGCATTTCTCCAGCGTCGGGGTGCGCGGCAGGAGGGCGGCGTTGATCTCCCCGGCCCCGGGCTGCTCATTCTCGCTGTCCACGCAGCTCTGCATGCATTTTGCCAGCGCTGAGTCGCCTGTGCTCTCCCCGGACTGCTCGATGTTGGTCTCTCCGGAATTCTTGCTGTCGAGGCAGCTCTGCATGCATTTCATCAGCGTCACCCTGCGGATCAAGGCAAGGACGTCGCGACGCCCGCGACTGGGAAGTGCCTCCGCGGTCTGCAGGGAGCAGGCGAAGCAGGCCGCCGCCGCCGCCTGCACAACGAACAGACAGTCACCG
Source organism: Odontothrips loti (assembly GCA_038380765.1). Classification (NCBI taxonomy): domain Eukaryota; kingdom Metazoa; phylum Arthropoda; class Insecta; order Thysanoptera; family Thripidae; genus Odontothrips; species Odontothrips loti. Next base: position 19,595,523 of record CM076244.1, on the reverse strand, counting down.
AGAGCCGCCCCACAACCGCCACAGCGTCCATCCTCATCCCCAGAGTACTTACTATGACCACCACGAGGTGCGCGGGGTTGTCCCTAGGCATTGCTGCTGTGTGCTTGTGGTGCTGTGAGAGGACAGGCGCCCCCGGTCTGATGAGGGTTTCTCGGGTCCGGCGCAGGACCGCTGCGGACTGGTCCTTCGAGAGGAGTTCGGCGCACACTAGGGCCTGGGCGGCATGGGCCTGGGCGGCATGGGCCCGTAATCCGTGTGAAGCGTGCGTACACAGCCGTGTCCGTCACGGCGTCACGTCCACTCGGGCCCGCACAGGCTGGCGGAAGGGCGGGTCCACTGTGCAAACCAGAAGAATAACCACAGCAGGTGGTTACGCAAGGATCTGATGTCACGAATACCCTGCTAGGCGTCTAGATCGTCAGACCCTTACGTAATATTTGAATGGCCCCTTGTCCCTATTGATATCCAAATGCTGCCCGTTTCCGGGCGGGCCTTTGCGTCATCGCCACGACATGTGCACGCTGTCCTAAGTTTTTCATAGTGGACGTGTACCGTCATGCAATTTCCGTGGCCGTGAAATCGCGTCAGCCTCACGTGAAACATTATGAAACCCGCACGGCGCACGGTCCGCAACTAAAGGACAAATTTTGTGGGGACAAATACCTCCCCTCCCCTTTTCCCCAAAGAACAAGATGGAGACCACTAGTGCGTTCTAGAACAGGCTCGTTCTTTAAGTATATAGATCAAACAAATGTAAGTATAATTTTTGGCCATTCTCTTTTCAAGAGTTAGTGCAAACTTACAGCCACAAACAAAAATACTTTCCGTCAAAATTTTAAATATTGACAAGGCAATAACAGCCTTACCTGTTTTTTCTTTCCCAATGATTTTGTGTTCTAAATTTTGACTAAATCGATATAGCCGATAGTGCAGCAGGTCTAAAGCGGTACGTTCTTCTTTGCTTCTACGACATGTATGAGTAGTAGAGAAAGCAACGAACGAGTAAAAACAGCACTGACACTAATCGAATACTCCAGCATAATTTTAATTTTCTTTTTTTGTGGGTCAAATAAAATCGATGTACGCTGACTGGGAGCGGGAGCGTGAGCGGGAGAGTGTCCGCGAGCTGGTGTCCTGGAGGAGGCGGCAGTGCACCGACAGTCGAGCAGCCTCATGCTGCAGGGCCGCTGCGTAGCGCTCGCGGCAGTGCCGACCGCGACGGTGCCGGCGTTTGCGGGGCCCGCTGCCGCTGTCTCCTGGCATGGACTCGCCACACGCGCAAAACCCGGGCGGCAGCTGCCAGCCTCGTCCCGTGGTTGCTTCCGAACGTGAACCAAGGGTGGCAGAAATGCAGCCTCAACCTTCGTGTATTGTATCGAAGGGGTAAGGGAGTGAGGGACAGATTAACAGCCCCGCGTCCGTCAAAATTTCAGAGACCCTGATGAAGAAGAGAGAGTATCCAACACACTGCAGATTTATTGCGACATTTCTTACACACAGTAGTTCAGTGGCCAGAGCGAATACCCCGCCAACGATCCGCAACAAACGGTTTGGCCGGTCCCGGCGCTCTTATTGTACGAGAGAGTCAACTGCATACACAAACCGTTCTGTGAAAGTCTATCTCTCTCGCACGCCTAGACTAGCAACTTCAGCGAACGCCAGACTGACATGGATTCGAGTACCACCACCAGCTAGCATTTTTATCGGCCAAAATAAGTTTACATTTTCTTGTCAGAAATACTGCTGTATTCGCATCGTTCGCTCCGTCCGAAAGATGAAAAAAACGCAAATGGGTGCGATGAAAATGAGGCGACGCCGGGAGTCGAAGATGGGACCGGTTACGTGGACTGTGGTCCCGAACTGTTTAGAGCCAAACCGCTCGATCCAAACCGAACCGAACCGCCAGCCAGCAAGCGGTTCGGATTCGGTCTGCTGCCTAGTCGGCTTAGTGGACCGGTCGGATAAACCGACAGGCAGGGTTCCGTAACTTAACACGTTACGTCAAAATGTTGCAAAACTTATATTTTTCGTCTTTATGATATTACGTTTTGTTATTTATTTTATATTAATTGCCGGAGCTATTAACGTTAATGTTAATAACATTAAAATTAACATTTACCTTCTAGTACGTAATTACGCTCCTCGTGATAGAAATTCGCGTTAAAATAAAATCGTGTCCTGGGACCGGCCAGGCGAGTGTCTAGGCCCAGGCCCACTGTCCGCACAAGCTGTGTCACAAGAAAAAGTTAGGCGACCGGCAAGAGTTGAACTACGGACCTGTCGGTTTCGACGCTTTCTGTAATGTAGCAGTAGCTGTAGCCGTACCGGTTGAGGTGCTGTTTTGCCTTTAGCCCGAAGCTTCTTGTACTGTGGCAGTAGCTGTAGCCGTACCGGTTGAGGCGCTGTTTTCTAACGGAATGTGTCCCGGGATCAACTCTTGGCAACGCCTCCAAATTTTTTCTGGATTTTTAGCTCTCTTCTGTGGAGCTAGATTGCCGGGAGCGCTGAGCACATCACCGTGGCTCGGTAGCCGCATGGGTTAGGGGCCGGCCGGGAACCGAGAGGTCTGTGGTTCAAATCTTGCCGGCCGCTCAACTTTTTCTTGTGACACAGCTTGGCGGACAGTGCCTAAAATATACTTCCGAACGTGACGTAGGTATGGCTGTCCAAGCGACCGTGCGGGCAAAGGCGCCGCCGGCACAAACCCCCGGTCCCGAGGGTCTAGGGTTCGATTCCCTAGACTCGAGGGTCCCGCCCGGGGGGGCGTTCTGTGCCTCGGGAGCAATCTCGGGGGGAGACTCGGGGGATGTACGGGAGCTTCTAGGGTTCGAAGCTTCTGTTTTCCTCTCTCTGAATCTGGCAGGTGCGGACATGCCGCTACTCGGTACGTAGCGAGTAGAGTACAGCGGCTTCGGCCGTGTACGAAGGGAACCTATGTCCTCCAAATCTTCGCAGGGGCGGACTCCCATGATTAATGGGGCCAAACCAGACTGCGGTTGAAGGGCACTACAGTATGATGGAGTCCCGGAGGCCGTGGTTAGCGGAGGGGGCCTCGCGCATTGGCGCGGGCTAGGGGTTGCCGGGAGATCCGTCCGGCGCAAGCCGGGTAGCGGGTTCTAGTGCTGTGTCCCGGGGCCAACTAGCAGCCGTAAAGCACCGGTTCCCATAAGATCACCGAGGTTGAAGGCAGGGGTCCTGGCGGAAGCCGGGACGACATAGGTTTTGTCAACAGCGGTCAAACATGCCATCAGGCTTTTTTTCTCGCTCTGGAATTTTTTTCGGAATATCATTTCGGTGTCTGGTGATTGGAATGATTGGGCAGGGACTGGACGTGTTTGCACATGACACTATTCCGTTAGGTGTACAGTGACTTTGCCATGTGAAACACCCCTCGCCTACGGACCGTGTGCCCCCCTGCCGACCGCCGTATTGGGGACACACCAGCCGACACCAGCCCTAGGGACTGTGTGTGTGCCCCCTGCTCACCGCCTTATGGGTGCATATCAGCTGTGACGTTCCTCATACGCGATGATTGAAACTAATAACTGAAATATTGTTATTGTAGCGTAATAAATTCTTGAATATTTATTAATTAATTACAATCAAGCGAGCGAGCGACGCGAATTTTGAATCCCCTAGAGGACTAAAACTACCACTACGAAACACGTGACACAAATTCGCCCGCGATTGGCCTTTGGGCAGCCTAGTTTTATTTTCGTTTTTGCTCTTTAGCCCGAATGTATAGCAAGGTGCTTTAAGCGGGGGGGATTCTTAAACAAAATTAAAACACTCAAATTTTATGTAAATTTGATTTTTTATTTGATTATTTCTTTACGTTTGGATGGAGGATGCATTGACGGACGGGGGCCCAGCAAAGTTAGCGTATTCTGCATGCAAGTATGGAAGCCGCACCCGCCGCACTGCGCGCTTGGGCCCATCCCATCCGTGCGGGCCCAACAAGCGGGGCCCAGGCCGGGGCCCTGGTGGGCGCGGGGTCCTGGTGGGATGGGTCCAAGGCCCTAGTGGGCCCCTAGTTGCCTGGTGGGCTTTCGCGGGCCCGAGGCCCTAACGGGCCCGTGGACGGGGCCCGGGGCGGCCCAGGACCCACCTTGCGAATGCAGGGTGGCACCCCGGGCCAGTCCGAGCCTGGAAAGGGTTGTGCTAGGACGCGAGGCGCGGGTAGGTGTTCGGTTCTGACCACTCGCGAGTGTGCCCCACGACGCGCCGGTAGGGTGAGGGAGGACCTACCCGGACGGCACTAAGAGGCTTTAGTGAGTGTGTGTGTTTAGATAGGGACGTTCTGGACCACCACCACCCTCTACATCATGCATGCGGAGTGGAGATGGAAATACTTTTAAACAATCCTCTTTCTTTCCCTTCTGTTTATTTTTGCACCAAGAAATTACCAATTTACAACGGTGTTTTATGTCAAGTGTTTGTTGAATTTATCACAGAAGCCCATTGTTCGGTTCACGAGGACCAGAGCTAGGAGCGCTGGAATTTATTTTTTTACTATTAACTTTGACTCGTGGCAAATACTGTTTCCGTCATGGGGATGAGAAGTGGGAGTTCTATGACCAGACCGTGGCGACGATCCAGGGCACGTAGTGGCGCACCGCGGTGAACACGCCGGGGGCCTCCCCGCAGCCGGTGCCCCCGGTCCCCGGCAAGGACAGCCCCACGACGGCGTACATGCAGTACGCGTCCCCGCGGCCCGCGTCCAGCGGCCGCTGCAGCACGGCCTCCGTGACGCTCTGCTTGGTGTCATCGTGGCAGGCCTGGCGGCCCGGCCCGCCCGCGCACAGCACGGCGCCGCCTTCCGCCGCCGCCGACCCGTTGGCGCAGTCCGCACCGCGCACCGCTGCCTTCTGCAGGAAGTCGGCCGAGATGCCGCTGTCTGCGGGAGCACAAGAGGACCGTCATAGAGAAATGCATTCCAGTGAGTCTTGCCGGGCCCGAGCCCTCCGTGCTACCAGCAGCCTCACCGTCCTCCGTCGTCCCCCAGCCGGCGATGAGCAGGTCCTGGTGTTCCACGTCTTCGCTGGCGGGGTCCATGGCGGGGCCGCTGGGGATGGACTCCGTCTGCAGACACGCCGGCCGCACGTAGCCGTCGACGTTGACGGCCTGCTCGAGGCGCAGCAGCGCGATGTCGCCGTCGGGGTGCGCGGTGCGCTTGGCCACGGCCGTCAGCTGGGGCCCGGCCGCATCGTCTGCGACGGCCGAGCTGAGGACTCCCGGCAGCACCCAGCCAGCGGGGACGGCCCTAGGACAGGGAGAAAAAACTCCGTGTAGTATATCCTGGTTGAAACCGCAAACGGCAACGCCAAGCGCCAAGGATGCCCTGCCACTTACCCGCTGCTGAGGCAGTGCGCCGCTGTGAGGACGGTGTCCGGGGCGATGAGGGCCCCGACGCAGGCGTAGTCAATGCTGCTGCCCTCGCCGTAGCCCACCAAGACCTGCACGGCACCAGTGAACCACTTGTACTCCCGAAACTCTTAAAACGCCGGCGGCCAGTGCGGCTGATTCAAAAGTATCCCGACCCGGCCCGGCCCCGTCCTCACCATGTGCGGGAACTCCTGGAGGAGGGCCAGCGAGGGCCGGCGCTCCGCACCGAAGCCGGAGCCCGCCGCGGCCAGCAGGTTGCCCGGCTTGGCGCACTGCTTGACGCCCTTGCCGCCCGGCCCCGGCAGGACGGACCGCGCCCCCCTGCGCCCGTCCACCGCCAAGCGCTTGTACTCGTCGCACTCTGCACACACACACACACACATACACACACACTGCCGTGAGCAGTAACGGAGGCCGCCGCGCCCGGAACCAGTCCGAGGAGACGTCACTTGTTTACCGCGATGACGTCAGAGGCCGTGGCCTTGGTGCTCTTACTTTGAGCTGCGACTGTCCAGGCGTCCGCTCCAGGAGCAGGGCCTGGCTCCTGCCCCGGCTCCGGCCCCGGCGATGTCTCAGTTGCTGCAGCCGGCGACGCCTCCGCCTCTGTCGCTGGCGGAGCTTCACTGCCACCGTTGAGATCGACCAGCAGCGCGGTCGACGCCGAGGTTGGCGGGCTGTCGCCGCTGTCGAAGGCCGTTGCCGCCAGCGCACTGTCGCCACTGTCCGGTGCGCGCTGGGGGTGCACCGGTGGGCAGCAGACGATGGGCTTCCTGCCCTCGTACCTGCACAGCCGGGGGTGCGTCCCGTTCCGGAGCTCCGCGATGGCGGAGGCGCAGACCCTGATGCTCCTGCAGGTGCCGCGCACGCCGGACCCGGCGTCGCAGCTCTGGCCTGTGGGCAGCGCCAACAGCGGTCACTGGCCTCCGACCCGCCCGTGCTCAACAACGCCTGATTACTTGTGCTTCTCACTCTGCTCACCCTCGTCCAGGTCCGGGGCCTCCGGGGCCTCCTCCTCGTCCTGCGCCGCGGCGAACACCGCGGCCACCAGCAGCAGCGCCACCAGCGTCCTCCACGACGCGGTCGAGGCCCCCATCCCGGTGCCTGTCGTTGTCTGCCCGCGCTGACTCTGCTGCCGTTCTCCGGCGAGCTCTGACCGCTGTGCCTAAGACACTGGCGGCTGCCGCGCCGCGCCGACCGGCCCCGGACTGGCCCCACGCGGAACAGGTTCTCCGCAATTGTGATGGAACGCTGATAATTTTATCCCCCACTCTCCCCGACGAGCTCTGTCCGGCCCTGTCCCACAGGAGGAACTCTGTCACCAGCCTTTCTGGCAGAACCTTGAGTGGCAGCGAGCGCCTTCGGAGCGGCAGTGTCCATGACGAGGCTCGTGACCTGAGCGGCCGTGGCCGGGCCGTCCGGGCCTGCAGGGCCGACGCGGCGCTCTGCCGTGACGTCCGCGGGGATCCCCGTCCCGTCACCGCGGTACCCGCCGCAACTCGTGGTATCACAGATGCGTACAGAGCTCGCACTGCCACGAATTGTGTGCGTGGGGCTGAGTTCGGCACGGCCAGGTACTCTAGGCGGCCGTCAGTAATCATCTGTGCCTGCGCCCGGGCTGGGGCACAGAGGACGGAACTTTGTGGCTAGGGTCCTGCCCTCCAAAGCTGTGCCAGTCATTTGGACTCAAGTAGTGATTACATTTCAGCCATCGTTAACCTTTATTACAATTTTTTAGCAGATGATACCTATTTAAATAGCACTAGCATAGCCTAGCTAAACTAAATAATATGGAAGAGAGAGGTGTCAGCTAGCTTGTACTTTCGTTGTAGGGGGAGCCGCGTCCGCGTCCGTATCCGTCCGGGTCGAGCATTGTCGCATTTCGCATCGTGGCATTCTTGCCCTCGCGTGCCATGCGAGCCATCCTGGGCGGGGAAAGGAAGGCAACCCGCTCCCCTCCTCCTGCACCCGCCTCGACGCTCAAAAATTGCCTTTCCTTTCCTTTCAAATATCTTCGGCTCTCCCTCATAATACAACAAAAGATAAGTTCTGCTTCCACGGACAATAGGGTACTCCGCTGAATCTCAGAATGGAAGTGAGAAGAAGGCAAGAAGTACTAAAAGGGGCGAGGGGGGAGGTGGACTGTTTCCGTTTCCATCAACCACCTCCTCCCTCGCCCATCTGTTAGTACTTCTTGCCTTCTTCTTACTTTCGTTCTGAGATTCAGCGGAGTACCCTATTCCTAAAAAGCCTTAAGAAACTGGAAGACATTTAGAGTTGGTATCATCTGCTGCCTATTTAAATAGGGATTTAAATTTTTTAAATTCCGATGTATAAATGTATTCTGTATTCCAGAATCCCCGCCAGAAAACCGCTCGGCCTCTCGCTGCCCGTCACAGCGTCTGCAGCGCCGTCGTGATGAAGCTGTTGATGTTCTCCTCCGCGAAATCGGTGAACACCAGGCTGCCCCACGACATGATCCCGTACATAACGTTGTCGACGCTCGCAACGCTGCCGGAGTTGCCCTGCGAAGATAACGGCGCGAGTCTCCGGATGTGTCTGTGTCGGCACCCTGCCCCTGCAGCCCGGTGACCGAGTCTTACCAGGTCTGGCGCCTGCGTGATGCAGAACTGCTGCGACGTGATGGCGGTGCTGGTCCTCGCCTGGCACTGCAGCTTGTTAAGGACTGCGACGTTCAACACTCGCAGCTTCTTCGAGTCTTCCTCGCCCTTTGCGAAGAGCATTATGTTACTGTCAGCCCCGAATGAGGCGCCGAGAGAGCGCCCGCTTGGTAGGCAACCGCGACACCTGCGTCTCATGCCTGCGTGCACGGGTGGTCACCGTACACCTAATGAAACAGTTTCTTCCAGTCCCTCCCTAATCAGTCCAGCCACCAGTCACCGAACTGTTTCCGAAAAAAACAATCACAAGAGAAAAAATCCGGATGGCATGTTTGACCATTGGTGACAAAACCGATGTCGTCCCAAGGGTCTGCAACTTCTAAAATTACCGTACCAAGAATATATTCTCATTAAGAATACTTGGGAGTACTTGATAAAAATTCTCGGAATACCTACTCAATTTGAAGATAAATCACGTAACATATCTGTTTTTGTAGCAATAGTTCTCATTTTCGAGAATATTGCGAATACTATTCTTGAGAATACCATGAGATTATCACGGGAATACTTGGAGGGCGTACCAAGAATACCGAAGTTGCATACCCTTGTGTCGTCCCGGCTTCCGCCAGGACCCCTGTCTTCAACTTCGGCGATCTTACGGGAACCGATGCTCCCGGGGCTCCAATCGCCAGGAATTCCATCGCCAGGATCGCCAGTCAGCCTACCCTTGTTCTCCGAAGGCGTTCCTCACCCAGTAGCTCAGCCCCCAGCCGGCCAGCGTTAGCGCGGCGCCGTCGGCGAGCCGCTGGTTGGATCCCGTGACGCGAATGATGCTGGCTAGGGTGTTCAGGGCCACGCTGTCCTGCAGGCGCAGCACGGCCACGTCGAACTCGAACTGCACGTCGGCGCCGAACGTGATGCGGTACTGCGGGTGCGAGCGAGCCGCGCGCACGCTGTGGACCGCGCCCTGCTCCCCCGACGACCAGAGCGCTGCGGTGCCCGTGTACACCTTGAGGGAGGCCAGGCTCCCCCTGCAGCACGGAGAGAAACCTCATCAACCCCCTCTACAGCGACCTGGCGCGACCATATCAAAAAGTACCCCCAACGAAATTGTAGTTCTCAGAACCCCAGAGATGGGTTGTGTGCAACACTCACTCGGCGCAGTGCGCGTTGGTGACGACGTGCGTGGTGCTGATCAGGGCGCCGCCGCAGCTGGCGGGGCCGCCGCCGCTGTCGTACTCCACCTGCACCTGCGGGACGCGACGGGACGTTTCCACTCCCTTGATACTGAGCGCAGCAGTGTCATTCCAATAGTGGGGGCTCGTGCTCATACATACCATGAAGTGATAGTCGTCCACCGACGCGTTGGCAGCCTGGCTACCTAGGGAACAAAGGCGATCAGAACGGCACGACACGTCGGAAAGCCTGAAACCGCCGGTGTCGACTAAAAGTGATATGACTGCTGGCGTGCGGGGGCCGTCTGGTGATGTTCGGCGGACGATGTTTTGTTCTTCTCGACGAGGGCCGTGATTGTCACGCGAGCTCGCGCTGGAGTCCGTCGCCGGCGGCAGCGGCCAGGCGCGCAACTACACTTGGCTCTTGTTCTTTTTTTTGTCACGCCTATTGCCTACGTTCAGGCTGATTCAGGCCGATTCAGGCGGTTTGTTTTGCGGGTTGCCTACACCGCGGCTGGCAGCGGCGGCGGCGCCGGTGGCGGCCCAGAGAGCAGCTCCGCCACTAGTGTGCTCCTTCTGAGTCCGCGAGCGCGTACGCTACCCCGAAAGCTATCAGGCCACCTTGGTGACTCGCCTTATCCAGCGGGCCCACGGCGTTCGTTTGGCCTGATGGTGTACGGACTTCCGGCGGACAAGCCCGATGCAGAGCTTGCAGATTAGGTTTCTGTCGGGCGGCTCTCGGACAGGCCGGGCTGATATCGGACAGCAATCGGACAGTATCAGAACAATCCGGAGCAATATGAGCCGCGTGGACAGGGTATAAGACAGGAGCAGTCCGATTCCGACTCCAGCTGGTGGCGTGCGGCGTGAACAACGACAACGCCGTGCTTCTCGCCGGGGAAACTGTTACGCCGCGAACCGGAGGCGTCCACCTGGTAATCTTCCTGATCGCGTTCTTGTCACAACTGTGAGTATTGAGCGCTGTTTTCTCGACTTGACCGTACACTTGCTTTTTAATTATTTTTTGTTATTCGCCACACTTACTGACTGGTCAATTGATAACAATTTAATTCTCGTTACATAAAACATTTCGACGCGTCGGAAACCATCGCATCGCCCCCATCTCAATCCGGCGCGCATGGTTAATCACAGCACAGGTGCAATAAATTCTGAAAGAGCGGTGGACGGGGCGCGTCGTGCAGGACGCCAGCCGGAGGCCCTCGGGACGTCCAAGATGCGCCAGGAGTGGCTGCTCGGGGCCCTCCCGGCCCTCCGCCTCCTGGCCCTAGCGGCCTTCCCGGTCTGCTCGGTACACATAGGCGGTGCATTTACCTGCCAGGGCGGCGCTCAGGACGGTCAGGGCGACCACCAGGTGGCTTGGGAGACAGGCCATGATGAAAGGGGGTTGGCGAGTGCTGACTGTGGTGGCGCTTATGTATAACGCTCGAGCAGACGCTGCTCGTGCCGTATCTGCCTGCCGAGTTCTGGCTGCTCACAAAGTTAGCACGTTCTCTGCTCAAATTTGTCAGTTCGAGGGATTGTGGTTTATCTTTTCCTCTTCGCTTTGGCACTATACCTGCCTATCGGCTTAAGTAGAAAACGTGACATCATCAGCGGAGCCCATTTCCGCGTGCATGGTACTGACACTGTAAATAATGCGGTCCCTCTTGTCGAGTTCCCCGTCTTGTACTTCAATGACATGTCCATAGAGCTCTGTCGTTGCAAATCGTGCAAATCCCCAGGCATCGCGCACCAAGCTGATAGGAAACTACTACGGTGTGAAATCGTGCGATGACAAGCCAAACGGCCTCCGCGTCGACAACGTCACCCTGCACCTGGACGCGGACGGCGGCACCCTGGTGGATATGGACGCCTGGCAGTTGTTGCCTATGAAAGCAGTTTCCAGGGTGCGTGGTGTTGTAGAAACTAGACCACAAGGAGAAAAAATATTAGTGGTCGTGACTAAAGTTTTTGTTGATTTCCGGACAAGCAGTTAATTTTGGTTCTGAGTGCTAAAATTATGTTGGTGAAAATGTTAGTTACACCAACGAAACGTTAGCTGCTCCAACGAAGTGGTTCGTTACATGAGCAAAAGACAGTGGCCGCAACGTACACATTTGGTGCAACTAAAATATAGTTCCTCCAACCAAATTTGAGCTTACGGGACCTAACTCACTGCGCCTGGAAGTCAACCAAAAAAATAGTTGCAACCAATAATCTTTTTTCTAGGTGCAGTCTTCGACGTTTCAAATCTTCCCGCTTTCAACTTTACAATGGCCGCCCTCTAAATGCACCTGTTACCCGTACCTGTAACCTGTATCTGCCAATCTCGAGAGCCAATCTGTCTGCAACAGAGACATCCAATGGATCCGCGGCTCAGAATAATTCAGATAATCTGTTTTGAAGTTCACCATAACTATCTGGCGCTGCCACGACGGCACCGCACCCAACCAGTGCGAGTACTTCTCGAGCTGGAGCTGGACCAACGGCCTCTGCCGACTGCTGCAGTCGAAGCACATGTTGTGGACCCCCGTGGTACAGTCCATCTCGCCGCCGTACATGTGCCCTCACCCCTCCAAGGTCAGTGAAACAGAGGGTACTTCTAAATAGAAACGGAAAAAAATCAAGAAATCTGTATATATTGTTGCAAACTTATCATGTTCCACAACCGCCAACAAATAATTTAAGATTTCAAACTATCTTCCTCTTCAAATTACAACCTCTTCATTATTGTTCATATAATCTATAACACCCCTGCACTCACTTTTACGGATGCTTTCATAACTACATGATGATTTAGTTACACTTCTTGCCTCTAGATGGCTTTTATTATCAAGATGGTGGTGCCGATCGACCAACGTCATTCCCTCAACCTAACCTTTTTATTGAAACCGTTCCCCACCCCCCTCCCCGCGCGCTATTTCTCACAAATGATATCCCTTTATTATTTACAACAACTAATCGTTTACTTTTGTGCTTCTGATATAACTGTCACCCAATAACATGCACTTTACACTCAACCATGCACTCAACGCCGAAATTCTCTGGTCGCTACGAGTATTCACGATACCCTTCGCGCAAGACCTTTTAGGATATATTCGGATCATTTCCAGATTCCGTCAATGTGTTATATTCATCATCACCCCCCCCCCCCCCCCCAATGCCTTGAGGGCGAATAGTTCGAAAATGTGCTTCTTTTTGAGCCCGAGCGGAGCGAGGAGCTCTCTGCATCGACTATTCCGCTTTTTAGCCCGTCCCGACACGTTTCTTTAGAAACGGCAGGAGCCGGGCTTATAGTCTGATGCCGCATGTTCGTTCGGGCGGACGTATGTTCGCCGACTTATCGTTCATAGAAAAACTTCAAATTTTAAGGATCAACTACTTTTTTAACGTAGAATCACGTGCGGTGGCAACAATTTTCGATTTGTATCGCATTTTTGATTAATGAAAATTTGTCTGTGTTTGTATTTTAAGGTTAGGGTTGGCCGCCGCGCGCACACTATTACCATCGCGGCGCGCACAGGGACGGGCTCAGGTTAACGATTTTAATCGTAACAAATACATCTGCTATCGGGCACTTCTAGGGAGACTTGAGGCGGGGGCCGAAGGCCCCCGCAAACGCCGCCGGCAGGCCAAGCTGGCCAAGTCCCCCTGTCAATCCGAGGTGCCGGTGGAGCGCAGCGGATGACGGAAGGGACGGGCCAGCTTGTTTATTTTTCTGCCCTCAGCAAGTGTCTTTGTTGCCGCATTCTGCATTCAGTTTCATTTCACTATCGCTAGATGGGGCCACAAAAATGGGCGGAGCCATGCTACCGTTCTGCCAACTTTAGATATTTATATTCTGTTCAAAAACATTCAATAATGTTGTGCCCACATTATACCTTACACCTTCCTTATCATAGGATGTAACTGAATTTGCGGTAACTAACTGCATATTAAGACAATGTGCAACATCTCAATTTGGCTGCTTCATGTTTCAAAATGACACATTGGCATTGCACGTAGCGGGCGGAGATTCCAAAACAATTGTACCAATATGCCTATAAAAAGAATCCCCGTTTATTTTACAGAAGCAGACTTAACCAATCTCCTCTAGTCCAAAGTTGCCCATGTGATCCAATCAAATCCTGTTGATTTTAGAGTGGCCCCTAGTTCAGTGAGTAGGCCTGTTGTCACCAACTCGGCTGTATATTCGCATCGTCCTGCGCTTTGGTTGGCGCTTCGTACGGCGGCAGTGGCTTGTGATGGTCGGGCACGAAAATTCTCGTAGTCGGCTTGGTCGCGCGGTCAAATGGACTGCTTCACCGTGTAGAAGGTCGCTGGTTCAAAAGTTAGACCTGTCCGTTTTCATTTCAATTTTTTCTTCAATTAAATTTCCAAGCTGTGATTATCGTTTGGTTAACGAGGGCGACTCAGTGCTTGTAGCGCTGGAATTTTTTCTCTCTCCGAAGCGTGGTTTTCGCGATTCCAAGCCCACAGAAATCCGCGGTCTGAACGGCTATTATTTAACCACGTAAATCAGTGGGAGCTTCCCGCCCAACATTGCGTTTCTCGACGGCCGTGAGTATGATGGGTGGTCTACATCCTGGCGTTTTTTCCTCATTGGACTCTGTTTTTGAAAAAATTCGCTACTTTCCGATCACGACCATTATTTTCCCACTAACTACTTTTTCTCCCTAGTGTATAGTGTATCCCACACATTTAGTGAGTAATTGCAATCCAAAACTTTCTTCGTAGGGCAGGAAAATTTTTGCTTATATATTTTTCATTTTGATTATTCATTGGCTATAATACAATCACGCACGTTCCCTGCATCACCCCACATAACGTTCCACACATTTTCAAACCGACGCTAAGCCACACTGAACGTTTTTACATTTTGGGTCTAGACCAATACTCGCTCTCTGCGACGCGGAGTAAGTAGCGCCAGCGTTGGAGGCCGCGTTCGCAAAGAGCGAGTAAAAAAAGGCACAACAAAAAGTTTTCCCATCTAATTTGTTCGTTAATTTCAGGACAATCAATAAGTTTAGTTACGAGAACTAACATTTCGTTTGATCTGCAAAAAGTTCGTTGTGGAAGCAAGCAACGAAGTTTTCTGCCTTTTACTTTCCCAACGATTGTACCCGAACTTAAATTTCTTGCTTGTCCGGAAATCAACGAACACATTAGTTAGGAACAACTAGGGGTTGTATACCCATACTACGTGACCAAATGGGATGGGGGGTGCGGGGGGGGGGGAGCCAAATACTACACCCGGCCTAAAATACATGGGAAGGTTAGGTTATCCACGTCACGGGGAGAGGGGGAGGGGTCAAAAAGTGGCCTAAAATCGGTCTCGCCTTTTTTTCCGTCCAGCCAATGCAGTCGAATGGGATACCTATCAATGCCTTAGGGACAAAAAAAAACCAAAAAAACAGCGTATGCTAATCAACCCGTAATAGGCAAACCCGCCGACTGCGCTGCAACATCCGGTACAGGGATTTCCTTCTGTTTCCGCAGCGCGAGCTCATCATCCGTAATGCCTCGGTGAACTTGGACCTGGTGGACACGTCGCTACCGTTCGGGGGCGCGGAGAAACACATCTGGCCGTTCGAGGCGCAGATCTGGAACGAGATCGGTCAGATGCCCATCTGTTTTAGGGTGGTAGCCGAGTTGCGGCGCATCACCGTGAGGAAGCACGGCCGTGGCCGGTAGCAGAGCCAGAGCACCAGGTGTCGGATGAACTCTGCCTACCTTCACGTGAATGCGTGAATGCGCGCGTGGATCTCAACGAGTGGCATGGTAAAAAGTTGTCAAAAAAATTGCCTGCCTACTGCTGGTACTAGAAGATTGCGACAGTTGCGTTGGCTCACGGCTGACGGCTCTTGGCAGCGGGTTTTCGAGTACCAGCATCGGCTAAGAAGCTGCTTTCTCGGGCACAGCTTCAAATTCTGACCCACCCGGCCACCGCCATCACTTCTGAAGTCAGCGTACATCGATTTTATTTGACCCACAAAAAAAGAAAATTAAAATTATGCTGGAGTATTCGATTAGTGTCAGTGCTGTTTTTACTCGTTCGTTGCTTTCTCTACTACTCATACATGTCGTAGAAGCAAAGAAGAACGTACCGCTTTAGACCTGCTGCACTATCGGCTATATCGATTTAGTCAAAATTTAGAACACAAAATCATTGGGAAAGAAAAAACAGGTAAGGCTGTTATTGCCTTGTCAATATTTCAAATTTTGACGGAAGGTATTTTTGTTTGTGGCTGTAAGTTTGCACTAACTCTTGAAAAGAGAATGGCCAAAAATTATACTTACATTTGTTTGATCTATATACTTAAAGAACGAGCCTGTTCTAGAACGCACTAGTGGTCTCCATCTTGTTCTTTGGGGAAAAGGGGAGGGGAGGTATTTGTCCCCACAAAATTTGTCCTTTAGTTGCGGACCGTGCGCCGTGCGGGTTTCATAATGTTTCACGTGAGGCTGACGCGATTTCACGGCCACGGAAATTGCATGACGGTACACGTCCACTATGAAAAACTTAGGACAGCGTGCACATGTCGTGGCGATGACGCAAAGGCCCGCCCGGAAACGGGCAGCATTTGGATATCAATAGGGACAAGGGGCCATTCAAATATTACGTAAGGGTCTGACGATCTAGACGCCTAGCAGGGTATTCGTGACATCAGATCCTTGCGTAACCACCTGCTGTGGTTATTATTCTGGTTTGCACAGTGGACCCGCCCTTCCGCCAGCCTGTGCGGGCCCGAGTGGACGTGACGCCGTGACGGACACGGCTGTGTACGCACGCTTCACACGGATTACGGGCCCATGCCGCCCAGGCCCAGGCCGCCCAGGCCCTAGTGTGCGCCGAACTCCTCTCGAAGGACCAGTCCGCAGCGGTCCTGCGCCGGACCCGAGAAACCCTCATCAGACCGGGGGCGCCTGTCCTCTCACAGCACCACAAGCACACAGCAGCAATGCCTAGGGACAACCCCGCGCACCTCGTGGTGGTCATAGTAAGTACTCTGGGGATGAGGATGGACGCTGTGGCGGTTGTGGGGCGGCTCTCGGTGACTGTCTGTTCGTTGTGCAGGCGGCGGCGGCGGCCTGCTTCGCCTGCTCCCTGCAGACCGCGGAGGCACTTCCCAGTCGCGAGCGTCGCGACGTCCTTGCCTTGATCCGCAGGGTGACGCTGATGAAATGCATGCAGAGCTGCCTCGACAGCAAGAATTCCGGAGAGACCAACATCGAGCAGTCCGGGGAGAGCACAGGCGACTCGGCGCTGGCAACATGCATGCAGAGCTGCGTGGACAGCGAGAATGAGCAGCCCGGGGCCGGGGAGATCAACGCCGCCCTCCTGCCGCGCACCCCGACGCTGGAGAAATGCATCATGGGCTGCGACGATAGCGAGTCCGGGGAGACCACCACCGGGGAGTCCGGGCAGACCGCCTCAGCGACCTCCGCGGCAGACCGTAGCAACCTCACCCTCCTCCTGCACGAAACGGCGATGATGAAATGCGTGGAGAGCTGCTTCGACAGCGAGAGGTCCGGGGAGACCGCCTCAGCGACCTCCGCGGAAGACCGTGGCCTGCAAGCACCGCCTAACCCGCCGGGGTCATCAAGGAAACGAGGGCTAGGGTCTAAAATTAAAGCTTTCCTCAAAAGACTCTTGGAAGTGATTGCCGGGAAAGGAGAAATATCGGTCAACAACAGGACGCTGTTCCGGTGGGACCCAACCAGCGAGGAGCCCGACAGGACCACCACCTGGAAGATCGAGGAGACCACCCCCCGAGGAGCTCGAGGAGACCACCCCAAAGAGGTCGGGAAGACTACCACCAACTGATCCGCCGGGGAGATCCAAGGAACAGCAAACTTTAGTGGAAAAACCCCAAACACGCTCCAAAGGCGATTAGACAAAGCAGGGGTGTAAAAACGAACCGAGAAAGGGAGGGGCGATGCTCTACGGGTTGCCTACATTCGGGGGGTAAATTTTCAATGACTGAAGACTTTTTAAACATTGGCAGCCTTTCGAAATTTATTGAAGAACAATCAAGTTTACGTTCCGTTACCGGGGCCAGTCAGGGCAAAGATCTGCAACGAACGGTCCGGCCGGTCCGAGGCCGAAGCCCGAGCCGACTAGGCTGCAGACCGAATCCGAACCGCTTGCTGGCTGGCGGTTCGGTTCGGTTTGGATCGAGCGGTTTGGCTCTAAACAGTTCGGGACCACAGTCCACGTAACCGGTCCCATCTTCGACTCCCGGCGTCGCCTCATTTTTATCGCACCCATTTGCGTTTTTTTCATCTTTCGGACGGGCGAACGATGCGAATACAGCAGTATTTCTCACAAGAAAATGTAAACTTATTTTGGCCGATAAAAATGCTAGCTGGTGGTGGTACTCGAATCCATGTCAGTCTGGCGTTCGCCGAAGTTGCTAGTCTAGGCGTGCGAGAGAGATAGACTTTCACAGAACGGTTTGTGTATGCAGTTGACTCTCTCGTACAAGAAGAGCGCCGGGACCGGCCAAACCGTTTGTTGCGGATCTTTGAGTCAGGGCTCCAAGAGGAAAGCCAGAACAAAATTTTGGTTCCCTTGGGGGCGATCCCCCCCCCCCCCCTGTTTTTATGCGCCTGAGACGAAGAGGACTAGGACGAATGCGAGGAGTCACACCTCGGGACTCTTGGGGAAAACCCGGAAAAGCGGAAAAAAGGGGGAAAACATACGCAACGCAAAGGAAAATCGTAGAAATGAGCTACAGACTGCAGAAATGTGTCGACCTGGTTACGCTTTGGTTCACAAAGGACCGTAGACTGTATTTATCGCGAGTCAAACGGTGTTAGTGTTCTTTTCAACTCACAAATATTTGTTGTTTAACTGACCATCTAGTAATAATTACAATGTATTACATATTTTTAAAATTCGTAGATTCGTGATCTACGCCCTCAAATCTGTAGGAAACGACCAAAAATTTCTTTTTCTTTTTGTTTACGGTAATGCCAGCCCTTGACAGGGCCTGTCAAAACATTCGCTCGCGATTTTTCTACCGCGATTCCAGGAAGGAAATTTAACGGGCTTGTAGCCGAATGACATATCAACACCGCTAAAGTTATAGTTCCTAATACAAATCTAGTAATAAAAATGTTCTAACAGTGCATTTTCTTTAATTTCTTGCCTTGGTTCGGATTCGAATTAAGTAATTGGATCTCCTTATGCCGGTTTCCTCCTGTAAGGTAGGCAATTTGGGGTCCCTCTAAGTCCTTCCCCGAGTAGTCCTCTTACCCCCAGTCCGTGGCCTGAGCAGAGACAGCTCTGGACGGCTGTCACCGGCAACCTCTCCACAGTTGGGAAATACCCGAGGAAATACCCTACGCCAGTGGACGCCCGCTGGCTCCGAGCTCCGAGCAGTTAGCGCGCGCGGGGTACTCGCTCTGGCCACTGAACTACTGTGTGTAAGAAATGTCGCAATAAATCTGCAGTGTGTTGGATACTCTCTCTTCTTCATCAGGGTCTCTGAAATTTTGACGGACGCGGGGCTGTTAATCTGTCCCTCACTCCCTTACCCCTTCGATACAATACACGAAGGTTGAGGCTGCATTTCTGCCACCCTTGGTTCACGTTCGGAAGCAACCACGGGACGAGGCTGGCAGCTGCCGCCCGGGTTTTGCGCGTGTGGCGAGTCCATGCCAGGAGACAGCGGCAGCGGGCCCCGCAAACGCCGGCACCGTCGCGGTCGGCACTGCCGCGAGCGCTACGCAGCGGCCCTGCAGCACGAGGCTGCTCGACTGTCGGTGCCCTGCCGCCTCCTCCAGGACACCAGCTCGCGGACACTCTCCCGCTCACGCCGGGTCGGACCAAGAGCTATGATAAGAGGCATGATCCGGCCAGCGCCGGCCAGGAGTACGCCGTCGTGGAGTAAAGCCACACAAACCCGGGCATCACGCCCCGGCCCCAGGTGTGGATGAGGCTACCGCTGCAGCGCCCATTGGACACCGGCTGCCCCGTACCCGTCCGAATTGGTGACTAGGGACGCCAAGAACTCCCTAGTGGCGACCGGGAGCCTTACACGGTGACAGGCTCCCACCCGCCAGGCACCACTCCGAACAGGAGAAACAGCCCGGGTAGGACGGCATGTTTTTATCGTAGTTTTGTCATCCAACACATGGGAAGATAATCGCAATCCGATTGTACAATCATGACAAATTACATGTCGAAGCAATGAAAAAGATTATGAGAAATAGGCAAGCCTTAATTTTAACATTATAGGTATCCATTTAGTTTGTCATTCTTTTACCTTCAAAACGGGACTTTTCATGTCAAACACATTGCAAAATGATGACAAATGCATGACAAAAATATGGGAGCCATAAAAGAATACCGTTGGAGTGGGATTAGAACCCCCGCTTGCTCGTCCCTGAATATTCTGCGCTTCCGAATGAGCCACGAAGAATCATATATAGAGTTACAACTGTGGATGAAGGACTTGACTGACAACGAAAAACAGGAGAACGAGACGGCATTTGTCATATTTTTGTCCTGCTGTTGTCATCATTTTGCAATGTGTTTGACATGAAAAGTGCCGTTTTGAAGGTAAAAGAATGACAAACTAAACGGGTAACTATTTTTAAAAAATACTATTACACTTCGTGAAATACTGGCAGGCCCGGAGTGTCACAAAACTGGATTTAGTGCAATTTTCATATTTATTAATTTTTGTTATTCGTATTTTTTTAAATTTAAATGTTTACTCTAGCTCTCAGGTGGGTACAGCGGCTGAAGAAACTATGTAAAACGGAAAATGTGAGGGGAACTTCGGCGAGACATAATTGTCGCAAGGTTGCTGGCTGGTCGCGGCCCCCCAGTTCTCACTGGCACCGACCGGTGGGCACATCGACAATGCTCCGCTCTGAGGGTTGTGCCTCATGTGCATATTCTAGGGTCCGAAGCGGTCCCGACTCTTGAGTTGCCTCCCTTTTAACCAGGGCTCGACTCGGCTCGGCACATCAACAATATTGGCTGTTTCACAAGAAAGGGAGAGGTCCGATTTTTAGAGCGGCAGGAGAAGGATAGATGATACTGAAACAGCCAGTTGACGAGCCGAGCACGCTAGCTCTGTCTTTTTCTTTCGCTATTGGATGGAGTGAGAAAGCTGAATTTGA
Organism: Odontothrips loti; assembly: GCA_038380765.1. Classification (NCBI taxonomy): domain Eukaryota; kingdom Metazoa; phylum Arthropoda; class Insecta; order Thysanoptera; family Thripidae; genus Odontothrips; species Odontothrips loti. Next base: position 19,575,206 of record CM076244.1, on the reverse strand, counting down.
ACTCGGTTTTGAGACTGTTTGCTGCATTTCTGGAGTGTAGAATCACGCCCGGCACTCTTGTATGGGTACTAATACTAAGCGAAAGTCAGGAAGGTTTGAAAAACTTCTCACAGAGACTTTCGGTTTTGGCGTAAGGGGCAATATTGGAAATTAAAAGTCCGATCTTGGGTGAAACTATAAGGTCACTCCGTGCCTAATAGGGCTTAGCAGTTCATCCGTTTTTCATAATTTTGTCATTGCTATGACATATAACTTGTCATGATTTTACAATCGGATTGCGATAATTATTCCGTGTGTTGGATGACAAAACTATGAGAAAAACGTCATGTACCACCCGGGAGAAGCAGGGTGCAGATTCACAATGGTGCCGACGCTCCTCTGAATGTACATCCCTACAATAAATCATTAAAGAGGCAAGCGACTCCATCCTGGTGTAGTTCTCTAACAACACACACACCACGGAGCCTGCAAACGCGTCGGCTGCACCGGCTGGTATTCGAATCCACCAGTCTCCCTGAGGCCGAGGCTCAGACTGAGGCTCAGGTCTCCTGGCGCGGAAAACCACTCAACACCAAAAGGCGTTAACACTCCTCAGTTCCGCGAAATGTTTTTGTTGAGCTGCTGATAGCTGACTGCACACTGCACACCGCGGCTGCGCGCTGTGACTGAAGTCGTGTGCGGCGGGTCTGTGGGCGATCCGATATGGCCCGCCTCCGGCCCGCAAAAGAATTCAGAGGGAAAGGTAGGAGAATCTATACGAGAGAGACCTTCGCTATTCGCTAAGTGAGAAAACGTTTCTAGGCTTTTAAATTTTTATTTCGTAGCATGATGCCGGAGAGATTCCACCTCACATTTTACTGATTTCCTTTCGAGTTTCCGAAACCCATCTCGCGGAATATTTGGAATATTGGAGCGACGAGGCCGTGGAGTGGGCCGCAGACATGATCAGCATGTTCGCCACCGAGCAGATTCGCCCCCCCCCCCCCCCCCCCAGCGGTTCCCAGGGTCCGCGAGCCCAGGACACCCAGGACCAAGGCATCAGGAGGACGACCAATGCCCCACCTCAGTGGTCCAGGAAAAAAGTGGCCATGAACGAGTTAGAATGTCTGTGTTTTCTGTACCAGGATCAACCCTCGTATTTATTATTCGTGAATTTCTGATAATCGATTTTTGGCCACTTTTCGTTGGTTCCGAACCAAAGTGCCGCGGCGCGGTCGCGGCCCATACCGCGTCGAGAGATGCCATTTCAAAGCGTATTCACGTGGCAGTAATGATGACGGGGTTATCAACAGCAGCAGCGCCTTGCCCGTCATTTTCAGCTCGCAATTTGGTGCGCCGCCATGTCAGCCAGGATCTCTGCGTACACCAGGGCGGGTGCGGCCGGGTTCAGCAGGAAGTCCAGGTGGCCGAACTCCTCGGCGGGTACCTCGTACACCTTCCGGACGTTGCTGAGGGACGCCGTCAGCAGCCGCATGTCCTCGGGCGCTACGAAACGGTCGGTGGGGCCACAATACAAGTAGGTGGGGATGGTGTTGGCGGCCAGGTTGTAGGCGGGGGGCGTGTCCTGGCCGTACGCCTGCCTGTTCCCGCGCTGCCCGTAGTCGAACTGCCGGAATCCGGGCCCTATGAGCACCAAAGGGTAGCGCTGCCTTCAAAATAGTACCCAGCCTCCTCTCGCAGTGTTAGTAATGTTTCCCAAACTGTTCTCCGATTTTGCATCTCGTGTAATCCTGCGACCTGCTGGGTCTGGTGGCGGACCCAGAGGCAGCAACGGGCAGCAGTCTGTGTCTGTTCACTTACAGGCTGGGTCTGCGAGCTGGGCGTAGTGCGTGACCTGCTTCACCGAGGCGCCGTTGGGGAGGTAGTGGTGGAAGTCGGCGGGGTACACCTGCAAACAGTGCCAGGCCAGCTGCTAGTCTGCCTCACAGCCCGGTGCCCCAGCCCGGCCCCCGGTGGCCCGTGTACTGGGCGACTCCCGAGGCTTACCACGTGGCCAACGCCGGCCACAAATTCCACCAGGGCCCGGAAGATGGGGCAGTCGCTGGCCTTGTCCTTGGGGACGAAGGTGCGGCAGAAGACGGCACCGAAGGCGCGCCCGAAGAAGTCTACGCCCGGCAGCTTGTGCGCGCCGAACGCCCACTCGAAGGCCTATGTGGGACAGACACCCCCTCACTATGACGGGTGACAGTGGCGACCAGAAAACTACCCCGGGCAGCGACCCGCATGCTGCATACCGCATGCCGCAGGCAGGCCGCAGCCGCAGGCAGGCAGGCCGCAGCCCCAGGCAGGCCGCAGCCCCAGGCAGGCCGCAGCCCCAGGCAGGCCGCAGCCCCAGGCAGGCCGCAGCCGCACGCGAGCGCTGGCAAGCGCCTGTGGACCGGGCCGTAGGCAAGCCCGCGTGGCACGCGTGCGTAGCAGGCCTGCCGCCTGCCTACCTCACAGGCGGCCACAGGGTGGCCACGCGACTCACCTCGGTCTCGTGGAGCAGGGCGTGTGCCGCGTACAGCGACGGTGTGTTGTGGTTCGCCAAGAACGCGGCGGGCCCCATGAGGAAGGCGGCGCGGATGTGGCGCGCCGTCCGCGGCCGCAGGGTCGCCGCCACCAGCAGCGCCGTCGACCCCATCGAGTGGCCGGCGTACAGCAGCGACTCGCGGCCCGTCGCCGACACGATGTAGTCCACCATGGCGGGCACGTCCAGCACGCCGTTCTCATGCCAGCTGTCAGGCACTCCCGTTAGTCCGCGCTCTGCCCCGGGGCGTCCAACGATAGGAGCCGAGTCCACCGTACCTGTAGTCCCAGAACCGGCTGTCGTTGATGGAGAAGCGCGTGTGGTTCTTGGATAGCCCGTTCCCCCGGAAGTTGCCCAGCCACACGTCGTAGCCGGCATCGAACATCTTGAAGGCTGCCGGGACACACGGCGGGGCGTTAGGCGGAGGCGGCAGTGAGGCGCACAGCGGGACAGCGGGACGCGAGCTCAACCCACAACCTACCCAGAGACTCCTGCTCCAACATGCAATAGCAGGCCGAGTTACAGGTGAGGGGGTTTCCCAGGAGAACCACGTCGGCGCCCGGACGGGGGATGCGGTCGAGGCGCAACACGTATCCGTCGTCCGTCTCGACGTGGTGACCCTCGGCGGGGTAGCCGAACTTGCTGATCAGCTCCGTCTGCAGCACACGAGGTCGAGGAACGAAATAACCCCGATGAAACGGCGGCGAGGGCTACGAGGGCTGGCTGGGGGTTGGTGTGGTGCACTCACCGTGGGCCTTACTTCCGGAAACTTGAAGGCAAGCTTCGCGGGCGCTTTGGAGGCGTCAGTACCGTGGAGAGCCAGCTGCGAACAAGAGCACCATGCACAGGACAAGACACGGTGAGCCGAGTGTCGGGTCCCACAGGATGCACGTCAGCCGACAGCAGCAGCGCGTATGAGAATCCGAGGGGGAAACGACGGACGAATTCTGTGTCAGCCGGATGGGGACTACCCCGGATTACCTCGGATTACCCCGGATTACCACGGGTTACTCCAGGATTACTCCCGGATTACACTCAATAAAATTAATTAGGGGTACACAAAAAACGTAAACATTGGCCCGATCACCCCGGATTACCTCGGATTACCCCGGATTACCTCGGATTACCCTGGCTTACCCCGGGTTACCTCGGATTACCCCGGATTACCCCAGATTACCTCGGATTAACCCGGATTACCTCGGATTACCCCGGATTACATCGGATTACCCCGGATTACTCCAGGATTACTCCCGGATTACACTTAATAAAATTAATTAGGGGTACACAAAAACGTAAACATTTGCCCGGATTACCTCGGATTACCCCGGATTACCTCGGATTACCCCGGATTACCCTGGATTACCCCGGATTACCCCGAATGAAAAATCGATGTCAGCCGGATTACCTCCGTCGTTTTTCTCTCGATGAGAATCTCTCTTGCGCTAGAGGCTTACTCAAGAAACCTACCCCCAGGGCGAAGACCGCGGCGAGTGCTGCGTGGAGACCCACCATGGTGGCGCCTTTGTGAGTCCACACAGGCCGCGGGTGCTGGAGACGGGATCCGGCTGGAAAACATTTCAAAGAAACGCGGCGTAACGGGCGAGAGCCACGGGAGATGTTGTCAGTACCTAGTCTAGGGCTAGGGACCAAGTCAGCAAGTCAAGCAGCGTCCGAGTGCAGCGAGAGCAGCGAGTGCAGCGACTGCAGCGACTGCAGCCCCCGGCCGGGTACCATCTGCCTGCTCTGCTCCTTATCGTGTCGTGTCCCTTATCAAACAGCACACGTCTGTGCAGCCTCGGCCCTCGGCTGTCCTCAGCCGCTCCCCCAACAGGTGCCAATGCAGTGGCCAGGCCAGGCTCTTTCAGTCGTTTTCCTTGGCATTCGCCGTTCTATTTTGTTCTCGCAGCGAAAATATCACAAATGAAAGCAGCCCGAAAGGTTGCATGTCCTTACCGTTCGCGCGCAACGCGTTCCTCCGACGATGATTGGAATCCCTCGCACAGCGACTGGTGGCCGCCCGACGAACTGTAGTATATGTAAGAGAACCATAGTATCGTGCTGCTGTCATCGCCGACCACTCCACCTTTATCTCGGCTAATTTCGAATGGAAGACTTTAACCAAGCACTCGATGTCCGATGCCGGTGCAGTCGCACCCGAGGTCGCACCCACACCCACGGGGCCCAAGCGCGACACAGTGCAAAGGCACCCCAGGGACCGGTTACAATCCAAGTGGCGGGGTCGGGAACCGTCTGCGGGAATCGAACCCACCGGGCCTGGAGTCGGGCCCGAACCAGTGACAGTTTGCTCCCAGCACCATCCCTCCCAACAGATCCGTATGGAAAGAGTCCGGAAAACAGGTCGCGGGGTTTGTGGAAGTTCCATTACAACCAAAACCTCCCCTGCTGACCACTTCGGAGACCGTGTCGGAGATAATAATGTGGAATATAGACGATTCATTGTTTACTGCAGCGAGATATAGCCCTGAAGTGTCCTGCCATCTCATACCCGACACTTACTGTGCGGGCCAATCAACCAGAAAGGCACTTATCCACTTTAATTCTCGGTACCTACAACCACAGAGTGCGCCCTTGTCGAAGGGGCAGTAGTGAGTTCCCTCCCCTCCAGCTTCCGAGGTGGATAGTCATGATCGTCCGCAGAACCATGCGTGTCAAGAGAATTCTTTCCCCAATTTTGAAAGTACGAATAGAACTGTAATCTTGCTATGGAAAAAAAACTCGTCCTAAGAATTACGTTAAAGATGAAATTAGTCTGTTAGTCTGTTGTAATCTCTTTCCGGAGGCTTTTAAAAATTCCCGCCCCGTATCTCCTGTCCTTGATGGGAATCCAGAAGGCGCAGGACCGAAAAATCGTAATGGCAGTTCGCGTAGTCTGCAATGTTTGTATACATTTGCACTGAAACGGTTAAAGATGAGTGAAAAATGGGGAATGATCACAGGGCTTTACCTTAAACTATTTTTTCTTACTTACGGCAGTTAGTGTGTTCTGGACGAGGCTTAGAAATGAACTTGAATCCGATTTGCATCCCACGCGTTAATATGCGGCTCAAGAGGAATCTGCTCACTTTTGCTTTCGTATCTGTCAATATAATTGTCATATTATTTCTTTGGAAGTCAATGGTAAAACAACTTAAAGTAGATATTCCTAAAACTGGCAACTCCGTTTTAGTAGGAAACTACTCAAACCTTGAGTCTCTTGTCACTGTAATTATTCGCGATTTTGAGCATTTTGAGAATGATATTGTGGAGACAGTGAACAGTTTACTAAAGACTGCACCCACGTTACAAATTCTTGTTGTTAGTAATTCTTTGCCGTATCCCCCATTTCAATGGAAAACAGTCAATCATACCTCAGTGAAGTTGATAAATTTGAAACTGGAAGCTGGAGGTTTCAAAGAAGACCGTGATGTCCTTTATCATGTCAAAACAAAATATGCTTTAGTCATACCGGACTCTGTTCGTCCAATGTCTCGTGATTCCTTTATCTCATTGCTTAAGAGCTTGGATGAGCCAAATGTCCATATTCTATCAGCACCTGTGTCTGAGGTAATAACATAAGGAAATGAAGACATGGTTTGTGACATGTAATTTGACATTGAATGGATCCCACATTTCTGTTGCAAACAGGTATCTCTATCGTCTTGCTTAAGTATGGAACTAAATTTAATCAAATGGACATTAGTGTATAAAACATCTCCAAGTGAACTATTTTGTGATGGAGTGACGGGGAAACATGTTCTTCTTATTGAAAAAGATACACTGATGAAACTCCCGGATCCCTTCATGTTGCCTTTCCCCGATGCCTTGTACATTCAGGCAAAGGCAAAGAATTTGAAGGTTTGTGGCACAATGACTTTTCAAAAGTACACATCACCATCATTTATCTATTCTATGAAAGTTTCACATCTTTCTTTTCAGACTCGTTACCTCCGCACAGTTATTTGGTCAACAGGGCGGCCCCTATTACAGTCACAGCACCAGCTCTGGAAAGCTCGTCGTCTTAATCATGAGCGTCAGCAGCGCATGTTCGAGAGACTGGCAATCAAACATGTCATCAGAGATGGCAGAGATGAATGGTCAGAATAATGAATTCTGTGCGGTTTTATTGCAATGTTTGGGCAATTCCAAGTTTGTGTTATAACTTCTATGATAACAGGTATGGCTGCAGTAGAGATTCAGCAAGATGCTTTGGAACAGTTGTAGGTGACACTCCATCCTATCTCCTTGAAGGAAAATGGACACCGCCATGCTGTCTCAATGCCCTTAGAACTACAGCAAGACATGTTTTTAAGGAGCTGCGAGCTGCAGGTGTAAGGTAAATGGTTCATCAAACTGCTGTTATGCATACATTTTTTTAAATTTTTTGTCTTGAGTAAAAGTTGCTTGTGTTTATTTGTTTTTCATTGCAGGTATTGGTTGGAGGGAGGATCTTTGCTTGGTGCAATGCGCTCATTTGATATTCTACCCTGGGATTATGATGTTGATTTGGGTTTCATGCGTGAGGATTTGCCTAAACTGACGTGGTTGTTAAGGGCCAGTAAACAGCCCGTTGTGGATACCCAAGGGTTTGTATGGGAGAAAGCTCCAGAAGGAGACTTTTATAGAGTTCAATTTAGTAGATCCAATAGACTACATGTTGATCTATTCCCATTCTACAACAAAAATGGTACGATGACTAAGGACACTTGGTTTGCAACTCATAAGCAGGATCGAGAGTTTCCTGCTCATTACCTCAACCCAATGTCTACAATTCCTTTCGTAGGTCAAAATGTGTCTGCACCAAATAATATTCGAGAGTTTCTTGAGCTTAAGTTTGGTGTAGGTGCAATTGAAAACCCAGCCTACCCTAATCCAGGTCTCTTAAAATTTCCAACTGAACTTATTCCCACAACCAAGCCAGCTTCTGACTGGGAGTATTAAACATTTGTTTATGTAACCAACATGCTAACATGTCATACCACATCAGGTTTCTTGCGTATCAAGCATAGAAAAAGGTGTAAGTCACAACTAATACAAAGGCATGACTTTGCTCTAGTTCTGGATACCAAATGCGATGAATCTATTTTATGATCTTTTTAATGTTATCAGTACACGTCTGCTACTGTTTTATATTTTACAACTCTCTTCATGTCTTTGTTCTTCAAAATTAAGTCATTAGAAGTGTTCATATTTTAGTTGTAAGTTTCTTGTTAAAATTCGCAAGATGTCATATTCTTGTTTGAATAGTTTTTGAGTAGGTTTTTTTTAAATTATTAACTTTAGTTTGTGCCATATAGATCATTCTTATCTGTGATAGTTAACTCTGATGTTGGTTAATCTTCCTTATAGGTATTAGTTTTTGTTGAGTTATGTGAATCTCTTGTCGTGATGGGAAGGTATGACAACTGGCAAATGAAGTTAATTAAAGATTGTTCTTGTAATCAATTATTTTTATTTTGAGTTACCAAATTCTAAAAATCATCACGCTACAGATGTACAAGATGATGTTGCAAAACAAAAATTTTTGATTGAAGGCTACCAACCAGTCAGGGGAAAGATGTCATTGACAAACTTGACTGTGTCAAACAATGCACACATAAAAATGACGTAAAACAACTGGAAAGAAATCACATAAAGCTGATATTTGGAGTTGGATAAGTGATCAAAGTAACGATAAGGGGAACAGGAATTCAGTTAAATCACAAACTCTAATTACTTTTCAAGGTGGGACTCCTACACAGCACTGCAAAAGTATGAAAGGAGCAGAGTAGCTACTAAATTTAAACTACTCAGCTCACTGAGCGGGACGGCTCCTAAATTTCTAGTAACTTTAGCAGGAACACTCTTGTTCTGTTGAAATTGGTGGTAAAAATATCAGTACAAAAACTGTGCAGAGAGGGTGATATTATCCTTTCACAACTCTTGAAGTTACTTTCATTATAGAACAAGTTCTTACACAAAAAAATCATAAATATTTATGCACAATTGCAAATAGCCTAAGAAGAAAATTTATGAGAGAAAGAGAAGATTATGGCGAAGAAGACTGAAAGATTAAGAGAAGGAATATGAAAGACTATATCGAAGATAATACATTATTTATAATCTAAACTGACTTTGTGCTTCTAAAAGTTTCACAGCCCTATAGAAAAGAAGACTTTAAAACATGGAACACTTATTGTCTCAAGACACCTCAAGAAGAGTAAGTAAAAAGTTATAGAGATATAGAAAAGGGATAAAAGTCAAGATACTATATGCCACTCAGGCAAAAAATCTAGAAAATCAAGGTTCTAAGATAATGAAGCAGCTCAGTAGCAAGTTTCACAATACCATTTGAAGTTTAAAGACGCACTCAGAAAACAAGTTTAGAAAAGCTTAAATTTAAACAAATGACTAGATCTACACTTGGAAGGCACTGAAACAGTACAGTTCAACCCTACATACATGAGCATTTTGATTTTTGTTACAACAGCACAGCTATCCTGATATGAGAATGGAGCAAAAGCAAGAAATTTCTCTGACCTTTTAAGAGTTAGATCCTGATGAACAAATTAGGAGGTCAGAATATCAACATAACAATATTCTGATTATTTAGTAGATAATGAGCCGAAGAGGGAAGCTCCTGAAGCTAGAGCTAAAGACCTTAATATTATTTTTTTTTAAACAATTGGTTTTGAAAATACCAAAATATGAAGGAATGCACAATCTTCTAATTAGATTCTTCAGCTCTGTCTCTGCTTCTCGCGTTTATGTTCCATCACATGAATATGTGTATTAGTACAGGATCACATATTTGTATCTTTCGATTGTATCAAATCATTTTATTCTGATCTAGGTCATATTTGGACTTCTAAAGAGGTTCGATTATAGAGGAAATCAAATGAGAGAGTAGCTTATACAGAATGAACACCTTCTCTGTCAGAAGTATCACAAAATCAAAATGGACTGTGTAACACCATCTACTACCTAAACATGAGATCTTGAAAGTGGCATGAAGCCTAAAATATTCCACATACAATATGTCTACAACACTAAACTAGCAAATACCCAGCTTCAAAAACTATCAGAACTCTGTCAAAAACAGAACAGTTCCAAGTAAATATTCTAAAACCTGCAACAGCTTAAAAATATTCAACAATTCTGAGCTGCTATAATGCTAAAAACTGTATAAGTACAGAAAGTGGTAAAAACAGTAACCATATAAAAAGTTGTTGCAGCCTAAGATATCTAGCAGTCAGAACCACTAATAATAGTGTAATTTGAAGGACGGTACTTAAAATAACGAAGTGGAAGATATTCTAAAAATAGTCTTAGAGAGATATATGAGAGAAAAGAGGGTTTTGTACAGATAGGAAAGTTAACAGTTGCCTGTGCTTGTATTGTACGTGGTCAGTCACTTATCACTTCATAATTTTACTTTCCCTGTCAGTGCAGTCGGCATGTCAAAGGTCTGCTTCCTAAACGGCTTTCAGTTGCCCGCACAATCCTCTCGTACAGCTTAGCATTGACTTCTTCATGAGGTTGACGCCAGGCAACCGATTCAGCATGCTTCCTACCTGGTCTTTTCATACCTGGGGTATGGACTAAGAATCCTCCATCCAAAATTACAAAACGGTACCCCAAAAGACACATAGCATGCATCTGCAATAGAAAAAAACAATATTACAACTGTTGTAATAAATGAACTTATGTATTTTAAACAAAAGGGCAGTTGAAGACTGTACTTGAGTCATCTTATCTTGTCTACCCTCCCAACTCAGGTATTCACTATACAAAGGCTCGTGTTTTGTTCCAATGTAGACTGGCTCCCATCTGTGATGAGGAAACTCCCGGCGTACAACCATCAATGGCTGCAAAAGAAATGAAAGTCCTCTGTGTGGAAAAGTGGTTCTCATGTAATGACAAAACAAATATATGTTACACTAATGTAAAACAAACCTTGAGTAATGAGGATCCCACATTAGAACTGCTAACTGGAAATGGTGTTCCTTTCCTACGCTGAAGCCACTGTACTAATCCTGGAAATCGTTGGCAGTGTAAGCACACCCATCGATGGAAATACACAGCTTGGCCTTCACTGTATAGGTGCTGCAGCTCATCTTTTGTGCTGGGTACATTTCTGACTGAGGCTTCAATCTCAAAGACCGGAAGGACAAACACATGTCTTGCAGAAGGGTTATGTGCTGGTGTGAAAGTTTTCATGAGATGACGAAATGATGGGACCATGTTGGCACTTGGTAGCAGTTCCACATCTGACACAAGGACGTGGCTGGTGTGAGCAGCCTCTCTTGCCACATTCCGGGCCACATTAACTGGATAAGTGAGGCCACTTTCTTCACGGAATGTCCTCAAAGTTCCATTCAGGACAGCCTCAGGGCAAGAGCAGTCAGCAGGGAATTTGATCAATGCATCAATGGCCTCCCAGCTACTATAAGACGTCTGAGAAGATTTAGGGAAGACAGGAGGGGATGTCTCAGGAAAAACAAAATGAACTGACACGCGAGACATCTCTGGAAGACACTGGCACATTCTTTGAAATAATAAGAGGCTTAGAGTAGCATCATAATCTGGTACATAAGCAGCAATGCTGACAGGTCCATCCCAACGTCGAACTATCTCCAGCACATTACATTGGAATGATGGAGTGACATGCGTACAGTAAGTCACATCTGGGTGAGAATCATCACTTTTCGTCATGCTTTCAATAACATTGTATATAACTCGATAAGGACCCTTCTTCCTTAATTCAGGGCTTCCTGATATGGTAACATTATCCCAATCAAATGATTCGACAGTCCCATATTTAAACCAGCAATAGCTTTCATTATGCAGAAGCTCTCCGCGAAGAAAGGAGCCAGCAGAAAATGGTTGAGAGTCGATGAGTCGGCGCGAATGATGTTGGGGGCCAAGTTCTCTGACAGAACGTCTGGACTGGCCATTGATCTTGGAAAGCAAGCTACTGACTAGTGACCTCTCTGGTCCAACAAATATGTTCACTAGCAACAGGTAGAAGACAAGGAAGAGGACAAGGACGAATACTTTAAAACGGAACGCTTTCACGCCGTGCAATCTTCTCTGAAGCTTCATTATTCATCAGTGAAAACAATGGGATAGGTTAGGTTTGGTTCAGTAGTTTCATCTGTCTCACTTGTAGGCTTCATTTCATCCATTTTCCGACCTTTTCACTGTTTCCTGCATTGTCCGTTTTCCTCCCATGACGCAAGTAACAAAATCTTCTGGGCACATCGATGAACACCGAAGAAGAGAACATTTAAGCTAGGATTAGAATATTTGGAGCAATTTAGAGATGGTAACAAAGAATGTCTTCTGCTTCTGAAATGTCAATACGGGGGAAAGCTTGGTGCCAACTTCACAGGGATAAATTATCGTGACATAAGCGCCGGAATAAAAACAAAAAAAGAACAGCAGATGTTTCGTTCAAACGAATCGGCAGATGAAAACAATGAGTTCAAAAGTAAAAATAAAACGTATGTTTTTCACTTTCTCTTGATTATTGATCTTCCAAAACATTTTTGTGTCAAGTAGGGTCAAACCAGTTCAGAGGTTGGTGGCTGATGAAAAAAAAAATACCACACATTTCGTCCCTCAAAATCCACGTACATGTATTGACATCATCAAACAGACGATAAACTTAAGAACAAAAATGAAGGTTTTAGGGGTTATTATTCTTTGTCTTTATGGGATAATTCTGATTCAACTAACAGATGGTCAGCGCAGTCGAAAAGAGGTAAGGAACATGTTATTAAACCTATTTGGAGCATTACTTTACCGGTATTATAGGTTAACAGTATCCACCCAATATTTGATAGTAAACTTTTGTGTTCACCCGAATTAATATGAATCCTTATCTTACAAATTTTCCCTCTAAAAGAAAATTCTGAACTTTCATTATCAGCATACATTTATGTATTTATTTTATTTGTGAACAGGGTGCTCAGACTACCCTCAATGAAAGGGTCCAGCAATTGATTGATATGTCAAATAAACGATCATTAATGCGGTTCAATGGAAACAAGTTTAGAGATTTTGTCAAGGCAACTCCACGGAACTACTCTGTAGTGGTCATGTTCACGGCTTTGGCCCCTCAACGACAGTGCTCAATTTGCAGGTATTCATCCTTCAATCAGTATACCATTTCATTTTTATTCTCTGCTATGTTTTCTAGTAATTTGTTTCTAAAACTAATTATGTTGCAGACATGCCCATGATGAGTTCCAAATCCTGGCAAATTCCTTCCGTTATGCTCATATGTCTTCAAGTCGTCTGTTCTTTGCAATGGTTGACTTCGATGAGGGCTCAGACATCTTTCAGATGGTGAAATTTGCCTTATATTCTACCATTGAGTATTCTACGGTATAGCTCCCACGTTTCATGTAGAAACTCACACATTTGTTCTTTGCTTCTTGTAGATGCGTCTGAATACTGCTCCAGTTTTCATTCATTTCCCACCCAAAGGGAAACCTAAGACATCAGACACTCTTGATATCCAGCGGGTTGGCTTCAGTGCTGATGCTATTGGAAAATGGATTTCAGAAAGAACAGATGTTTCAGTAAGTGAAACCCCATTCATTCTTATTCTTTAAAGAAAACGATTAATGTTTTTCTTATATTTTATGTTCAGATCCGCATCTTCCGTCCTCCCAACTATTCAGGAACTATGGCTTGTGTTCTCTTGATTGTATTGGTTGCTACCTTCTTGTATGTGCGACGTAACAATCTTGACTTCTTATACAACAAGACTGGTTGGGGATTTCTGGCTTTGGTTTGTATATCCAATTGTGTTTTTTTGGTTTTTTTTTTTCACTTCCTATTTTTGAATCAACCTCATGAAAATTTACTTGTTATTTTTTTTGCAGTTGTTCTGCTTTACCATGGTGTCTGGCCAGATGTGGAACCACATCAGAGGCCCACCATTTGTCCACAAGACCGCTTCTGGTGGAGTTGCTTATATTCATGGATCTTCTCAAGGGCAGTTTGTTTTAGAGACTTACATTGTCTTCTTCCTAAATGGAGCAGTCACTCTTGGCATGATTCTAGTAACAGAGGGTGCTGCCAACAGGGGAGATGTTAAGAAGAGACGTATTGTTGTTATTCTTGGCTTAGCCCTGTTTGTAGTTTTCTTCAGTCTTATTCTCTCCATTTTCCGAGGCAAGGCCCATGGCTACCCATACAGGTATGTAGTGTTGTAGAAAGAAATTTAAGTGTGAGAGTTAGCACACATGTTTCACTGCCTTTCACAATTTTTTAATATTTTTATCCTTTCCAGCTTCCTCTTCAAATAAAGATTTTAAAGATTGCAACAGCAACAAATCTAGCACCAACTAAAATTCGACCAGATCATAATTTACCAAGAACCTTTGCAATTTGAGTATGAGTTTAGTTTTGAGTTTTGTAATATTGTTGAGTATTTAGGATAAATATGTATGTTTGAGTTATTTTCTGAAAGTGTCAGCATTATCTTGCACTTTGTGTGATTGTGATATAACACTTCCCTTGTTAATGTTTTTCTTTGATTTTAGGAACAAAGTACAATACTTGTTAGTTTGTCTTGAATTTTTTTTTCCTTGTCTTTCTTTATTTTCAAAATAGTTCATGTATGGATATATAAACTTAACACATAGAATAAGAAAACAAACATCAAAATGTGATAAAATATTCAACTATTAATGAAATTACAAATTCAGTCATAAATTGAAGAGCATTCACAAAAGTAGTGGAATGATTGCTCTTCTCCTCTTTGGATACTCTTTATACTTCTCTTGATACCACCAATGTGTAAGTAATGCATTTTCAACCTGCAAATAACATTTTTACAAATGTGAAATAAAAGGACTGAGTTGGAAAATAAATTGAAGATTACTGAGTCATACCTGATTGCTCACAACCCAAACTGCAACCCATGGAAAAATACTATTGCCCCACAAGATAATCATAAGAGATAAGTAAATCACCACCTCACAAAGCATATGAGGGGATGAAACCAGATTAAATAAGTCTCCTTCTGGTATCTTGTATTTTTGGTATACAACTTTACCTAAAAATAAAGGAGCATGCTTTGAATCTCATAAGCTATTTTTCAAACCATGGAAAAGGGAAAATTACCTGAGCTATCTTTTCTCAAGTCTGCTAATATGACAGCTGCTCTATACTGATGAATGAATGCCCAAGCAAATGTTAGCAAAGCACCAAAGTGGTAAAGATGGAGCTCAGAAAAAATTAACTTAAGAACAGGACTGCTTGCCCCTGTATGACAGATATTTAAAAAAAATGTCAATCAAAAATTAAAATGCAAATGGGGACGATACCACAACGTGACGGATACATACCTGTATGAGGTGTGAAACCAGGGGCCTCTGCTAAAATAGCAGTGATAGCTCCAAAATAGTGGCTAAATCCCACAATATAATGGGACAGATTCATTTTGGCATCAGAGAACACACTGACAAACCATGTCTCATAAAATCTTCGAATACATTGAGCTGTCATCAGTGTTAAACCTATGAGAGTTGCCAGGGAGGACACTACACATGAAAATATATTAATAATATGTAGTTGGGTTAGGCTTGCAATTAATCCACTTTTATTTGATCTCACTCAAAACTACCTGTGGTGGTGCGTTGAGTCGTAGCCACAGCATTAAACAATTTAATTAATTCAGCAGGGGCAGATCTTCCAAAGATATATACATGAATCGCAGAATACAGACACATGACTGAGTACAGAGCAGCAAAAATATAGAAGTGAGCAAACCATCTGAATGGTATAAAGTTTGCCATTAGAATATTATTGAACAAAACTTATAACCACACAAACACAATGAACCTACCTTTTTGGGACTTCAATGACCAAAAGTTTGGACCTTTTTCCTTCATGGGAAAACTTTCCAAAACGGTACGACTGACTAATGAAGAGTGGTAAACGCTTTTCAATGGTGTTTAATAGACTCCCAAATACAACTATTATAGAAGTCATTGACACAAAAAGAATCTTAAGGATATGAAACAGCATTGTCAGTCGTTTCACGGTCTGAGGTCAAAAACAAGTCGAAGTGTTGATCCAGCGGTCACTTTCTACACAGAGTCTTAAAGATAACTTTCTCCTCCATCCCTTCCAGTGTTCCACACGGTTCCACGTTCCACAATGCGAAAGAGCAACATAACCCTCTAAATGTTTGTTTTGACAGGTCAGCGCGCTCTGGTTTCAGCCGTGGCCACTTGCGGTACTAAACAAAGAAAATAGGTTAACTCTATCCAGTTTATTTTGATGACCGGTTCGCAGGTCGAGCATTGAGCTTAGCTTACTGTAGATTTTACGGCTGCCCACTCAACGAACGTTTGCTGTGCGATAGGTTTACCAGTATCGTTTACTCTAAGGAGATTGGTAGGTGAATTCTCGGGATTTCTTGTTTCATTTTACATCTTTGACTACTGTGTTATCAACGGCTTTTTGTTATCCTAGGATATATGATATGACAGTTCATTTGAGACGATGCTCCATGAATTGTTGTTCAGTCTATATGGCTTTCCAGGAGGTCTTCTTGATAAAGCAAACAATGTAAGTTTGGATTTTGCATGACAAAAGTACATGCAATGATCCAAGGAGTTAAAATTATAGTCCTGATTTTCAATGTAACTTTACACTTACAAGCTGCAGCAACAAGAAGATTGTTCCAATTTTTGTGAATTGTTTAATTTTATTTCCCAGATGGTGGAAGTTGCAACCTTCTTACACCCAGGAGAGAGAGCGCTCATGAAGAAAATTTTGGAAGTGGCCTCAGCGCACAGACAGCTTAAGAACTTTGTGGAATTGTATAAAAATGATACTAGAATGCTGAAACCACTTAACAATCTTGGTAAGCTAGATTCTATTTATTATTTTGCAGCTAACACAATTGGTACAAATATCTGACATTTTTTGGCAGAAGATCCAGCGAGGGAATTAAGACCTGGATTATACCTCCAAGCTTTTTTCATTGGAATTGATGAAGCTCTTAGTCCATATCGCAAAGAAATAGTAGAGCTTGAATCTAGGTTCTTAGGCGATCCTCATTGTTCCTTAACATATGTTTTGACCAGAGTAGCTCCATATGGGACTGTCTTCTCTTCCTTAAATGCCTTTATAAGAGAGGTAAGCTGGCTTGATTTGTTGTTATTACAACTTAAGCTACAAATAGGTAACAATTTGACTTTTTTCAGCTCACTGCACAGAAGCTACATGGATGCAAACTACTACAGCTGTTATATCAAAATCTTTCTACAGCTGTTGATGATATAAGAGTAGCTTTGGAAAAGTATGTATGTATGTGTTCATTATGTTTTCATTATGTGTTCGTGTCATTCACAAATTGATTCTTTGATTCAGGATCCTTCACCGGTGTCACATATTATTTTTCAAACAACTCTCAAGTTGGGTATTACATGGACAATTGAAAGATTCTTTTCATGAATTTTTTATCCAACCCATTCAGGATTCTAAAACCCAGTCCACTAGTTGCTCCTATATGGTACCTATGATAAACTTAGGCTAATTTTTTTCAACTCATTGTACTTTGTGAGCTGAACATTTTTAGACACTAGTCATCTTTGTACTTTCAGGAATATAATATTTCCCCTGAGCTGCTACCAAACTATATTCCATTGTCTCTAGCTAATAAGATTCTATTCATTGGCCAAGCCATTGTGATGATAAGCAATGATCCACGAGATCAGAATGCAGGTGTGTTGGATGGTATTTTTAACTGCCTACCTTTCCTTATTGATCCTTGTTGATAAGAAGAATGTACTTTCTTACCAGATGCCAGCAGTGCTTCCCTATTGGGTAGAAATGATGTGACCAATGCTCTGTGGAGTGAATGTGGTCAACGATACTATGAATGCCTGAGCAAATTGAATCAGTCATCTCTTCTTGATATTGGTTTATTCGATGAAACTATAGAAATTATTCGCAGCTTCATAACAGAAGTATGTGTAGCACTTCTGCATATCAAAAGATATAATTTTATTATTTTGTTGTGTTGTGTTGTCGAGTTAAAGACCTTTAACACAATTGGATGCATGTTTAGTGCTTCTTGAAGTTGATTAATTGATTTCTTTTCTCCATAGCAACTATGGGAACTGGCTGTGGAGCAAGCTCAGCTTCCAGTCCAATTACGGCTCATAAAGGACATGTTCCTTTTGGCCCGGGGAGAACTGTTTCTTGAATTTATCAAAGAGGGTGAATGTATACTGGATCGTGCACCGTCATCCAACTTTAGTAGAGGTACCTTTTTAAAAATATATTTATATATATATATATTTTGGTATTAATTGTAGATTTATATTGAAATCTCTAACTCTGTTTAGAAATTAATCAAGCGTTCCATAGTGCTGCTCACAAGATTCTCCACAGTAGTGAAGAAGTTAAAATGGACAAATTTTACTTCGGAGCACTTAACACAAATGGTTCTTCTGCAGCAGATGGTGTGTACAGAAACAAGATACCATTTGTAAAGGATACATTACTTTTAGTTTGTCTTGTAGGATTTTTTTCCTTATGCATTTTAACATTTTGTTGTAGTGGGCTGGACTGTCTTAGCCCTTCATTACCGTGTCAGTTGGCCTCTGCATCTTGTGTTTACTCCGGATGTTCTGGACAGCTATAATCAGTTGTTTGGTTTCTTATTGAGAGTGAAAAAGACGCAACGGAAACTACACCACCTATGGACCTTTCAAATGGTCAAAAAGTCTCAAAGGTACACCTTGTCAAAATGATAAAATACTGCAATTTTCATGCAGCTCATTAGTATTTACAATGTAGTGCTATACTGTATCAATTCTTTTTTACTACTTTTTATTTTTTTCATTAGATGGCAAGATTCAAGGATTTGGAAAATTCGAACATGGCTCATGTTTATTGTGGACCACTTACAGTACTACCTACAGGTTGATGTCCTTGAAAGTCAATGGACGATCCTTGAGAATGCTTTGGAATCCACAAGAGACTTTGAGGCACTCCGTCATGCACATACAAATTTTCTGGCCAGCACCTTAAGCCAGACATTTCTGCTGCTAGGATCAGTAAGTGTCACAGAAGAAATTTTATTTATTTTGGCAACCTCTAAAAAATTTCCATTGTAATTTTTTTTTCCCCCAAGGTACATAATGAGCCAACCACAACTTCATACCAAAAACCAGAATCATTAAAGAACAATCCGGTTTGTTGATATTGCCATGCATTCAAATCTTTCTTTCTTCTTTAAGGAAGTGCTGGAACTGAGAGTTTTAATAATTGTTCTAGGTTCACAACAGCCTATCAACCTTGCTGCGATTATGTGAAAGGTTTTGTAGTTGTGTTGCCTCTTGGGGAGAAATGGATCTCTCTGTTGACCAAGAAGATGAATTGACACTACTTTGTCGAGAGTTGGATCAGCTAGTCAGCTTTCTACTGCAGTTGCTTTCAAGCTTAAGAGATCAACCCTGTGGAACTCATCTCGCTCAACTCTTGTTAAGGCTGGATTTTAATCGATGGTTTAGTAGGCAATGTACTGGCAAAAGTCTAACAGGATCTCTTACTGGTTCAATATCATAAATCACCTATTTTACATTAACAAGTGTAGGAGAGCAAATAAAATAATTTGATGAATAATTATGTTTTGGATGCTTGACAACAAATTAAAAAGGTTTTTAACTTATTACAAAGGCACTTTATTATAACTTAAAAAAATACATCTCTGAAGTAAAAGAACAGTTGACTAAACTTCCAGCTCAGAACACTAAAACTACACCTTTTCATTTAATACTCATGAACTGGAACGAAACCAGTTTTGGAAGAATGTTAAATTCTAGTTTACGGAGCTGGATATAATACTAAGCTTAAAATGTCACTACATGAGTGATTTACTATTCTAAATGACAATGACCACTATGTACATGACAACATGGGGATGGTAAGTGCTACTGCAAGAAATAAATATATGTACAAATTCTAGAACTTAATTCCTGAATTAACAACTTGGATCAAAAGTAAATGTCAATACTGCAGTCAACTGTGGCCATTACTTCTATGCACCATCACAAATGGTGTTCAGAAACTTCAGCAAATGCATTCAACAGGTGTGGTCAAAGCAGGACAACTCCCCTTTTCTTTAGTGAAACAGTACCACTGTATTCAATTCACCAACGCTAAAAGTTACACTGTTCTAGAAGAATGGTCACCACAAAGACATGTTACATCTTTTTTTAAAAAAAAAAAACATTTAGTTCATTATAACTTTAAAAATAATAATCTCTGAAGTAAAAGAACCAACTTGACCTGGGGCTGAAGCATGGAACACAAATACAAGATATAACCAACAATTTAAAAATTACATAGGCAGCAAGTGTTTGAAGATCAGAGTTAAAATTACTTGTACCAAAAGTTTCACAGGAATGCAACATAGTCAATATTCAGTTCTGTGCCTGAAGTTGTTGAGCATCTTCTTTCGGGAGGGGCCGTTTAAAGAGAAGAACATGCGGCTCTGTTTATTGAAGATTTAATAGTTGTTAGAGCATATTAGGAGTTGTAATGAAAAATTTAACGAAACTTGATGCAGGTACTCACCAGGGTTGTGGATCATGTAATGAATCCATCCCCTACTTTGTTGCACTCCAATCCTGCGCCATTCTTCCTCTGTCATAAGGTGAGAGGTGGAAATTTTGCTAAGCATGTCCTTAGGTAATACAACATGCCTGTAATAATAACGCCTGACATTAAATTGCTTATAGACATATTAGTACAAGACATAATACACAGTCCATTCAGGAATGATGCTATACAATGAACACACAACATGAACATAAGAAAACTAATCAAACTAAGTGGGTAGCTCCCTTAATCAAAGGAAGAAAAGTTGTGTAGAGTAAATGAAATTTCTTTAATGCATGGATTTCCCCCGTGTCTGTGTTGGATACAAAACCGGCTGAGGAAAACAAGCCAGTAACAAAGAAAGCATGGGCACCATAGGGGTTATACTTGTCTGCTTCCTTCATCAACAACAAAAAAAAATCCTTCTAAGAATGTTTCACACATGGATTTTAGGAAGGTAAGTCCACGAAAACAGCCAAGTCAAGTATAAAAGTATTCATTACAAAAATACACAGACGGTTAAAAATTGCCGGTAGGTCTCCAGGACTACACGGAGCCCTCGGAGCACACCCACACCAAGGGACAAAAAGCCATCCTTAAATTTACCTGTATTCAAATTTATCGTCGGTGTATTTTTCGGAATAATAGATGTTCTTGTGAGACATCTTTAGAGATATTTAATACATCCAAAACTAGGGCGAAACTTCAGCTAAAACCGCACTATAATTGGCCTGGAAAATATAACTGCCGTTCTTGACCGCGCCAACTCGAAGTGAAAAACAGTTGAATGGTCGAATCGTTCTACAGTAGTACATCGATTTCCTTCTCTCGAAAGTAGCGCATCCAACTGATGCAGCGGTCTACAAAGAATAGTTTAAGTGGCTGAGCTTCACTTTGCTTATAAAATTCGTATAAAATACTATACAGAATTTTCTGAATGTCAGATTTCTTTTCTTCTGATACAACATTCTGAACGGAACCTCTGTTTTTTCACTTTTCCATGTTGGTAACAGTGCATGGCCGGCTTAAAAAAAATAAATCCATTGATGAGGTTATGTGTGTGATTTAGTCCATAAACATTAAGCAGTTATTCCCAAATAATGGCCAATCGCACAGTGAAAGACGCCAAGTCAGTGCGAGGCACAAATCCTCAGTACATCGTTGAGAAAATCATCAGGTCTCGTATCTACGACAGCAAGTACTGGAAGGAAGAATGTTTTGCTTTGACAGCAGAACTAGTGGTGGATAAAGCCATGGAGCTGCGATTTGTTGGTGGAGTCTTTGGTGGAAACATTAAGCCTACACCCTTCCTCTGCCTGATTTTAAAAATGCTTCAAATTCAACCTGAAAAGGATATTATTGTCGAGTTTATAAAGAATGAAGAATTCAAGTATGTGCGAGCTCTTGGTGCTATGTACATGAGGCTGGTAGGCACATCTCTAGATTGTTACAAATATCTAGAACCTCTTCTTAATGATGGTCGAAAATTAAGGAATCAAACGAGAGAAGGGGCGTATGTTCTCCTTCATATGGATGAATTTATTGATAGTTTGTTGCGTGACGAAAGAGTTTGTGATGTGATATTACCCAGGATACAGAAGAGGTATGTTCTCGAAGAAAACAATGAAATAGAGCCTAAAATATCAGCTTTAGATGATGACCTGGACGACAATATGGAATCATCTGGTGATGAAGAAGAGCCAATGGATATACAGCCTCCATCCAAAGATGAGAAGAACCGACGTGCTTCACCAGACAAAGAGAAAGTGCGTGACAGAGAACGTCGTCATCGAAGCAGAGAAAGAGAAAGGGATAGGGACCGAGATCGAGATCGACGCCCTGACATCAAGAGGCATCGCAGTCGCAGCAGGGAAAGAGATCGTGACCGTGGTCGTGATGGTCGTGATCATGACAGAGAGAGGGATAGAAGGCACAGGTCAAAAGAGAGGGACCATGATCGAGTTTATAGACCTGAAAAAGAAGACCGTCGACATAAAGAAAAAGACAGAGGCCATGAAAGAGATCGTGACAGAGGCAGAGATCGTGAAAGAGGAAGAGACCATGATAGGGGAAGAGACCATGATCGGGGAAGAGATAGAAATCGTGAAAGGGACCGTGTTAGATACAGAGAGATTTAGTCCTTCTTGTAATTTATCTTGTCTCTTAGGTATGACTTTGTTGGTTTTTTTTTTTTAAATTGACCATGTTGATTTTCTTGAATTAAATTTGAAAGGTTGTTTTGTCTTGACTGGGTTTACTCTGTTGAATCATTGACTGCTACATTGTGTGTTTAATTGTGCAGTTGTTTTAAAATTCTCATCAACTCTTTGACAAATGTTTGTCTCTGGAAAGTCTTTCCATGTCAACCAAGAATGGCCATGTCATTTGTATATGGGATTTACATAATTACTCAAACTGCCCACCATTACAAGATGGATCCTCTTTTCAGCAGGACTAATTATTGGTCTTTAATATTCATGTAAATACAGTACTTTTAATTGAATGTACAGCAAGGAGCTGTTTCCAACTGGTAAATAAATGTTTACAGTTATAAAATAGATAAATGGTTTATTTATCACATTCACCCTCAGTCATGTTAAAGTGTGAAGGTTTTGAGCTTGAGCTACGAGAACACATTCATAAGACAAAGGGGATTTTCTAATGATCTTCAATGTTGACTTCTAAAATCAACGGACCAAGAATTACCATGAAATTGATGTCTGCATTATGGTAGCAGAAAATACATGAGTTTAAAACTAACAATAAAATTCATTTGACCTTTCATACACTCGAGCTCACAATCACGGTTATATTTATACAGTAAACACATGAGAAACAATATTATCACAATAAGCAAGTATAACAGGTAAACCATGGCATATATATTTTTATATGATGAGTTGTAATGATGGTGTAGAGAAAATATTATCTAAAATGTAGGTGCGTTTGTTATAAACAGTCCATTGTCGTCCTTCTTTATCCACCTCACAATCTTATTCACAGCACTTATGGCATTTGCCTTGGTCACTAATGGCTCAAAGGCCACATATAATTCAAACCCTGTGGTAACCTAAAATAAATAAAGATAAATTGACATTAACAGCATCTGATGATAAATTTCCTTTTCAGTTAAGGGTGCGAGAAAAGGCTAACTTACCCAACCCAACATTGTTTCTGCATGGTCTTGTAAATACAGGAGTTTAAGAGGTTGAGCAGGGGCATGTAAACGATGGTGCAAAACTCGATACTGGTCAAGTAACCTCTTAGCTCCTTCTGTAGTTTGATAAGGTGGAGCTGGCACAGGACCCCAAAATTGAGCTGTCGCTTTACACTTGTAAAGAAAATGACGAGCTTCTGGGACACCTAGCTGAGAAACTGGAGTTCCTGGGTGTGCCAAAGCTGCATTTATTGATTGAAGTAAACTGGCTCGACGCAATTTCTGAAATAACGACCTTTTTCAAATACTAACAAACATTTGAAATTATGAGGTTGGTGGCACTATTGCTTACCTCAACTATTTTTTGCTTTGCATCTGACAAAGGAAAGAATAGATCTGGATCAACAGTTAGAAGGAGAAGGCAAGCCTGGCAGTCTTCTGCCAGGTAAGAAACATGTGCATGAAGAAATCCCCTAAAAAATGAATCACAGAAAACTTAATAACTAAAACAATATGGTAGGGTAGAATTAAAATGACACCAGATTGAAGACCGACCTGGAGTTAAACTTGGGTAGACATATTGGTGTCCAGCTCTCAGCTGCTTTAAAACTTTCGGAGCTATCGACTAGATTAAGGATCAAATGAAGATCAGCTGGATGTAGGAAAAATTTTTTCATACGAATTAAGGTGACTAGCTGGTTTCCTCCAACTAGAATTGCAAATACCAGATTCTAAACAAACACAACACAGAAATAAGACCATGAGAACTTGCATAAAATTTCAGAATACAGTACTATTGAAGCAGCAGTAACAATGAAAAAACTCACCTTAATTTTATTACAGCTGGATACAATGACATTTGTTATGGCATCTCTTGTAGTTGAGACAAGAGGTAGACATTGAACTGCCCCAAGAAGAAGTGCAGGTTGAGTTTCTAAGGCAATCAGTAAATGATCTATAAGTCGCTCAGCTCCTGCCAGCAAACGTCTCAGGTCATAGTTCCTGCGCTGCTCATATATTCTAGTTAATTGTTCAAGAGTTAAGACACTCACAATTTGGCTGTACACATAACTGGAAGAAAGAGAAATAAAAATGTAAAGGTAAAACAGGATAGGAACGATACTTCAAATAAAAATAAAGTTACTCTTACTTCAATTGCACTGTAATCTGTGCAACGCTATCCCTTGATTTACACACACAAGCCAAGATGATAGGACCTTTTATTAAAAATACAATTAATGTTCCTCGAGTGTGAATAGAGCGTACAGCATCTCCATCATCACCAATGAAAGACACTAATGCTTGCATAACACCAAACAATGTAACCAATTTGTCTTCGGACCCATGCCTGGAAATATTTGATTAAGGAGGTATAAATAAATTTCTATCGTAAATTCCATGTGAGGAACAGACCAGGTACTGCAGGATTTATACCTCGAGTAAATTGGTTTACCAGCCGAGCTCAAAATAAATACATGTTTCTCTTGTGCTCTCCATTCTGTGCTGTTGCTGACCTCTTCCTCTACATGATGGGGTTCGATACATTCTTCACTAACTAAGCTCAGCTCACTGATTGATCGGCTGGCGACATTCTGAAACATAATGTATTTTTTTAGAAAATGTTAAATACAAATTTAACAGGAATAATGCATGGAAACCAGTAATTGCTTATCATTCAATAACATGATGAAAATTAAACAAGAAATCGTTTCTCTGTCATGTAAAAACTGGAAAAAGAACCACACACATACAAATAAAACAGGTATAAATCAAATTATTACAGTGTCTGTGTCCTGTGTGACTTTTTCTGACGTATTTTCTTCGGTATTTTGACATTTGACGAGGTTATTGTCAGGTTGTAAGCTTGCTGGTCCAGGAGGAGCCTCTTGTTCGAACGAGTCGAAATTGTCAGTCGGAACTAACATGCTCTCCAAAGGCACTTCGGGTTCAAAATGTAATAAATTGCCCTCCGGGTGTTTTCCCTCACGATTTTCTCCGCCATCATCTAATTCTTCATCGCTCTTCGTGGTTGACGCCATGTTTACAACACCACAAGGGCAAATAAGAATAATAACGTTCTTAACCCTGGTGCTCTTATTCACACTCAGTGTTGTCGGCTGCTGCTGCTGGAGCAGTTCGTTTTCGTTGGAACCATTGGTACAGATTTTCTCTAATTTGTCTGAAAAAGGTTGAATTATATTTTTCATAAGCGAGTCAATTTCAGCCCTATTTTGCGAGGTTTGAAGGTATGTGTCCCTTCCTTTGACTGTCTTCTAGAAATATTATGTGGAAGCTTTTCTTAACCTTTTGTCTTCATTGCTTTATTTTCTCTCCCCCTTCAATTCAAGGCAAGAAAAAACAGCTTTCTATGGGCTTTATTGCTGATGAGCTCCAAAATGTTTCCAAACTCTGTGAAAGGACCATTCCAGGCTCCAGGCTTGTATCTTGTGTTCAGTCTCTTGTTCGTGTGGAAATAAGGTGAGAAAATCCGTATAACTATGAAATCGCAGAATGCCCTTCTGCTGTCTTTTATGTATGTATGTTAATGTGATTTTTTATTTCAGACGCACAGTTACAAAGACTGTTGTCGTATGTGTGCAGTTTCCTCCGAACTACCCATCAGAGATCCTTCTGATTGAACTGAAAAGCAAAACATTATCTGATCTACTTCTTGAAAAGCTAACAAGTGTCTGTGAACAAGAAGTTAAAAAGAACTTGGGCAAGCCTCAGGTAATGTTTTGATCAATTAATCATTCAATCACAGCCATTGATATTGCCTAGAAAATTTTAGTATAAGGGATTATTTTTAAAATTTGACATTTTGAATTTTCCTTTTTTTTTCTTTTTTTTTAGATATTACCTCTTCTCAAATTCGTTCGTTCTTTCATTGATGAAAACCCTCTGTCTTGTTGTTATGAAGAAATTTCAATTGCAAAAGAGAAGCTACTAGACCTGCAAGGGGGAAGAGATGAACTTCGATTGAAGCAAAAGTCTTCCTCTCTTGTTCTCAAAGTACACCAGGGTGCATACTATTTGAAAACTTTTATATTAGTTCCAGAAGATTACCCTGCAAAGCCTGTTGTGTAAGTTTACTTAGAGGTACTTTTTATTCGTGGTCAAGTGATAACAATGTTAAATTATGAATGTATGTTTATCTTTGCAGCCTGCAAGATTGTGACACAAACTTTCCCCAACTATTCCAACGATTTTGTATTGGACAGGCAAAAGAAATTGCAAGGAGATGTACAGAGCCACCTCTCAACAAGAAGAAATCTCCTGAGCAATTTGTTCCAAAGCCATCACTGTATCAGGTCCTATCATTCCTTGGCCAATTTGTTAAGCAAACACCTAACGAAAAATGCCAAATTTGCAAAGCAGCATGTCTCCCACCAAACCCTGAGGTGAAAGAAAAAGAATCTTAATTTTGTATTTGCTGGTGTGTTATAATAATTTTTGTGGATTACTTAATGTTTTTGGAATCTTTGAAGGATGCAGAGACCGATGAGAATGCAGAAAAGCATGTAGAAAGAGTATACTGCGGCCATTTGTTCCATCAATACTGTCTTATTACATACATGAAGACTCCTCCATTTCAAGGTCAGAATGTGAGAGAAGTGCTGCCCTTCTCTCATGTTCAGAAAATTAATTACGTCTTTTCTGTACTATCGTGTCTAATTAGTATACTTCTAAAATTTATTTTAGGTGGTAAGAAGTGTCCATCTTGTGCCCAAAAAATTTACCATGATAAGTGGCGTGTATCAGAGAAGATAGCTGAAGACCGTTGGGCACACCAGCAGGCTCGTGAGAGAGAATTGGATGAAGTGACAGACTTTTTTAATGATTTATAATAACAAGTACTCTTTCTCAAATTTTGTTTTGGCTGGAAGACCTTTCTTTGCAATATGTTAAATTAACTGGAAACAATTAAAGAATTTTCTAAAAGTTTTTTTTTTTTTGTTTTTCAATAATGTTTAATACCAGAAAAAAAAAAGAATTGGAATCGAAAAATTTAGATAGGGGAAATAAGAAGGCGCGCGCGCGCGGAGAGAGACGAAGAAGTGGAGGGTGGGGGTGGGGAGAGGGGGTTGGTGTGAAACTTTGTTTTGGCCATGTGACTACACCATATCGAAAGACTACCCTCTAGTCCTCATACACTTTCACGATGTAGCTGGCGTGGAGCCTCAGCTGCTGTTCGGGTTGGGGGCCGCTGGTGCGCCTCTACGGGGAGGAGCGGAAGCAAGGCCAATGCCCGAGGGCCCGGGTCCCGAGTGGGGTCGCAGGGGTCGTCGGGCCGGGCGGGCCGGAGACCCTTTTCGGCCGAGGCCATGCCGCTCCTCTGGTCGGGGGTTGAGGGTGAGAAAGTGAAACTCGAGATTGCGCCTGTCCATGAGGCGTCTTGATGCGTAGTATTGCGCGACAACGTACAGAGACCGTCTGCCGCCGGAAGCAGGAAAGGGGGAAAAAATCATCATCCTTTGCCTCGACTCGACCCTTTTTGGCGCAGCCCGATTCTGACCGACACTTCAGGTCGGCGTTTGTCCCGTAATAGAGAGCGATTAACAAAAGTGCGAAACACGTGTTGGCAACACATGAAAGGGGGCAAGGTCCCGTAGGATCCCGCACCTGGTAGGGCCCAGGGACCCGGTCCTCTGCACTGCCACGCAAAAACCTTAGCTTGCTTTCCGTTTTACGTTTCGGCCAATCGCCGATGCGGTATTTTACCTCCCTCACCTCTCCACTCCACCCTTCACCTTGGGCATGTCTCACACTGAAAGCCCCCCCCCCCCCCCCCTCCGCCCAAAACCTCGGACATTCCTCTCACGAAGGACGGAGGGTCCGCCTTCTATTAAGGGGTAGAGGGGGACGGGAGGGGGGATCTAATTGCAAAAGAGGAAGGAAGTTCCGAAAAAGTGGAGTTTTACGGGTCCTGTCCTCTCTGCCTCTCAGCCCCCTCCTCTCCATTGTGTCGCACAAAGGCATCTCAGCCTCACACTTCTTCCGCGCGGGTTGTTAGTAAATGGGAATGCGAATATGCGCGCGAAAAGAATGGAGCTAGATTTGATCTCGTTGGA
Source organism: Odontothrips loti (assembly GCA_038380765.1). Lineage (NCBI taxonomy): Eukaryota > Metazoa > Arthropoda > Insecta > Thysanoptera > Thripidae > Odontothrips > Odontothrips loti. The sequence continues at coordinate 19,546,852 of CM076244.1, read as the reverse complement.
ACAACGGCGGCCGACGGCGGGCTATACCAGGTGTATCATTGGCCCCGGGCAGTTTCGGTTTTAGGCAGTCCCGCAAAGCACTATCTCCGTCTCTTTCTGTCTCACGCGTCTGGCCGAGCCAGAAAGAGACGGAGATAGATACACCTGGTATATATGCGTTGTGAATTTCGATCTAATGGGTGAGCGGCGAACCCCCGAACCATGCCGGCATGCTGCTCTCGGTGTGAGCAGTCGCGCGCACAGGGCACAGGTGGACGGCGAGTGTATCAGCTCAGCTAGGCCTCTCTGCAGCTCTGCAGTGCCCTTCGGCAACCTGGGCCCACTTCGGCCTTCGCGCCGCTCTGGTTGGATGGATAACCCACCCCACGTCCGTCTCTTCTACCCGCCTGTTTCACCTAGCTTGCCCTTCTGTCTTTTCATTTGTCTCCATTTTTCTGCGCCCCCACCTCTTCTCCTCTCATTCTCACCGAAGGAACAAGACCAAGCAGGGGGGGGGGGGGGGGGGGCTCTTCCGGGACAAGATGCGAGATTATCGGTGCCGATCGATCGGAGGCCGTGGTGGCGTACCGTTCGGATGTATGTTTTGTTTACACCATAAGGAGAACGCGGCCTGCCTCAGCCTGCCCCTCCCCACACACCCCGTCGGTATTCGAAACCTTGGCTTTCATACACGTACAGGCCAGTATCCACTCACCCCCTTGGCCACGAAATACCGACGCACGTTAAGAACGTTAGTGAGTTATTGTTTGTCTCCCCATATGCACGGCACGGCACCAGTGGCCGGTGGCGGACAGGACGGCAGAGGACAGTGTGGGAGTGTGGGCAGATGCGTCGGCTCGGGCAGGGGCAAGCTGGGCGGGCGCGATAGGGCGAAGAAAGGGGTGAGGGTGGAGCAGGAAAAGAGTTAGGGAGCGTTCACGAACCGCGTGACCGCGTGAACTTCTTCGAACCCTCTCGCAGCGTGTGCGGGGACGGTGCTGGAGTAAACTGTCGTTGGCGCGGGCCTGAGTCATCGGTAGTACGTACTTGTGACTGCAGGCTTGGCGGGTTCGATTCCCGCAGACGGCTCCACGCACTTGCCCCGCTGCGCTGATTTTTCGCGCGTACTTTGATTTCGTTGTCACGTGGTTTCTGAACGGCCCCTTACGAAGTAGACGGATAGATAAATAGTAAGACAAGGGGCGCTGAGCTGCGCCGGCCGACTCATTGCCTCGTTAATGGCGTGAGGCGGACGGGACGGAACGGAATGAGAGCAATGGGACCGGTGCTGGCAAAGGGTTTACCGAAGGGTGTATGGTGAGCCCCAGCCCGGCCCTCAATACCTATCAGGCGTAAAACAAGGCGTGCAGGAAAGGGGAGGAGGGGAGGGGGCAGCGGCTGGGCGGCCAGCCCTATAGCGGGGTCAGCTGACATGACCGGTCCTGCGAGGTGCCATGCCATGTGCCGAGCCGAGCCGAGCCGAGCCGAGCCGAGCCGAGCCGAGCCGAGCCGAGCCGAGCCGAGACTGAGATGCAGATGCGGGATAGGGACGATAGGCCGACAGGCCGACTGGGCGTGGAAAGGGTTGGCGTTCCTAATGAGGCGCGCTGCGGGGCAGGTGTGGCTGCTGCCGCTGCTGCCGCTGCTACACGATAAGGGAAAGGGATTTGATCGGGCCGTACAGCGGGTTCCGTTCCAGGAGGTTCCAGTACGCAGCGGGCCGCGCCGGGCCTCGCCGGGCCGAGCCCCGTTCCCACTAACTTACCCAACCCTAGGCCTACCCTCTGTGGGCCCGGGGGTCCTGACACCTGCAAACTGTGACGTGGGCGTGGGCCACACCCCGTGGACGGTCCAGATCGGCCCTGATGGTGGCTGTGGGAAATGTTTAGTAATGAGAACTTTTCGGTTTGGACTACTTGGCTGCTGCCCCCCCCCCCTTCCACACACACACACACACACACACACACACACACCGCGTAAGTTCGCACGCGGTACGTTACATGCAAACATTTGTTTTCCTCTATGCAGCTGGGCCACGCACGTACACACACACACACACACACACACACACACACACACACACACGCACACGTCTCCCATATGCACGTACGTTGCGAACACCAAACTGGCCGAAGCATTGCCATTGATGCGATATGCCGAGGGCGGCCGAGCAGATGACGAGTGACGAGTTGTGTTCGTCGGGTCCGTGGCAAACGAGGCGTCACACTCACAATCAGTGCTGAGGGTGTCGGCGTGTGTGGTGCACCAGGTGCTACGGCCCCCCGCGGCCGTCACTCCAAAACACTGCAGCTGCACGCTGCTGCACATGACGGCGGCGCCAGTCCGGCAGCAAGCAGCGGCGCACGCACGCAAGCGCCACCCGCACGCACAATCACAATGCAGCGCCCGGCCCAGCCCAGGGCGGTAGGTGGAGCCGGACTGCACGGTAGCCCCTCATTGTCGGCGCCGGGGCCGGGGGGGGGGGGCGGCCCCTTTGGCGAAACCACACAAAGACCGCGCCAAAACTATTACCATTGATACCGTGGCAGGAGCCACCGGCCGCCCCCAGCTCCGCCACGCCTCCGTACCCAGCCCAGGCCTGACATAACATAACACAGCCCTAAACATAGCGCCAGCCGGGCGGGGCGGGCGGGGGCTAAAGGGTTAGGTTCGAGTCCCGGCCGGGTCACATCATAGTACAAAAGCGGGCGACAGTGTCCTCCCCCCCCCCCCATCATCTCATCATCGTTTCCCACACGATTTACAAACAAGCGCATCGCCTCTCCCACAAGGTGTTTGGGAGCATGTGTGTGCCCCCATATGATGTGCGTGCATCTGGCGTCGTGTGTGTGTGTGTGTGTGCGTGTGCGCCGTAGGTGAGAGTGGAGTCCTCGGAGGTGATCTCCTCCCTCTACGCTGCAACAGTTTCTCACGTACGCGCCCCGCCGCCCCCAGACACCCGCTGTTGCTTCTGCCGGGGCCGGGGCCGCCCCCAGGTAAACCTCGCCATACATCCGGACATCTGCCTCTGCTGCCCCCGACCCGACCTAGCCGGGCCTCCGGGCCTGCGGGCCCCGGCCGGCAGAGGGTGCGGGCGGCTGCGGCCCCGACACCGCTCTGCCGCTTTTTGTGTGCTGCACCCCGCTGCACCCTGGCCGGGCCGCCGGGCAGCACATGCTGCAGGCTCTCACCTCCGCGGATGCGTCTTGCGTCTGCGGCGGTGGCGGTGGCGGTGGCGGTGGCACATGGGTGCAGTACCAGGTCCGGCGGATTCTGCCAGAGCCAAGCAACATGCTGGCGTCGTCCTGATCAAACAACATTCAGGCTGCGGACCATCAGGTGCTGCCGGGGGTGCCGGCGCCGCGGTAGCATCCGCACCCGCACCGCACCCAGCCTGCCGCACCCGGAGGCCCCCAAGGTGTCCGTGGGAACAAACGCGCGCCGCAGCACTCGCACTCCGCAGCGCCATTTTTTCAGCCACTTTCTGCGCAAACATCCGCCGCCACCTCATCTGCCGGCACATGCTGGCCATGCTGCTAGGCCTGCGTGCACGAGGACGGCCCACGGCCACGGCCAGCACCTCAGCCTCAGCGCCCCGAAGATGACCACGACCACGAGCCCCACGGCGCCTTCACGTGGCCATCGCCAACGTCTCACGCTCCACTCGCCTCTTGCTGATACATAGGAGTGCATTTGGCAACCAGGAGTAAAATATTACCGCGCTGTCTCTTCCCCTCTCGAGACTGCGTCACGCTCGTGCCGTCAAGCGTCACGCCTCGCAACGTGACATCATAACCTAGCCACTGCACAGCACTGCACAGTACCACGGTCCGCGAAGCATCGCTAGCGCTGTAACTGGCACGTAACAACGTGCCCCCGCCTTTGAGTTTTTAGTTGGTACACCTGTCCGCCTGTCCGCGCTCCACGCTCCGCGCCCGCCGCTCCCCGTTCCCTCGTCCTTTGTTCTTCGTTCTTTTTCACGGCCCTAACCGCCCTTCCGATATTAAAACACCGACGCCAACTCACACACACGACGCGGAGCGCGAGGTGCCTTCCTCTTTCCCAGTCACGAGGGAAAAGGCGGAGGGAGGCGGAGTATCCTCCGAACCGAATTCACTGACTGGGACTCGGCGCTCGGCGCGGCCCTGGCGGCCCTGGCCCTGGACTTGGCTCCGCGGGCTGCGCTGGCGTCAGCCCCGGCAGCCCCGGTCGGACCGGACAAGATGAATTAAGGCATTGTTTTGGCACCACGCCACGTCACGCCACGCCACGCCACGCCACGCCACGCCACGCCACGCCACGCCACGCCACGCCACGCCACGCCACGCCACGCCACGCTTCGGCCCTTTGCTGTGTATATTCGTGCACGCATGCCAGGCACCTCCGCCACCATCTAAGATAGCGCCACACCGTTAAAAAAAAAATTAAGGATAGTAATTACGAAAACACCTCATTAAATATTTACCCTAAAATTTGCAGTTGCCCTTTCCCTTCCCTGCGGCTCTTTGGTCGTTTCTTTGCATTCGGGAGAGTTTCTTTGTGTCCCCGCGCCGAGCATGGACGGCGAGCACGATGAATATGTGGGCATCGTGTACTGCACGGTGTAGGTGTAGTAGTGTTGTGCATATGGACTCCCATCCCAAGCCAGTGCAAACCCGGCCCGCTGATACACCAGGACAGGACACTGCTGCTCTGTGGTCCGGGCGCCAGGCCGGCAGGCAGGGGGCGGTGGTGCCGGTTGGGTTGCCTACTCGCCGCTCGGCAGGCGCACTCCGCGCCGCTGCTTTCCGTCCCCATGAACCCCGTCACCCCGCCCCGCCACTGTCAGAGAATATTGAAACATCGGTTATCGCCGGACAGGCGTTTGTGTGTTGACACGTACTGTTATGACGTTGAAACGCAGCGGGAAACGCGGGGCGTTTATACGTTACGATGCGGTGGGGGAAATGAGATGACAGCGGTTCAAGTCACATCAGTTAATGGTCTGAGTGCTGCGCTCCTGCGCCCCGTGTGGGGTGCACACGGTGTACTCGGTGCACACAGTCCACAGGGGCATCAGCCTGCATGGGCCGCATGCTACGCCGCGCCGCTGCTGCGCCGAGGCGAGCGGGAATGTAATTAAAGAAGAGGTTTTTATTTTTCATAAAGGCTTTGCCTGGCGGCGCCGCGTCCGGAAGAAGCATACAGCAGCAGTGTGTGCCTCCTGTCTCGCTCACACCCGCAGGCCGCGTGCGCGTGCGAAAGAGACAGGTAGCAAGGAAGCTCTGTCGCTGTCGCCTCGCACCCAGACCACGCGGTAACGCCGTGTGTACGCAGTCATGGCGTGCCCTTCACGGACAGCCTGGCCTGCAGTCGGCCCGAGTTCGTACCGACGTGCCGCGAGCTGGGTTCCAATACAGTACCGTTTCCAGATGGTGTGATTTCCTGTGGCTGCGGCCAGGGCCGGGGCGGCCGGGGCGGCCAGGGCGGCCAGGCATGCGGACGTCCGCCGTCTGCGGGGGCGCCCACCAGCCCCTCCCCGCCGGCCCCCGCTCCCCGCCCCGCACCCGCCTATGGTGGCACCTGTGGTGGCACCCACATGCACCAGCGCGGCCGCAGCAGCCATCTGCAGCCTAGACTCCCGATGTGATCGCCTTTGTAGGAATAAGCCGTCGATGAGTCGATCCCGTGGCCGCTGGGCACCGCTGGGCACCGCTGGCCTGGGTGCGTTGACTGGTTGACTCGTGGCAAATCTCCGCTCCGCGGCCTCCCCGCTACCGCTGCCGCTCCAGCCCATGATAACCGGCGATAGCGAGTGCTGCCAACAGAAAAAAGACATGCCTTTATCCCTTTATCCGGCGGGGCGAGTCGGGTCGGGGCTGTCATCGCGGCTCCTGGGTACCGAACGGCCGCGAAAAAGTGTCTTACTTCCCTGGATTTCCTATGGCGACACGAGTTTATTTTTGTTTCGCAATCGTTTCCAGGTGGTGATTCGAAATAATTTGACGATTTCCTTCGTGTTCTGCTCTAAAGAAAAATCCTCCACCAGTAGTCCGTCGCGGAATGGGACGAGGTTTTGTCTTTACAGAACATTCGACGGGACACGGAACGAATGCCATCTTGCGATCATCTAGTACCGCTGGGGTGCGCATGGTGCAGCAGCAACGATTTGCCCAGCAAGATTACACGATTATCTTTTTTCTACATTTTTTTTAAAAAGGAAAACTGCTTAGAGGCGGGTCTTTGCCTGAACGCGACGAGGCCTCGGCCCGGGCTGCCTCGGCCCGGCAGCACCGGAGCCGCGGCGCAGATCTGGTTCCTCCGCGGGGAACCTGTCATAATCTCACGCAAGTGCCGCGCCGCGCCGCGCCGCAGCAGTGCCGTGTCATCACACGGCACGGAACCTGCGATTTAATTTTTGTGTCGCTAGGAGCTCCTGAGTGGCGGCTGTGTGCCTGTGCCGGCTGTGCCGGCTGTGCCGGCTGTGCCCGGCCCTCCGCAGCGCAGCGTCCTCTCCTCCTTCCCAGCGGTGTCGTTGCCCTAGGGCCGGTTTGGTGAGGGGCGCCGTGGAGCTGCGGCTCCGCCAGCCCTGCTCCGTGCTCCGCGGCGGGGCGCTGCTAGCAGGGGCCAAAGCCCCCGTGGGGTCCGCGGGGGTCCGCGGGGTCCACGGGGTGGGCAATTAGAGCACACGGCTCGACTCTCTGCGCCGCTAGCCGTCACAGCGGCAATGTCATCCTCTGGCACGCCACCTAAGTGCACTGCTTGGTGCTGCCGGGCTTCGGGTTGCGTCACCCGGCACGGCGCACGGCCCCAGCAGCGCCCGCAGCCCTGCTGACGGAGTCCCGTTACGCCCCGGGGGATGCTCGCGCTGGCCTACCCACCTGCCATCATCCAGAACCGCACAAGGGGGTGACTGGCTCGGCCCTAGCTCGGTCCGGCATGGTCGGGTCCAGAGCAGGCTGCAGGTACCGTTCTTGTCGCAGGACGAGGAGCCGCCGGGACATAAAACTCGTTCCGGTTCTTAAGGGGCGCGGTCTGCCAGGGCTCTTCCAAAGTCACGCCGACTTGGACACATCCCTGCGACGAGTCAATAAAAGCGATCGGCTCGGCTGGGACAAGGTTCGAGAAGGCCGAGTGCCGGCGCCGCCTCACTGATTTGGAGTGCCGCAGGCCGCAGCTTGTTTTTTTTTTCACTCGGTTATTTACGACCTGATATGAAATGTACCAAATGTCCTTTTCGACTTCGAGCACCATGGCCACCATTACCAGTTGTGTGTTTCATGAGAAAACAAACGGATATATCGCGACGCACTCTGCACTTTGACCGGCACTTGAATGCTTCACCAAGAGCACGCCAAGAGTGCACCCGACCCTTCGCATACCTCATTGACCCAAACAGAGTTCTGCGAAGCCTTGCACCCCGACCTCGCCTTATTTCTGCATATTAGCATAAGTAAATAAATGGCAGACGGCTCCCCGCGCGGCCCCGCGCAGCCCCGGCAGGTCGCGTCCTTCGGTTCCCCCCAGAGCGAACTGAATGACCGTGAAGGCTCCAACTGAACCGGGACTCGAGGAGTATAGAGCCCGGCCCGGAGGACCGAGGCAGCCTAATTGAGTCTTCATCGACTGACACCGGCGGTGGCCCCTGTGGCCCCTGTGGCACCTGTGGCACCGGGTAGCACGTACTGACACGCGGCCGCTATCGGTCTATTTGGTCACTCCGATTTACGACGTAATTGTCTGAGATTGGATCTTCACGCCTGTGGCTTTGGGAACGTGTCAACGCCGAGTACCGCTTTTCCACCACTCAGCAGCCGTGTCAGCCCCCAATTGGTGAACACATACACCTCTCTTTTTAGTGTCAGTATGTACTTCCTTTTTTATTACTTTCCAAACATTCAGTTTTTCTGTCGGCGCGGTCCTGGTGCCGGGGTCCGTCTGTGGTCCATCTCAGGCCCCGTCACTGATTGCTGCCTGTTTGGAGTCCCCATTAGCGTGATATTTACATACGTCATTAGATCACCCTCCCTGAGATAACGTTAAGCGGTACCGCTGTCAGCTGTTCCCCGTACGCCCGCGCGGGTAGGCACCCCGGACACACCCGTGAGCATGCGCAGCAGCGGGCCAGTCTACCTGCCAGAGCACACGGGGTTCCCGATGATCGCCTTGGCTGTTCAGAGCCATCATGTTTGGGTGTTACGAAGAGAAAGAAACGAAACGGAGGTGCGGAGCGCGCGAGCAGGCGCCTCCTGTGGCTCGGGTCGGGCGGGAAGGAGAAGATATAGTGACGCCGTGGGAGCCGCGGGGAACTGAAATGTTATAATTTGGCGGGCCGAGTCCCTCCTTCTGGATGTCGTCGAGGACGTCGACATCTAGCTGCCAATACAGCAGACACGAGAGCGCCGCGACCAGGGGGGCCCCATCGGCCGACGACACCCCTCTCATAATTACTATGACGGACTCGGGCTGCGAGGAGCTTCGCTGGTTGAGCCGTGCCGCGCCGCTCGGCCCCCGAGGCAGGCCCGGCAGGACAGGTCCTTCCCGTCTTGCCAGGTTTTAATTCTGCTCACATGCCGTGGATAAAACCGGCCTCCAGAGCCTCTGCCCCTGGCGGAGCCGGGCCGTGCCGGGCCAGTCAAGTCCACGGTCATGTCTGTGATCAGGGACAACGTACTGGCCATGACGTACTTTGTGCGGCAAGGGGCGGCCGAATAAGGGTTGTCGTTCCATTCCTTCACTGGAGTAAGAAATTGTCTTTTAAACTGTTCTCCCGCTCCCCTCGAGGGGACCGACGGGGAACTACACGGGGGTCTACGGGCGGAGACGAGCCGCTGTGCCACACCTATGATTACGCGTATTCTCGCGGGGAACGCCGGAGCGGAGGGTTCAGTCCCTCCAGCAATTCCTTCGACTCCGCCCGAGGCTCCGTGGCTCTGCAGGCTCCGTCGGCGATTGACACGTGCGCCCTGCACGTGCGGTTGACGACCCCCGGCCCCGGCGTCCGCATTACCTGTTCGAAACACCATTTCTAAGGTCGGGTATTTCGGAGAAGGCCTAAGCCGGAAATGAAGAGGTCAAAGCAGAACATCAGCGGGAACAAAACGAGGGTAACCGTAGCAGAGAGCATCTCCACCACGGCGTCAGCCACGAGCCGACGTCAAAAATTTGTGAGCTTCGCTCTCGCTGACGATGTGTCACGATTATTTAGCAGGATCAGGCAGCGCACACTACCCGCACGCGGCGCACGGAAGTTACTTCTCGCTTCGCGCCGTAGGCAAGGATGTGGTGCCCGACCCAATCAAATGTTCGTGACACATCGTCAGCGAGAGCTAAAGCTCGTGTCTCGTGGCTGACGCCGTGGCGGAGATACTCTCTGCTATGGTGACCCTCATCCAAAGCCATCTCTGCGGGTTCCTCCGCGCTGAACTCACTCCAGCCGCCCCGATCATCATTCCATACTAAATACCCGGCACCATTGTCGCGTACCCGCCCTGTCTCCCTCCTTCCTCGGCCGCTGACGTCAGGACCTTCAAATGACCGAAATAATCCACGCAGGGTCGAAAACACAACTCAGCCGAATTAGACCATGCCGGTCAGCGCCCGGACGGCCGGCCACCAGCCGCCGGACACCGGCGGACACCACCATCGTATCGCATGCGAAACTGGCTTCAGTTTCTCGTTTGGCGGCTCCTCTTCCTCCCCAAGCCTTCCGCGGAAGAGCTCGGGGCTCCGCTGGCCCGATATGGAGTGGCTGGAGGATGTCAGAAGCGAGAGCTCAGCCTTCAGGTATTTTAGCTTCGTACCCCCCCCCCCCCCCCCCTGCTGCGGGCACTCCTCCGCGAACGATTCCTCGCACTGCCCTTTCTTCCGTTCTACTACGGGAGTATCGCATATGTTGTACAGCTTCCGTTGTGGGGGCTCACTGGCAATGCCTACGCCTAGAGTACCACAGAAAACGAATAGCAAGGTGACGTCACCCCCCCTGCAGACCAAAGACAGTAGAGTTACCCGACGAGTTACTCTTCCCCGTCCTCCCACTCCTCGACACGATACGTCTCAGGTCACCCTGACCACGGACTGGGACTGGGCGTCGGCGTGCTGAACGCCCGCCCGCCCGGGCCGGGTCGGTTACCTCGTCACCCGGTCGACGGGGCAGGGCCGGGCAAGCCAGTGTTCTGTGCTGCGGGGACCGACTCTACTTTCCGGAGCCCGACCCGACCCGGCCGCCGGACACGCCGTGCCGCGTACCTCTGAACCAACGCAAGCGATCCTGTTCTTGGAGGTCGTCTGCGGGCGCGGCGGACGCACGCACACACACGCACACTGAGCTCGGCGGATGACTTGTACCCCACGCCGTCTGACCCCTCCCCCCTCCCCCGCGCCGTCCGGCCGCTCCCGGACCGTCCCGGACCCCCGTCAACACCGACACAGGTTACTGGCCCATATCCGTGAGGGCAGGGGCACCCAGTGGAGCCCGCCCAGGGGAGACACGGAGCGCCCCGTGCCGGCCCGGCGGTCATGCCCCCTGTGAGGCCAGCTGCGAGCTCTACTCGGCGAACTGCTGTCGGCCAGTGGGGTGACCGGACTGGACCGGAGTGGGTATCGTGGGGTGCCCCCTGTCGTGTTCCCCCGTGGTGGTAGAGGACGTCGGACGTGGCGGTATGACGTGAGCGCCTCAACATCTCAGATTATCGCATCCAATTTGTGGTTTGTATTTTAAAGAAAATTACATCCACGTTCAACTCTGGAACAATTTTTATACTTCGGCGATCGGTCAATGTACACTCAGGACAGAGGTTTGCTGGAGCGGCGGAGCGCACACCTGCCACCTGATTGGGAGGGCCAGAGGAAGCAGAAGAAGCTCAGAACTGGGAAAGATGGCTACATAAGAATGAAAGCGCGGAAGCCGTATGGAAGGGAAACGCAACAGGGAGTATTTGAGGATGCTTAGCTCGCGCTGATGATATGTCCCAACTATACTACTTGGTACGGTCACTCAGCGCAAACTGCATCCGCGCGGCCAGGGGAAGTGAATTCTCGGGCCGCACGGGGTAGTTCTGTGGTGTGAACCTACCAAATTGTAAGGACACATCACCGGCGCGAGCTAAGCCTCCAGGAATTTTGAGTTGGCTCGTGACCGACGCCGTGGCGCAAGATATTCTCTACTGCGGTTCCCCTTCCGCTTTTCTTCTTCTTGCTATCTTCTCCACTTCCGGTTTGAAGGTCGCCGAAATACCCTAGTCATCAAATCCGTAATTTCCGGCACAAGACAAACTACCATTCGAAAATTAAAGAGACTGATATCAACCCCGCGGCCAGTGACGTCTGGGCACCGTAGTCCTCGAGCAACGGTTCCTTGCTGTCTGCCAGCCCCGGCTGCCCGCCTTCTGCGGGCCTCATGGCGAGCTGGCTGGCTGCCTGGCTGGCTGGCGGGGGCCTTCTGCGGGCTGAGTCGCTGAGCCCGAGCTCGCTGTCGGGCCGGGGACTTCAGATCCGCCATAGAATTCGCATCAAGAGGTGCTGTAAGTTATCGCGTCACAGGCTGGGAAGGGTGCGCTATTTTTATCCATATTCAAAACTCGCGTTTGCGACGCGGCCAAAGTCCCAGGAGCCTCTGGCTGCATGTGAGGTATGCATACACCCCCTCTGAGCCCCCACTCCCCCCAGATGCGCGGTGGAGACAACATTCGAATACGTTTGGCGCCAGCTATGGTTTATCTCGCTGTGTTGTTGCTTTGCATGGTCGTGCCATGACCCCACGGCATTTTGGTACATTATCGGCCATCATTTCCTGCCAGAGAGAGAAAGACGGAGACAAAGGCAGAGTGAGGGGAGGGAGATAGATACCGCGAGAGAGAGAGAGAGAGAGAGAGAGAGAGAGAGAGAGAGAGAGAGAGAGAGAGAGAGAGAGAGAGAGAGAGAGAGAGAGGGGGGGGGGGAGGATGTGCACTCTTGCCGTTTCTCACGATGCATGTGTGGGAAGTCACGGCCCATAGTTGTAACATAACTCGAGGTTTGAAAACGACGTTCGTTTCTAATTTTATTGATTCGCTCAGACGATTCCCTCCCTTTTCTAGCTGTTGTTTGCGCTGTAACTCGTTGTAGAAAAACAAAAATAAAGTTAGGTACATAAAGAAGGAGCGACGAACATCCACCTCCTTTCTGTTCGTCCCTCGTTTGAAGTGGCCACGGCAACGACAACTGGTGCAGGTTGCGTCCGCTACCCTTTTCCAGGAACGGCATATGTCCGTGTGGCGAAAAGAAAAAGGACTTTGGATTGATGACCAAGAAGACCCAAAGAAGAAGAGTGGAGGAGAAGAAAGGAGAGAAGTTTTTTATATTTTTTCAGTTCTAAATGATTCTATTAGGGGGAGAGAGGGCAGGAGAAGGGAAGAGAGGGCAGGAGAGAAACAGAGAAAGAGAAAAAGAGAGAGAGATAGATAGAAAGAGAGAGAGAGAGAGAGAGAGAGAGAGAGAGAGAGAGAGAGAGAGAGAGAGAGAGAGAGAGAGAGAGAGAGAGAGAGAGAGAGAGAGAGAGAGAGAGAGAGAGAGAGAGAGAGAGAGGGATGGTTGAGCGGAGGACAGCCTGGATAGCGCTGGCTGGAGGGAGGCAGGGCGCCGTGACGGTATGCAACCCGAATGCACCAGTGGTCGGCGGGACTGCCCCTAGGGGCCGGGCCTCGAGGAGCAGAGCAGCCGGTGTTGGCATCTACGATGGGCGAACCGTACGGCCGTAGAGCCAACAGGTGTGGAGCGGAGAAAGGCCGGAAGGATTACGGCTGCCATCAGGCTGCTCTGCGCTGCTGGCACTCGGCTGGCACTCGGCTGGCACTCAGCTGGCACTCAGCTGGCACTCGGCTTGCACTCGGCTGGCACTCGGAGGAGCCCAGCGCGGCACACAGCACAGCATGGGCTGGGCTCTGCAGTCCGCCGCGCCGTGAGGAGGACAAGAAACAGGGGTGCTGCAGCCGAGTGGCACGGGTTCGAATTCTGTCGCAGCTTAGAGATTCCGCGTGGCGATTTCAGAGGTCTCACCACGGATAGCGGGCCTGGTAGCGCCCCCGGCTGACTGGGGGTGTCAAGGCAGGAGGCATGCGCCAACATTGATATACGCGCGGTACTAACACTTGCACGTAGGCACGTGAGTCAAGATGACAAAAAACGAGGACTAAGACAACCGCTCGGGGGGAAGTACAAGAAGTATAGTTGTCGCGCTGTGCAGCAGGCCCGGCCCATTCACTCCCCCTTCCTACTGCTTCTCAGGTAGGGCCCAACTCCACTCCGCCGCCGTGGCGTGGAGTGGCGCGGCGCTCCGCTGTAGCGGTCAGCGACCTTGGCCGCGGAGCGGAGTGCTCCGCCGGGTTCCGCGGCGCGAGGAGGGCTCCCCCCCCCCCCCCCCCCCCCACCGGATCATGTGCCGGTAAGAACCGCGCGTCCCCCCTCCCTCACCCCTTCTTCCCATCTCTTTCCTCTACCCGCAACCGCAACCCCTGCTACACCCCCATCTCCCCTCACTTCCCTTCTCTTCCCTTCCTGCCCTTCTCCCTTCCTTCCTTCCTTCTCTCTCGCTCTTGCGGTAGACAGAGACAGAGTATCGCTGCCTTAATGGCGTTTTGAAGTCAACGTCATCGCACTTGGACAGGCAGCAGTGACTGACCCGGCGGGCCCCTCCTCCCCTTCCGCATCCACTTCCTCCCCACCGACCGGTATTTGAACCCGCGACGCCAGGGAGCCGCTCGCGTCCGCTGAATCGCCGAAGCTGATCGGTATGACTAAAACTGTGGCCTCTGGCCGCCTGCGTGCTGAGCGGTGAGGCAGACGCCGCCCGCCAGAGGCCCCCGGCCCCGGTGTCCCAAAGACGTCCCCGTCGACGCGGCCGTGCGCGGCAGCTCCCCTTCGACGCATCGCCGTCTCCTTCCATTCACGAAAACAATGGCATACATTCGCTTTGCAATTGCGATTGGCGCGCGGGGGACCAGTGGGACCAGCGGCGGGGCGCGGCGGGGCGCGGCGGGGCTTCCTCCCTCCATAATTCAGGAGTGTGTTGGCCACACGGCGAGGCGATGCGGTACTCGTACGCTGCTAAAAACAAATACCCACGCGGCGCCGAGCAGGAACCGAACCTCATGTCACGTCATGATGGTGTTGCGATCGGCCCCAACTATAGTTCTGTATGTGTGTGGGGGGGGGGGGGGGAGGAGCTCGACATTGGTGTTGGTGCCCAGAGCTGGCAGTCCAGGACGCGGGCCGGCGTGGCGGCTTGGTAGCGGGCGGACTGAGTTGCGCAATGACCTACAGTAGTATATGGGGCCATGCCATGGGCCTGTCTGGGCTGGGCCTACTACGGGCCTGCCGTGGGCCTGCCCTGTGACGTGCCATACTGCAGGCTCATCTCGGAGCCTGACCTCACCCCCCCCCCCACCCAGCCAAGCGCATATCCAGGGGAAGGGGAGGCCCCCCCCCCCCCGGGGCCTCTCGGCGCCGTAAAGATAGGCAACCCCTGAAGGTTTCCGCCTGGAAATGGGCAAAAAGTCGTACATTGCCCCTCCCTAGACCCAGCAAGCAGACTGAGAGGCAGGCTTACAACCGAAAACTGCACGCAGAACGACCCCTTCACGACACTTGCGCTTGACACGATTCGTATGTCTCGGCCGACTCTTCTGCCGCTGAGGTGTCACTGTGTGTCACCCTGAGCGCAGTGCTGCCGCGCCCCGCCTCTGGTCAGTGACCCCGCCGCCACGCGCCCCGCGGCGCCCCGCGGCGCCCAGCCCAGAGGTCCACGACTCCCATTTGCATTTAATTAGCTAAGCCCGGCCCCGCCACGCCACGCCACGCCACGCTGCGCCGCGCCACGCGACAGCCCGAAAACTCGCACAGGATGCCCCGAATGACAAATACGTCGTGGCGGCCCCATTGGTTTCTGCGTTTGGCTGTTAAGCGCCAGTGTGCACTCTCAAAAAAAGTATGCTTGAATCAAGAAAACGGTCACCAAACAATGTTATGCACATATGCCAGATTCAAGCATATGCAACATTCTTGGCGACCTTTTTCTTGATTCAACCATACTGTTTTGAGAGTGTGCATGCGAGTGTGTTCCCGCGGATGCTCATCGACGAATATTTTGCGGCCGGAAATGTAGGCAACCGGCATAACTTTTCCGCCTGTAAGTAGGCAAAAAGCGTGACTTTGCCCCCCCCCCCCCCTAAAGCCGCTCCTGGATCCGCCACTGGTCCCCCATCACATTCGAGCCTCTTGATTGGGGCAGTGATCCCTTTATTAAATGTAGCCTGCTGAGCGTTACTGAATGAGGAGGGGCGGTATAGGACGTGGAGTGGAGTGGAGAAAAGTGGAGGGGGCTGTGATATTTCCCATGCCAGTTCTGCTCAGCTCCGCTCAGCTCTGCTGGCCTGGCCAGCTGCGGCCGCGGGCCGCCAGGCGGCGCTGCCGTCCTCGCGGACAGCATCCGAAAAACCGCCGCCACTCCCGCTCCCGCCGTCCTCCCGCCCCGCGGCCGCTTTGAAATCGATTCCGCTTGCCTCTGTCGGGCGGCGGCGCTGCGGAGCTCGGGCCGTTCGGACGCGTCCGCTGCTCCTGCTGCTGCTCTTGGGCTTGGCTCTTGGCTCCTCGGAGCGGAGGGAGCCCGGCCGAGCCAAGAGCAGCGTCCGTCGACCCGCTCGGCAAACGTTTTACTGTCTAACGGTGCTCCTGCCCCCCTCCTGCCTTTCCCCTTTCTCTGACCCCCCCCCCCCCTTTCATGTATCTCTTTCAATCTCGTTCTCTTCCACCTCACGCCAAACCCCGTCGGTTGCTTCCCTCTCCCCACCAGCCCCTCCACACACGACGTTGTTTTGACTGGAGTGTCCACAGTCCCACTCCCGCATTCCCACTCCTTCCTCCCACAGAGTCGCCTCCTACGCCTGTCCGTCCCCAGTGGCAGGCGCGGATCCAGGGGCGGCTCTAGGGGGGGGGCGATGTATCGCTTTATGCCTACTTTCAGGGGGATTGTAACGCGAAATGCCTACCTTCGGGCGCCCCGCGGATCCGGGGGGGGGGGGGGCGATCGCCCCGTCGCCCCTCCCCCCCCCTGGATCCGCACCTGCCCAGTGGTCCGCAGGGTTGGCAGCCCGCGGTGCACTGAGGTACGGGGAGAATGGTGATGGTCTTCGCGGTGGGTCCGACCAGACCGAACAACAACATCGCGCAGCTCTGCGCATGCGCCCCGCCCCGCCCCCGCGAGGTATGCTTCCGAGCGCGGTGTGCGCGGCGCCTGGCTGCGCTGTGCGGCGCCGTGCCGTGGCCGCGGGGCTGCGGGGCTGCGGAGGGGCGTCTACTTTGTGATTCCCTCCCTCCCCTCCCCTCCCGCCCCCTGTCGCCTACTTTCCGCGCCAGGCGGTGGCGTGGCGCTGCGCGTGCGGCGCGGCAGCCTGGCGGCAGCAGCAGCAGCAGCGGCAGCAGCAGCGACAGCAGCAGCAGCAGCAGCGGCAGAAGCAGCGGCAGCAGCGGCAGCAGCAGCGGCAGCAGCAGCAGCAGCGGTAGCAGCAGCGGCAGCAGCAGCGGCAGCAGCAGCAGCAGCGGTAGCAGCAGCGGCAGCAGCAGCGGCAGCAGCAGCAGAAGCAGCAGCGGTAGCAGCAGCGGCAGCAGCAGCGGCAGCAGCCTGCTGGCGGGGCGGCATGGCCCGGCATGGCCTGCACGGCGCCAGGGCCCAGGTAACCTGTAAACTGTTACTCGACGTAAATGTTACGGTACCGAACCGGCGGCGTTGCATCACAAGCAGCATGAGGCCGGCCGGGCCCAGCGCAGCCCCGCGCAGCCCCGGCCCGGCCCACGGCCCTCCGCATTTCGGCCCGTGGACAGCTGACGACGCCGCCACGTCCGTGGAGTGTAGGGCGCTCCGGCCCGGCACGGCCCGGCACGGCACGGCACGGCCCGGCACGGCCCGGCACGGCCCGGCACGGCCCGGCACGGCCCGGCACGGCCCGGCACGGCCCGGCACGGCCCGGCACGGCCCGGCACACGGCCCGGCACGGCCCGGCACGGCCCGGCACGGCCCGGCACACGGCCCGGCACGGCCCGGACGCTGAACAGGTACGAGTTTAGCTTGCCGACGTGGACGCCCGTGAGCCGAGACGCAGCCTGCTGAAGCCCAGGCGCTAATTCCGACTGCGAACGATGTCACGTCGTCACGGGGACGGGTTCCGTTAGGATGACGCCGCCGTCCGCCGTGGTGACGTATCGTTACGAAGCCGTCACACTCGCTATTAGAAGGGTATCGAGGCGCGCGCTCCGCTCTCCTGCTCTGCCAGTGGGAACAGGGACAGAACGCGCTGGAGACTTGAACGCCCGCCGAACCAAGAGCGCAGCACGTATCGCGCACGGGCGGATGTCTCGTCCCGTCCCGCTCGGCCACACTCACACGGCCCACAGCGGATGGTATATTCGCAATGACGAAAACGCCGCCAATTTGCCGCCCCCTTCCACTCTCCGGCTACGCCCGGCCCGGGGGTCCTTCCCACTACTATACTATTATGATCCTAACCAAGCAACGGTTCTGCCTCCAATTTTTCCGTGCGCGGCGCTGTGAGTCTCGGCAGCAAACAGCCCAGGAGGGGAGGGGGGGGGGGGGCTCTTCTCACGGCGCTTCCAGAGCTGCGGAATCCGCGGACAGAGAAGAGAAGAGGGGATGTTCCGAGCCGCCGGCGCTGAAAAGCACCTGGCTGCTTTTGTTGGCAGAGAGCGACCGCGGGCCGTAGGGCCTGGCTGCGGGCTGCGGGCTGCGGGCGGCCTGCAGGGACCAGAGACCTGCGGGAGCCGAGTTCCTGCTCTGCGGGCTGCGGTCGGGAGTCGGCCACCTCCGGATCGGGGGACGCGAGGAGAAGCCGAACAAACAGTTGGCTGTTGTTGGTTCTGCCGGGATGAGATTATACATCGCGGGATGAGGATTGCGCACGCCGTGCAACTCGTATGTTAGAGTGTGAGCTGCTGGTTTTAGAGTGGCGCTGGAAAAGGGGAGGGGAGGGAGGCAAAGAGGTGGGCGGAGAGGCGCGATAAGACCGGCCGCGCTCGCTGGATTCGCTAGACGTAGTCGCAGATGCCGTCGCGCGGAACGGGCTTGCTTTGCCGGGCTTGCCGGAGCGCGCAAAAGGAGGAACGAGAAGAGTGGAGAAGAAGGGGGCAGGGGAGGGGAGGGGGTTGGCGAAGAGAGGGGAGCTGCGGAGCGCCGACGTGGACAGCAGTCTCAACAGGGCGGTATGTGGCGTGGCGGGGGGGAGGGGAGGGGAGGGCCGCGCTAGCCGTGCCCCCGCCAGACCTAGGAGCAATGAACTCGCGAGCGAGCGGCGAGCGGCGAGCCGAGCCGTGGCCGTGGCCGTAGCCGTGGCGGCTGCACAAGACCAAGCACGGCGGGGCCTGCGGGGACCTCGGAGCCCAGCAACAACGTCCTCTGCCGAACAGACAGGGAAGAAAAAAGAAGACACAAAAAATAGGGCGAGGGGCTGAAGCGCAGCGGGGCTCGAGCGAAATCTCAGAAAGGTCTTCCATAAGTCTATCCATAGGCACACCATCGTTCATGTGTATTCAGATTACATTCTTTGGTATGCCAAGAAGTTACTCCAACCCCCACCGGGAAGGGCGTTACCCACGAGAGCTGCAGCAGTCACGGCCACGGCCAGAGCGTTACCCCGATAGGGCTGCAAGCAGTCACATTCATGGCCAGAGCGTTACCCACGAGGGCTGCAGCAGTCACGGTCACGGCCAGAGCGTTACCCACGAGGGCTGCAGCAGTCACGGTCACGGCCAGAGCGTTACCCCGATAGGGCTGCAAGCAGTCACAGTCATGGCCAGAGCGTTACCCACGAGGGCTGCAGCAGTCACGGTCACGGCCAGAGCGTTACCCACGATGGCTGCAGCAGTCACGGTCACGGCCAGAGCGTTACCCCGATAGGGCTGCAAGCAGTCACGGTCACGGCCAGAGCGTTACCCACGAGGGCTGCAGCAGTCACGGTCACGGCCAGAGCGTTACCCACGAGGGCTGCAGCAGTCACGGTCACGGCCAGAGCGTTACCCACGAGGGCTGCAGCAGTCACGGTCACGGCCAGAGCGTTACCTCAAGCATTACGCTGGCGCCCCGCCGACCGAGACCTCGATGCGATGAGAATGCTGCTCCGCCCCGCCGTGGACTCGAGCTCCGCGGTGTTACACAATGGCGCCGGGCCCGCTACCGCAGTCCACCACCGCGCCCGCACGCGGGTGACTTCAATTCTCTTATCTCTAAAAGTATTCCGACCGTGTGGTCTTTGGAGAAATACTTGTAGCTAGGTGGGGGAGAGTAGGCCGTGCCACCATGAGAAACTTGTAGAGTACAGGATTACAGAATGCTGCTGCCGAATTCTTCCACACGGCGTGGCCCCTAAAAACGCAATTGGGCGACAGACAGAGGGAGCTTGGCTCTTGGCGCTTGGCTCGCATGCCATTACACGAGATGGAATGACTTGGCTCTTGGCGCTTCGGGGGCGCGGACTCGTGGGACGGGACCGGCGGGACCGGCGCAGTGGGACCAGCGCCGACGACGAGGCGGGAGCCCCGCGGGGGAGGGGGCCGGCGGGGGCCCCGCGGGGGAGGGGGCCAGCGGGGGCCCCGCGGGGGGGGGGCGGCGGGGGCCGGCGGGGGCTCCACGGAGGCGCGTCCAGATTGGCCTAAAACAATTACCGAGATAATGGCAGCCTGAATCCGCAAAGCGACTAGTAGCGAGGATGAAGAAGGGGTTGGCGAACGGCGAGGAGAAGAAGAAGAAGAAGGAGAGGATGACGCGCGGAGCGAGAGAAAAAAAAAATAGGGAAAGAAACGGAAGCAAAGCGAGTAGGATTCCATCCGTAATAACGGGTTCTTTTGCCCGCGATGACGTACGTACTTGGAAGGGCAGCGGCCCGGCGGATTTCGTTTCCAAGTATGAATTTGAGAGCAATTAAAACGAAGCCTCGGATGGCGAGTACGTGAGGTGGTGCGGAAGAGTATTACAGGGCTGGCGCGCCATGGCGGCGTACGTGCGAGTTAGGGCAGAACTGGTTCCACAACGGCGAAGAAGAAGAAGAAGAAGAAGAAGAAGAAGAAGAAGAAGAAGAAGAAGAAGAAGAAGAAGAAGAAGAAGAAGAAGAAGAAGAAGAAGAAGAAGAAGAAGAAGTCCTCTGAATTCACCACATCGAACCGAAATCTCTAGCTTTGAAAACACCCGCCAACCTGGCGATAAAACAAACAAGGCTGATTTCAGTCACGGCAGTAATCTGACTACAACATCGTAAACAAGCCCGACGGACTCTTCTTCGGTCAAATCAAGGTTAAATAAAAGGGATGTTCTTCTTTTTTTAATCTGCGGGCAGAGCAGGACGAGGTGCGGGAGCAAGGTCCCCTCAAAGACATGACGAGTTTCGTGTTTTGGGACGGTCATCCGACACCGGTCATACGCGCACGGATTATGCCTCGCCCGGAAGCCTTACAGGGTGCACTCGCATGCGCTGCAGTGTCATACTCCACCCCCACCCCCCTCTTGCCCCCCCCCCCCATCCCTTAAATCTGCGAAAAATATGCTCCCCTACCCTTCTCCTCTTGGCCTCGTCGTCGCCATCAGGGCGTCTGAATCGGCGGAGAGGGGACGTAACGTACGCTTCATGTGACACTGAATAATGACGGCCCGCCGCCCGCCCGGCCCGACCAGTGTTGCCGCACGTTTTCCACGAGAGGAGCGAAGCCAAGCCAAGCGCGAGGAGCTCGAAGGCGCCTGCGGTGCACCGCGGATGCAGCCCGAGTGCACGGGTGTGCGGCGGGGTGCCTATCCCGGCCTCCGCAGGGGCCCCGGCACAGACGACGACTGATTCCAGGTCACATGAATATTTTACACGTAGCGCACGTTGTCATAGGCATTGGCCCTCTAGGTATTTAAAAAAAAATCTCAAAAAATAAACCGTGAACATAAATTTTTTTTTTGGAGATTTTTGTTTAAATTAATTTTTAGTTGTTTTCGCAAACTAAAATCAGCCACATAACTATACATATACATGGTCATCTTGTCCGTAGCCAGCCACGGCGAGGGTCTTCTAATTGAAGCGGAAAGGCAACATGCTCTCGGCCGCACCAAGACCGGCGGCGGCAATCAAGGCTTCTTTTTTCCTTTTTTTTTAAAGGGAATGACGCGAAACATGCCAAAGCTGGAGCTGAGTGCGGAGGGAGCGATGAGAACCAAGCCATAAAATGTGTTCAAACTGTTTACCGGCGCGCGGGGCGGACGGACGGAGTGTCTGAAACTATACTGTGCCCCGAGACTGCCATGGCGAGCGTTGGCACCGGAGCCGGCAGCAGCTAGATCAGCGCTCTCCATCTCCTCCTAAAAATCGAGTCGAGTTCTGCGCTTGACCGGCTTGACCCGTTTCGCGTCCGTCCGGACGCACGGGGACATACGGTAAAGCTAGTGCCAGCTGCTGCCGCACGGACTGCGACTAGCGCCGTGCGGGGTGTGTTCCGTTTACGAGCAAACACGCGCGCTCGCTATGACGAATTCAAATCCGCGCAGCCGCGGCGGACTCGTGTGGCCAGATGCGGCAAAGAGCCGGTCCGAGCGGGGCAGGGCGGCAAAGCGGCGTCGTGGCGCAAACCTGACACCCTTAACATGCGGACAGGCCGGGCTGGGCGGGGCGGGACGGGCACTCTCTAGGGTACACGCATGTCGTTGGCGCTGGCTAGCCTCATAGAGCGGGCAACAGTGGCCACGCAGAGGGACACCGCTATGAAAGCCAGGGGCCACCGGTTCGATACCACCACCAAGTACTTTTTATTTTGCCTGTTCATGCCCTCGACCTTCCGTGAAGTACTGTAGAAAAACCTCCCGGTGGTGGGCCGGGCCGGGGCACGCAGTATGGCGCTGCGGAGTGTATCTTGTGGTTTGCTGGCAAGGCGGTGGCTGCGCTGCTTCGGAAGTGGCTGTTGTTTGCCGCGGAGTTGGCTTGGGCTGTTGGCTGTTCTGGTCGGACGTGATGGGACGGGATGGCTGGGCTGCGCGGGCCGCGGTGATGCCTGCACCGCTCCGCCAGCTCCGCCTGCCCCTCCAAACCACCCCGTCCCGGGCGCTGCTCAGCTCTGCTACTACCGCTGCCACTACCGCACCGCGAGTACGTGTCGCCGGGCGGGCCAAGTATCAATAATACATGACGTCACACGGCTCGGCTCGGCACTATGCGGCACTACAGATGCATACAGCACGCCAAGCGTAGCGTGGACTGTTCGCGGAAACGTGGAATCCTGCCCGATCGCGGGCAAGGCGCTGCCGGAGCTGCCTCCAGTCCGTCCCGGCCGGCCCCCCGCCCCCCGCCCCCGGTGCACCGCAGACCCCCTCCCTTTTCCCTTTTTGCATATTCGCGCGAGCAATGAGCGCATATAAGATGGAGCAGTCGATAGGGAACGGGCTGTGTGCACACGAGCCTCGGTACTGCATGCAAGCCAGCTACGTACCCACCGCGGAACACCAAACGAGAAATACATTCACGTCTCGCACCCCCGAGCGCCTGCGAGTCCCAGGGTAGGCCAGCCCGCACGACACGAGTGCATGCAACACGTCGGGTTTGCCTACCCAGCAGGCGCCATGCGTTCGCCTTCTGCTGGGCCCGTGTTCCGCGGAACAAAACACGGGGATCGCGTGATAAGGCCGTTAGCAGCAGTCGGGAGCGACGCAGCGAGACGCCGGGCTGCGCGTAGCGAGCAGCAGCAGCAGCAGCAGCAGCAGCAGCAGCAGCAGCAGCAGCAGCAGCAGCAGCAGCAGCAGCAGCGAGCTGCAGCGCGCACACGGGACTAATTAGACGCCGAAAAGCTAGCGGACTGTGTGTCATTCACACGCGGGGACCATCGGGGACCGAGCCGCACTCCTAGCAGCCGGGGGCCGGGGGGGGGGGGACTTCTTCGGGGAGGGAATGTGCGTGTCGCGCCGCCGCCGTCCCCGCTGCCGTCGTGTCGAAGGCGTCGTCGTCGCCAACGTGGCCCATTACGGCGAGGAATGGCAAGAGTGTATTTTGTTGGCGTCTTTTAATGGCACGGCCAGAATGAATGGGAACGAAAGGAGTCGTGGAGTGTAGTACTTACACTCCAATGGAGCCAGCACTGTCTCTATGACACTGTCTCCTCTTCTAATTTTTCTTGTTCGTGTTGCCGTTGTCCTCTCTTTAGCTCTTCCTCTCTTCTTCTTCTTCTTCTTCTTCTTCTTCTTCTTCTTCTTCTTCTTCTTCTTCTTCTTCTTCTTCTTCTTCTTCTTCCTCCTCTTCATCTTCTTCTCCTCCTCCTCCTCCTTGCTCTTATTGGTCTTCTCCTACTCCCATCTTTGGTCCGAGCTGAGACAGGCCCGGCCGGTTCGTCCCGAACAGGCCGTGCGGGTACGGGTACGGCAGTGGGCACCAAGACCAGAAGAGGTGAGTGGCCCTGGCCGCCGCACACACACACACACACACACACACACACACACACACACACACACACACACACACACGCAGCCGTGCTCTCACGCACACATCAGGGATTTATATTTCCGAGAGACACGACGCGGCACGACAACTACGTATACGGGATGGGATGCGCGCACTTGAAGCGTTCGTTTCCAAACGTCGCGCGCAGACCGGACCGGACCGCGGACGTGACAAGTGACGTGACGTGACGAGACATTGTGACGTGGCATGTGACGGCGGCGCGTGTTTTAAATCACACCAAGCCGCGTGACTCTATGAGGTCTGCGACATAGATCGGGATAGGCGACATGCTCATGGAAACACACCTCCGTGAGCAGTGAGCAGCACCGCTGGCCGGGCCATGGGCCGGCCGCCTCGGCCAGGCGCGCCCATTAGCATGAGAATTCGTGTACGTGTGAGAGGACTTCCCCCGCCGGCCGTCCGCCGGCCGTCCGCCGGCCCCCGTGCACGCATATATGGTGCGTGCATATACGTGCTGCGCCGTACGTGCATCCGCACCGCGCTGCCGTACAAGTCCGTGTATCCCTTCTTGGTTCGCACTTCCAGTGGGGCATCAGCCCAGCGCGGGGAACGCCCGGACGACGTACGCTGACAAAACGTGCAGGGCGCTGCCGTATGGTACTTGAACCCGGACACTATGGTGTCCACGTGTACTGGGGACCCGGCATGATATTTGGTAACCACGGCAACGGTCCGTGGTCCCCAGGGGGGTGAGTGCACGCAGGTGACACACACACACCAACACCCGTGTCACGTCATCGCGCACCCGCATGCAGCCAGCACCCGTGACAGAACGATTAGCGGGGCGCGGTGCAGGCCATGCAGGTCGTCCGCTATCTCGACTCACTATTGCCTCGCACTTGACACGCGGTGAAAATAAAACGCAATGGAAAAGGAAAATGATGAAAGAACGCGACGACCCGCTGCGACTGTACTCGCAGTTCAGGAGGTGCATTTCCTCGTGCATTTGATATTGCGCGCTGCATTTGTTCCGCTGCGCACTGCTGCGCGCGCCGCGTGTAACAAGTGCCGCCGGTGCAGCGCCTGCGTGGAGTATACTAATGCCCTTGGTGGTCCCAGTCTGTGGTGATGTGTGGCTAACCGGGCAGGGCTGCGGGGACCGCGGGGGGCCGTGCAGGGGCCGCAGGGCAGGCGGTGCCTGCATCGCCGACTGCTCGCGCTGTGGCTCGCGCTCGGGTGTGTATAATAACGCCGGCATTAGCATGTGCACATTTTTATTTTGCCATCACGTGAGAAAGGCGGCGCCCCCCGCCGCGGTTGGGAGGGAAGGGCGCTGCTCGGAGCCGCGGCCTGGACCCCTCCCCTCCCCTCCTCGGCCCGTGCCCCGCCGGCCCCGTGCCCCGCCGGGGGTACAAATCCCCTGCCCCCGGGGGTACAAACCCCCCCCAGCCTGTGGCCTGTGCCCCGCCGGGGGTACAAAGCCCCCGCAGCCTGTGGCCTGTGCCCCGCCGGGGGTACAAAGCCCCCGCAGCCTGTGGCCTGTGCCCTGCCGGGGGTACAAAGCCCCCGCAGCCTGTGGCCTGTGCCCCGCTGGGGGTACAAAGCCCCCGCAGCATGTGGCCCGTGCCTCGCCGGGGGTACAAAGCCCCCGCAGCTTGTGCCGCGCGACCACTAGGGTGGGCAGCGGGATGCCTACCCTGCGCCTGCCTCGCCGCAGACGCGCAGTGATGAGGTTTCACACCCCCTCGGGCTCGCGCGTGCGCTCCGCGGGGGGGGGGGGGGGGGTCCGGGGGGGGGGGTCCACGGGGGGGGGGTCCGTGGGGGGTCCGTGCACCAGCCGGGCAAGCGAGTCAATGACACAGCTATCGGCGGTGGCGCCCACGTGACACCACCCGGAATATGTCGTCAGGTGACCCACCTCGTTAGACAGCAGAAACCAAGACAGAAGCCAGAGCCCCCGGCCGCCTCTTGGGCCGCCCCCACGGCCCCCGCGTTCAGGTCTCCGGCTATGTAGTAGTGTCCTTGGGCCCCCAGCCTGGCCCCGGCCCGGCCGCACTGGCACGTGCGACGCCAAAGACAAGAGCGCCGCCCGCGCTTGCCGCCGCGCAGCGCCGTGGCGCCCGATCCGTAAAATCTAAATTACAGCCGCGGTAATGGCCGTCCAAGGGCTTCCTGGTGCGCGCCGTGTCCCGCCGTGTCCTTGGGCCCGCACCACGGCCAGCACCGGCACCGCGGCGGAGGCCGACGACGACGAGGAAGAGGCCGTTGGCGAGGGCCAAGGATTTGGTGCACAAATTTCCGCGAGTACTCCGCTCCGTCCCGGGATGAGGGCCTTCCGAGGCCCTATGGCCCCGAGGCCTTGGCCCCTTCGCCGGCTGCGGGCGTTGCGTGCGCCCTGTGCCCTCCCACAAACTTGTTTGCGTCACATTTCCAACCCTCTGCCCCTCTGCGGCTGAGGTCGGCTGAGGTCTCCAGGGCATGGCCGACTGCTTTCTTCACTCGATTTGCTTTCTTTCCCCGAGTGTGAACTGAACACTCTCTGGAACCCAATCCGCCGGGCCTGGCGGACACCGCCGATACACACCCTGGGATGCGGCGCCCTCCCGTGGTGCCCTTGCCCTTGGCCCTCGAAGGGCAACCCGTCCGCCTGGTCCTGCCTGCTGCGAGGTACCTGACGTAATTGGAGAAAAGGTTAGCTGGCGCCGCTGGCCCCGATGAGCGAACCTCGCCCAGATTCCTCCGCCGCCCTCGCTGCTCCGCTCAGCTCCGCTCCGCCGACCAGGTGGCGGGGCAGACTGTTGTATCGAGTTCGGAAAGGACACCGGTGGACGCTGCATTAGCGCTGTATCTGCCGCGGCCGACATAGGATCGGGTTTTAGACCTCATCATGCACGTCGCATCGCATGGCCCTGCCGTTTTTTTTTCTTTTGTTTGCGACCTCTCGTGATCAAATATTGAACCCACGACGGCGGCCTTTTGTTTCACGAAGTATGAAGGCTTGCACGCACAACGGCGAACGTACCATATCCTATCCAAACACCAACAAGCCTTCCTGAGGATTTTCAAATTATGTACCAGGTGTCCCTTTCACCCCGTGGCAAGGGAATGGTAGGCAAGCCCGTAACGCACTAGCTCTGTCTTTCTCTGTCTCACGCGTGTGGCCAGCGCGCTGCAGCACAGGCTGGGCGAGCGCAGCAGGTCTTGTCTTTCCCTCTGCTCGCCCACGTATAAATAATGTATCGTTTTGACGGGCCCGCCGCGCCTTCTGATTTGGTTAAGAAACGCGCGTGTCGTCTGCTGTGTGTTGCGCCGCGGCTGAGTTTGTCGTCGTCTGCTTGGGTCGGGGATGGCCGCGGGCCGCGGGCGGACGAGCGGCGGAGAGCGGCGGAGAGCGGCGGAGAGCGGCAGCCAGCGGGGCACGACTTCACCAACCGAACGGTTCTTCCAGCGCAATCCTTGCAATTCAAAACAAGTGGCCGGGCCGGCCGGGCGGCCACGGCCCCCGCTCGCTGCCGCTGCCGCTGCCGCTGCCGCTGCCGCTGCCGCTGCCGCTGCCGCTGCCGCTGCCGCTGCCGCTGCCGCTGCCGCTGCCGCTGCCGCTGCCGCTGCCGCTGCCGCTGCCGCTGCCGCTGCCGCTGCCGCTGCCAGCGTCACCGCCCGATGAGCCTTTGCCACTTCGTAACAGGTGGCAAGTCGCCGCACAGGTCCTCATCCCCTTAGTGACAATGCCTTGCACTCCGGGCCTCGTCACGACCAGTACGGAGGGAGCGTTCACAAACCACGTGGCCTTATCTTCGAGCCCTGGCAAGCGTGCGGGCCGGGGGCGGGCCGGGGGCGGGCCGGGGGCGGGCCGGGGGCGGGCCGGGGGCGGGCCGGTCACCGCCCGCTCGCCTCGCATTGCTTCGCATGGGACCTGCTGCCATTCCTGCTGCTCCGCTGCTCTCATGCCATGAAGATGGCACAGCGCCGCACAGCGTGGAACGGCGCGGCCGCAATTTGTCTCGCTAGGAGGACTTTGCTTGGGGACTCAAACCAAACCGCCGCGAAGCGAAGCCAGAGGAAGGCGGTGCGGTGACAGGGAGGGGGGGGGGGGGGGGGACCTTGGCCGTGGAGAGGTGCGCCACCGGCGGCGCGGCGTGGCTTCGCGACAAATGACGAAACGTCAGCGCAGCAGACCAGACCTCCGCGGTCAGCGCGCGGATGAAATGATCTCTCGACCACTTGATTCTATGACGTTGGCCGGATCAAAAAAGACACAGCGCCGCCTGGATTTCGGTTGAAACGCTTATCTTTTGGACAGTGAGTGGAAATGAGACGGAGGCAGCTGGAAGTTGTTAGTTGTTGTTTCACTCCCACTCCCAAGGAGTGCCCTACGGATGCCAGTGGCTGCTTGCCGTCGCCATATTGGACGCTGATGGGTGCTGACTGGACGTCCGTCAATCGATACAATTAAAGCCATCATTGTTGCCAAAGAGGTTGTGTCATTCTTACGGGGCAACCCTGTGCGAGCTGGGCCCTCATGCGAGCCTTGTTACTCTTTATCAACACCGCAAACGTGTGGCGAACAGGTAGGCTGAGGAGTACCTACCGAGGAAAGGAGAACAGAGAGAGAGAGAGAGAGAGAGAGAGAGAGAGAGAGAGAGAGAGAGAGAGAGAGAGAGAGAGAGAGAGAGAGAGAGAGAGAGAGAGAGAGAGAGAGAGAGAGAGAGAGAGAGAGAGAGAGAGAGAGAGAGAGAGAGAGAGAGAGAGAGAGAGAGAGAGAGAGAGAGAGAGAGAGAGAGAGAGAGAGAGAGAGAGAGAGAGAGAGAGAGAGAGAGAGAGAGAGAGAGAGAGAGAGAGGGGGGGGGGAGAGAAAGGAGGGAGGGGCAGGAACAAGGACCAGAGGACAAGAAGAGGAGACGGAGGAAGCAGATGAAAGAGGGGATGGAGGCGAACTGCGCAACAGCGCAACCGCAGGGAGTGTGGCATCAGCAGCAGCAGCGAACCAGGAGATGCCGTTATTCTTTGCGAATGGCGAGGAAGCGGTCTAAAAGTGAAACACCAGAGTTCGCGGAGCTGGTCTTTGCCCTGTCCGTGTGTGTGTGTGTGTGTGTGTGTGTGTGTGTATGTGTATGTGTGTGTGAGTGAGTGTGTGAGTGAGTGTGTGTGCACCATTACCACATGTAGCGGCCATCAAGCACTGCGTTATTTCCCACTCACGCAACAATGACCACGTCAATCACTACACGTCTTTGCCAATTAAAATGACGACTTGCTAGAGGAAGAAGAAGAAGAAGAATATGAAGAAAACATAAGAAAGAAGTGGGAGGAGGAAGGAAGAGTTAATATAGCATCACCATATTAATTTGGTTCAAGCAAGATTTGATGCAAGATGATAATTCTAGCGCCTGCATGATATCATGCTATTTATACAGGCCCCTGCATCGCGGACGTGGGGGGGGGGGGGGCTCTCAGCCATGTTAGTTCAGCGCAGGTGAGTGCCCGGGTAGGCCAGTCCGCACGACACGCGTGCATGCAGTGCCTACCCAGCAGGCGCCATTCATGATGCATGGTTTGATTTTTCCGCCTTCTGATTTTGTTGTGGAGAGGTCCGCAGCCGCCTCAGCGTAACAGAGGCTCTCAAGTGCACTGCACTCTTCCTGTATAAAACTGTCAGCAGACTCGTATTCCCGTTCCCAAGACCACCTTGACTTCTTTTTCCTCTCCTCGGTGGTGCGGTGTGGCCATCCCCGAGGCGCGGCGCTGCCGGCGACTGACGCCGCTAATGGCGCCAACTAAAATCAAATTAATTACCGCAATGAAATTACCTAATTGCGTCGATCGCCAATTGCGGCTGGCAAGGGCTTGGGAACGAATCGGCAGGTACCCGCAGGTCCCTGCCCGCAGGTACCGGTAGTATCCCCGGCGGGGCTCCGCGGGGGGCGTTCTGTTAGAAAAATGACGCCTCGGCGATAAGGGGGTGCCGACGAAACTGCGGAAACCATCGCGGGCTCAAATCTGCATTCCGTTCGGGCGGCTCAGATAAAATAAGCAACAATTTTATCGATGTGAAAGATCGGCACTTTACTCGTTTACTGTAGTAAACACAGCTTATACTTTATTTGACCGTTTTCTGCATCGTAAGTAGCACCAACGACTCAGAGAACGATGCCTTCTTGGGCGGGGATTTCACGGGGGGAGTTTGTTGCTTTGCCGCAGAGAGTTTCAGTTCCAGAACCATAATTTAAAAACAAAGCAGCTTGGATAACCAAATAGAGTACTCCGGAGAAGCCTGAAACGGAAGTAAGAAGTCGTACACAAAGAAGAAGAATCCCGGAGAAAATATGAGAAATCGCGTGATTTTTGAAGGGCAGATGGGTCCCGAATACTCGATTTCTCATACTTCCCCTGCATTCTTCTTCTTCGTTACGACTTCTCACTTCCGTTCTGAGCTTCTCCGGAGTACTCTATTCCTAAGTTTCTTCTCCTTATTTTTATTTCCTCCACCAACAATAACAGAGCGTTCTGTTGGGGACCGAAAGTCATGAGCAGAACAACAACAGTCGATAGCGCCGTTGTGTTTCCCACAGCGATGCGGCCCCGCTGGTTGCAGCGTTGCAGCGCTCCATAAGTTACGTTGGTGTGTCGTTGCGTGCTTTCCGCGCATCGTTACGCCGGAGCTGAGGAGCCGGCGGAACCAGCCGAGCAGCCGAGTCAGCGGAGCGGTGCCGTCTGCCGGCTCTGGGCTGGCTGGGCTGGCTGGTCAGCCACTTGCCGTCAAGTTTATTTCTCAGCTATGTAGGACGCGGCGGGGCGTGGCGGGGCGGGGCGGGGCGTGGCGGGGCGCCAACCTCGACATTGCCCGGCCCGAGGAGCCAAGTTCAACGCGGCCCCCTTCTCCGGGCCTCCGGGCCTCCGGGCCTCCGGGCCCCGCGTGCGGAACAAAAGGCGACGCAACAGTGTTGGGAGTGGCGGCGCGTTGCCTGGCGTTGCCTGGCGTTGCCTGGCGTTGCCGGGCTCCACAGGCTCCGCGGGCTGGGCTCGGCAGCGCGCCGTTTCGGCGTGTAACGCCCTAACGCGGCAGGACGGCCAGCGTCGTCGTTGTCCTCGACGTCGTCCGCGCCATTCCGATCGTAATGACACCAATTTCGCGTCTTTCTGACGCGCCACGAACCGGGCGGGGGGGGGGGGGGGGGGCAGAAAGAGAGGAGCACGATCGAGGCGAATTTTCGTGGCAGTGAGCCCGAGCCCAGGACAGGATAGCATACCGAGTTCTCCGCCCAGCCCCCTGCCCGGGCCCCGCATCCCCGCCAGCCCCCGTGCGCGTTTGCCGGCGCCGTGGCGTCGCACGGTGTGCCTGTCCGCGGCGCGCACGCTCCCCGCACGCCATGGGGAAGTTCACATGAGCCCAACAATGAACTTGATACTACTTGACAATCGAGAAGACGGTTGCAGGCCGCTCCTTCCCACGGTCGTTTCCATACTTCTCGTGGAAGGAACCCGTCTTCTGGCCGTCGGCTGCCCCGGCCCTGCTCCAGGGCCCTCACATACGGACAAAATAATGAAGCGAATAGTCCGCCCAGCCTGCTGCTGCTGCTGCTGCTGCTGCTGCTGTGCTAACACTGTGCTAATCCTCGTCTCCGCGGTCACATCACGTCGTAGAGCGCGCGTCCACTTATACTTAGTTCACCACAAAAATAATAATAATAAAAAAATCCTCCGCTATTTTGGATGAGAGTCCCGCCCAATTCGTGTCTTGTGGCCACTCCTGCCGCACGCAGCTACCGCAACACCCTTTCTTCCACCTCTTCTTGAGCCTTTCTTCTCCTCCTGCCTCTTCTTCTTCTTCTTCTTCTTCGTCTTCCGTGGCTGGGAGGGGCTTTGCGGGCGGCGGTGCCGCGGTGCCGCGGTGCCCAGGCCACGCCAGTGCAATAACCCCAGCTCGCCTCGGTGGTGCTGCGGGCCGCGGGGCTGCGGGGCTGGCGGCGTGCGATTCCCCCTAGGGCTGTCGAAGGCTGCCGAAGAACACTGTGCTTGTGAAGGAGAAGGGCTTCGGCCGCATCCACGCGGCGGACGATAGTTTGTTCCCGGGAAACACTTCCTACCGAGCAGCCGGCGGCGCCGGGCCCGGTGCGCCTGTGAGCGAGGCTATAGGCAACCCGCGCGCCGCCGGTGTCCTGTGCTGCGGACAGCGCGGCGCCCCCCTCGGCGCCCTCATCCTCGTCGCGCCTCTCCTCGCCGTCGTGGACGTGGCGGGTCGTCGGCCCCGTCCGCCCGCTCGGCAGCCCTACCCGGCGGCCCCCGCAGCCCCCGCGGCCCCCGCGGCCCCTGCCGTGCCCCCACCACCGCCATTCCTGCTCGCTTCCCATTGGGCGTTAGCGAGTCCTGCGAGGCGAATGGAACCGCACTCCTTCCTCTAGTCACAGCAGCCCCTCTCTCTCTCTCTCTGGCTGTCTCTGTCCCGCTCATGGCGCGCCATGGCGATGGCGGCCCGTGCGACAGAGACCGCCGGGCGCGCATACTGCTGCCGCTGCCGGGCGCTGCGCTCCAAGCCCGGCCCAGCAGGTTTTTCCCTATAATCAAAGTGCCTTCCTCAGTAGGTCGCAAGGAGCGGGACGAGGAAGGAAAAGAGGCAAGAGAGAGAGAGAGAGAGAGAGAGAGAGAGAGAGAGGTTATTTGGATAGGTAGGCCTTGCTGGCCTTGGCCTTGCGAGTGTGTGCCATTCCAGAATCCCAGCGACAGTATGAAATTCCTTTTAAAAATTCTTGCACCCCTCCGCCCCCCCCCCTCCACCCCTTCTTCTTTGGAACATAGGATTAAGCCAAACATACTTCATTCCACCAGTAGAGGTCTCATATATTTCGAATTCCAACATTGTGACTACCACCTCAATTCTCCAAAATGGTTACCTACCTCTACGGGGCGTGCGGTATGAGACCAGAGGGGTTATGCCGGGGATCCCGTTGCTTCCCACTTCTTCCTGTTCTGCTTCCTCCGTCGGAAACGCCACTGGATCTGGTTTGGTGCGGCCCGGCGGCGTGGCGGGGCGCGGCGGGCTGGATTCGCGTTGGTAACTCCGGGTAACGGGACGTGACGTCACGTCGGGGGGCATAACGTGGAGCCGGGCACCCCAAGGGCGAACCTTGACCTTGTGTGTCACTCCCTTCCAGCGATTCCCCGCACGGCGACAATAGCAATTATTTGAACCCCATCCCTTTCTCCCCCTCTCTGACTCTTTAAATGTGAAAGGCGTTCTGTCGTCACCGGGCTACGTTAGAGCCGTAGCCGGGGGGGGGGGGGGGGGGGTAACTACCCCCGAAACCTGCGACCGGGCTAGGAAACCCGCATAACAAACGCATCAATGTAGGCAACCCCCTCCGAAACCCGTCTGGCTGCCTCACACTTAGAACCCGCTCAAAACTACCTAAACGTGCGCGCATTATTTCTCACCAGAGACGCCATAAGCTGGGCCGCGTATCGTGACATTACATCGCACACTTACAAAGTTGCCCCCCCCCCCCCCCCCCCCCCCCGGTCCGTCCATCCCGTTTCCCTCACGAGCGAAAGAATGTCGTTGGAATGCGACCCGAGTTGTGTCTGGACTCCGCGGCGGATGCGATGCGAGCTTTGGTTGGCCGAGCCTTTGGCCTGTTGCGTCTCAGCCGAGCTTCTGCTCCTGCAGCAGTGAGATAAACAGTGGAGAGAGAGGGAGAGAGAGAGAGAGAGAGAGAGAGAGAGAGAGAGAGAGAGAGAGAGAGAGAGAGAGAGAGAGAGAGAGAGAGAGAGAGAGAGAGAGAGAGAGAGAGAGAGAGAGAGAGAGAGAGAGAGAGAGAGAGAGGGAGAGAGAGAGACAGATAGACAGACAGAAACATAGACAGACAGACAGACAGACAGACAGACAGACAGACAGACACCCAGACAGACAGACAGACAGACAGAGAGGAATCTTGGAAGACATTCTGCAGTGTCCACACCAAAACTCGTGTGCGGAGGACTTTGTGACGCCGGCGAGCTGGACTTCCCTGGCCCGCCGCTAGGTAACCGAGAGGCCGGGTGACGGCAGCAGGGAGCAACAGCTTTCTCACTATACCAGGCATCACCTGGAGCCTCCAGCCCTGCAGCTCCAGAGCCCTGCAGCCTCCAGCCCTGAGCCCTGCAGCCTTCAGCACACGGGGCCCTACGAGACGCGCACAGGAAGCAGGAATTCTAAAGGGCCCTGCAAACGCGCGCCAGTTAGCAGCAGCCGGCGCTTAGCTCGCACCCTCAGAATTGACAGCTCCGCCGCCTATATTATACCTTGACGCGTGATTCGTTTTTCGCCCCCACCCCCCATATTTCAAATGCATGCGGCGAGCAATGAAAACCTTAAAATAGTACGCGGTCAGTATCTTTCCGAAATTTCTCCGCAATGTGTCGAGCCGAGATGTTTTTGTCGCAAGGACTCACCCGTCCGGTGCGGGCGCTCTCGGCCTGCCGAGTGTTCAAGTCTCCAGGTGCATTTGCATACGAGCGTGGCGGCGCTTATTAGAGAAAAACATTTTCCTTCCCTTCTCTCCAGTTTCCCCACTATCCCCCCCCCCCCCCCCCGCCCTCCCTTCCTTCTTTCCCTTCGTTCTCTGCACACAGGAAGGGTCCGAGTGTCCTCAGAGTGCTTTCGTGTTGACGGTGCACACACGCACACACACACGCACACACACACGCACACACACACACACACACGCAGGTCGTAGGTGGGGGCGGAGTCCTGCGCACAGGCTGGCGATGGTGGGGAGCTGGCGACCATAAAGAAGTCTTTGGCTTGACCCAAATTTGGGCCGGGGTATGGCTATGTGCGTTGGAGGTGTGTGCGGCGTGGTGCGGGGGCTGGGGGAGGGGGGGGGGCATCGCCACGCGCCGATACGCGCCGACACGACACGCCCGTGCGTCACCGTCGTGGCGCGCATGAAGCCCGGCAATGTCAGGGGGAGGGGGAGGGGTTGGGGGGGGGCGTCGCAAAAATATATGGATATGGAATATTCGCATTCGCAAATTTCCGTATGTACTCCGTACAATGCAGTCTCAGGGCCATGAGGGTCCCGTGCGGGTTGCCTAGCCGCCAGTGTCCCACATACAGGTCACGGCCCACGGCGGGGGACCGGCGGGGGACCGGCGGGGACCGCGGCCATCAGACGTAAACACGCCTTCTTTATCGTTTTTACTGGCGCTGCCTCGGCGGCCGCCGTCCTTCTCCCGCGCACACGGCTGCCGTAAGGAGGGAGGGAGAGCGGCCGAGAGGAGCGGCGGAGTGGGCTCTGATTCCAGGGTACTGGATGGGCGTCCCATGTCGGGGTCCTGGCGTCCCGTCCCGTCCCGTCCCGGCCCGGCCCTCGAGACGGGTCCAGTGATCCGGTCACACCGGCTCGGTGACAAGTCCACATACAGGATGTACGGCGAGTGCTGCGGGAGTGCCGCGGGCCGGAGGCTACGGAGGCTCCCGAGAGGTCGTCGACCGGCGGGCCGTCAGCGGTCCCGTCCCCGCGGTCAGCACCAAGGCCATGGGCCGCTGCCATCTGCCAAAAAGGGCTGCCAAGAGGCTGCCAACTCTAGAGGCTGCCATCAGGCCGCCATGAGGCCACCGCAGACAAAGTTAACATTTATCGTGATATATTTGTTTGGCTGGGCTCGAGGCTTGTTCCAAGTACACCGGCGGCGAAGCTGAAATCCGTGGTGATCCTTTTGTTTCACATGGCTTTGCAGCTGTCCACTCCAGTGCATACCCCGGGGAAGCAGCTGCCGTCCATAGGTTGTCAGCGGGAAGTAAAGGACGGCCCTATATAACACTTTGTGCCGTTCGCTGCCCAGCAGCCTCCCGGACGAAGAAAAAAAATACAAACAATACACGCTTTGTTTCATTATAGCACTACGTGTCTTGCGAAAGATTTTATTAAAATCCTCGCAGTCTGATTTTAATCAAAAACATTGTTTACGATGACCGCACCAATTTCGCAAGGCGAATTCAAGTTTCCTTTAATTTCATTATTAAATCACAGACGACATTCGATTGCCCTCCTGGACGCATGGGCGTCGGGCCCGCGTCGGGTGGTCCGGCAGCTGGCCTCACACCTGCAAGTGCTCCGCCCGGGCACGCCAATGGCACACCTCTCCGCTCCGCGCCACCACGCCAAATGTGTATTTGCGGCGTATTGTCTTGTGCTTGGGCAGAGCAGGTCTGGTTATTGTTCAACATACGTACATGTGCGTCATTTGCATTGCCAAAAATGTTACAGTATCGTCGTTATTTGTCACCCCGTTTCGGAAACGCAATTAAAGCAAAATTATGCTTATCTTATTTTTGTTTTCGCCAGCGGAGCAGAAGAGCTATTTACGAGGATGATTAAAACTGGGCTATGAAAATGCGATGTCAAAGAACCGGTTCGCTGGGGAGCGCGAAAGAACTTTTTAAAATTTTATTGTGTTTCAGAAGAAGAAAAAATATACGACTGCTTCAAGTTGGCTTATGCTGCTAAAAGCGGATCATCCGTAGCGGGGATAAAAGCTGACTTTTAGCCAAGTGCAGTACTTACATTTAGAAGAAGACAACTGAGAGAATAAACAACCGTAAAACGCCAATGGCATCCCTGACTCATTCATGTACGCATCATTCCGAAGAAGAATAAGAAGTCCGAGTCATAGGGGAAAAAACACCTTTCGATGGAAAGAGTAAAAAAAGAGGCATAGTGCGAACACTCCCACTAATTTTTTACGCGTTTTTTACGTCTTCCGTGAGGAATGATTGCATTGCCTGATTCGAATAGTGACAGCAAGACACCCGTTCTGAAAGGGCCAACACTCAAAAAGAAAGAAAGAAAAACAACTTTGGCAAATATCACTTTTAACAGACTCATTATACCGTCAAATAATCACGCACGGCCAGAAAGTATATCTTAAAACCAGTTACGGACTTCATTTGCACAGAAGTATAAAACCCTGTTTAGTAAAAAAGAAAACAGATGCGTTGATGCTACTGATATTGATTTTTAAAACGATATTTTTCTTGACAGTGTATGCCATCAACCTAAACGAAACCCTTTGATGCGCCGTACAATGCGTCCCTACCGTCCCTGCCTCGCCCCTTCCCCGTCGCCACGCAACCGGTGGAAAAAGAAATCGGAATATTATGAACCTCAAGGTCGATGAAAGTAGAATGGGCTGGACATGGTTCGGTCAACTACTACAGCCTTGTACGGTCATCGCACAGGGGGAACACGAATTTCTCTGCTTAGAGGAGTACGAAGTTCATCCGAAAATAACGATTGGAAGTGATGGACTTTGTATGCGTTTCCCAGTAAGTCCTAAGACACGCATATGATATATATACAGCCCCGCCTCCATCGGTGAGAGTTTGTTCTTCTAGGTCGACACATCTTCTTCAGTGCTGTGCCTAATGTGCCTCGTGTCCTTTTGTTCTCGAGAGCGCAACAATATGTGGACGAATAAAGAAGACAGGAGGAGGGCGGGTTGTGGGTGCCCCCAGTGTGTCTGTCCGGGGTCGTTCCTCTCTGCGCAGGACGCAGGATGCACCCCATCCCTGGCTGTCCCTCAGAAAGCGACGTGAATGCGTCATAAACGGCGTAAAATGCACGGCACTGTCCACGTCTTGTAAGCGTGCGGAGGATAAAGTTTTCGCTCAGCGTGATGGTTATTATACAGAGCGTTTCCCGAGAAGAGATGCTTCTAAATGGCACCTGAAACTGTTCTGGTCTGGCCCGGCATGCACCAACATCTGGACGAGAACAACCGTTACTCTCAGATTTGCACACGTCAAAGGATGACATGCATTCGCCGGACGGCCCCTTTTGCCAGTTGTGTGTGCGCATTGTGCGCCTTGTGTATGAGAGAGACAGAAAGGTGCGGGGGACGCGCTGAGTGACACGAAGAACTCATTGTGCGGGCGATCAGTTATATTATTGGCAGCATCCCTGCACGTGATGGGGTTCGGACACGAACACACTGGCAAGCCGAGATTCCGTCGTCTGGTTATATGCAGCATTACATCAGCGACGAAACAGCGTGCATGCGTTCGCTGCGTTCGCACCACAGAGGAGAGGAAAGTGCCGATAAGGACGTCAAAAGAGAGGGCGTCGTAAACTGGGGAGGGAGGACGAAACGGCAGCAACAAGAAGATGACGGGGTCCAACGGGCTGCTGGCCGAAAAAGAATAAGAAGAGCACCTAAGGGACGGGTATGGAGGAGGGTCCGAGAACGGTGTTTCTTCGAAAGGGAATGAGAGAAAAGTAAAATGAAGAACGGAATATAAGGTGCTCTCCGCCACAGCAGGGAGCGCTACGTGTCGAAGGCTGCCGGTCGCCAAGCTGCGTTTCCAATCCGACCAATTTGTTTGTTCAATCCGAGCTGGGAGAGACGGGAGCGACGTCTCCGGAAGCAGTCCTACCAAATGCCCGAATTCCTGGACTATTTTTAAGCTGGCAGTGAAAATGATATGAAAGTAAGCTCGTTTCCGTAAGTCTCGGCCGTGATCTCTCGGGTCGTCTCGGGTGGTGTCCGACCCGGCCGCCGAGCCCTGCAGTGAGTCCTGAGCTTCTTACGTCACCGGTGCTGAGTGCGCGGCAGTGGCTGCAGTCGTGCCTCCGGCCCTCCGGCCCGGTCTGTGAGCCCTGCGAGCAATAAAGGCCTTTGACCATCGGTACCTACGGGCCGACACAGGGCCGCTACGGGGCCGCTACGGGCCCTCCCCTCCACGGCTCCCCCAGGGTCCCTCTGGGTCCCTCACTGCATCCGGCCGACGCTGCCTGCCCAGACCTAACGCACTCGGCGACGCACAGATATGGCCTGCTTTAGCTGTTCTCCGGCCGGTCCCGTCTCCGGCCCCGTCTCCGGCCCCGGACCCTCCGGACCCTCCGGGTCTGCTCCGCTCCGGGCATTCATTACCTTTGCCTTTCTCCGCGCTGGCTGCATTATTTAGGCATTTAGGCCCGACGCCGCGGTCACGCTAGCATGGCGCGCGGCACTGACGGGGTTCGTCGGCGCGGGGAATATTTATCCCGGCCCAACTCCCGCTGCAGCAATAAAGGCTGACATTGGAACGAGACGAAAATAAAATGTAACGAACGATGCAGTAACGCGCTGGCCATCGCTAATGCCATTGCTAACACCGGCGTGCTAACGCCTTCCCCCAAGGCCGCCGCCGGGGCCGCCGCCGGGGCACCGCACGGAGCCACAGCCGACCTTTTGGTCGTTTTGCACGGCGCGCTGCTTGCGGCAGGACGAGCTGTCTTCGTCGTCGTCTTCTTCTTGTACTGCCCAACCTTTTTATTACCCTCCCCCTTACAATCCAGCCAGCAGCCCACCGTGATTTCATCCGGGCAGAGAGAGCGAGAGGGGAGGGGGGGGGGGCGTCCACAAACACGTAACATGACGCGTCTGGTTATACCGGCACTATCAGCGGTTAATTCTTACAAGGTCAGATTCCTTACCGCGGGTATCAGCCGGGATGATTTTAATGTGTTATGTAATTTATGGACGGGGACCAGAGGGCAGTACATGCTGAGTTATACCACTTCCTTATGCATAAATATTCGTCTATCCCATTGAGAAGGATGCGATCCGATTTCCTGCTCGGATTTATGTCGTCCCTCCTTCTGTGACCATTTGTGACCACCGCCGCGTCGCCCGGAGGGCCCGAGCCCAAGTGATCGTATACTGCTATACTGTACTGTAACACACAGCGAACAGTTTTTGTGGAGTTTAGAAGTTACAGTTCATTAGTCGTAGTTTTTGAAAGGAATGCAACGATCGCAATCAAGCTAAGTTCGTGTGCCGTACTGAGTAAGTACAGGAAGCTTCGATTGGTTGGCTCATCAGGCCTTCGGTTAGAGAGATTCAGAGAGAGACTCTGAGTCTCTCTACCTTCGGTCACAGCGATATGACGCGACGGTCTGCGTGGAGGATTATGAGAGAAATTTACTCCGCGCGGCCATCCTCTCTCGGTTCGATAAAAATGGATGCGATAAGCTTCATTAGCTTTAATGGGAGAAAACGCATGGGAGGCGCGGCCACCGCGAGACATAAATCTTGAGAGTCCCGCGGCCGGCGGCGGTAGCGGCGGCGGTAGTGGCGGCGGTAGCGCAGCTGGCTCCTCACTCACTACGAAAATGCTTTTTTTGGCAGACACAGCGCAAACAGTGGTTCAATTTAAAATAAAAGTAGTGTATTTGTGCGCAAACAGATCGATACGTGGTGGGCACGAAGTTCCGGAGAGCAACAACCTCTCAGTCCGCGCCGGAACGTCACGTGATGTGAAGTGACCGCCTGGGAGGGCGGCAGGACCGGACTGCCTAGACCGGCGCTCACACCGTTATTGGGAACGCACCCGCCGGCCAATTTCGCTGATTTTGATTGGTCAGCACGAACGTAATCACACGGTCTCTTGTTGTTGGGCAGAGAACTACACCCGGCGTTTGGGCCGCGAATCACGCGGCGCGCAGAGAACGGCTTATTAGGCCCCTGCGTGCGTGATCGCTCTACACGTACGTAATCTGAAGCGGGGCTAATTCCAGCCCGGCCATACGCCTGGATGGGTCCTACATGGTCCAGCCGCGGCCCAGCCCAGCCGCCCAGCCAAGCCACCCAGCCCGGCCCGGACCGCGCGGGATGGCTTTTTTGATTAGCGATTAAGTACATATCTTCCTCCACAAGTTGGCAAGGTTGTTCAGATTCCAAGGAAGATGTGTAACGTATTTTACTGGCGAGCGAGTACCTAATCCAATTTATTGTCCACGATTTTGTAAGATTTCGAGCACAGCCACTGAAAAGCAAACATTTGTCCGATACTCAGTGACTCCTGTAAAACTTGTTCATTTGACGAGAAAAGCAAAAGCAGTGCGACGAATAATGTCGTCAGCTGAACATGTCATCACATGACGAAATATATTCATGCAACCAAATAATGTTGCAATCGTCAACTCTAAACAAACTGCAAGAAGACATCATTTTCTAGCTATTTGAATGACGACTATACTCGTCACTTTGTCTATGACGACCTTTTTTTTGTTGTTTTCTTCTTTTCAAATTCAGCCATAAAGTGACGACAAATCTTTTGACAGTGACTCCCCAGCGCTCGCTTTGCTTTGTCTTCCTGTGACGCTGTCCGATGGGTATTCGGTTTCAGTCCGAATGTCTCATATGTGGCGATGCGATGCAATATGTAAATCCCGTTACTCGCCGGCTGCATAATGTATATGCAGGCACACCGGGTCCCCGATGGTCCCCGGCTGTCCCCGCGGCTCCCCCCGGCGGGGCCGCGGCTGACACGGCGGCGCCCGGCACCGCTTCCTATTTCCCGTACGCTGATTGATTGGCTGAGTAGGAAGGCATGATATCTGGTCGGTGCAACCATTACACCAACGCCCCTCACCTTCGGCGGAATATGTTGGGAGTGTCGGCAGCTCCGCCGCGCCTCGTCCTACAAACGTAAGGGCCGCGCAGCAGCCCGCAGCAGCCTGCAGCAGCCCGCAGCAGCCTGCAGCAGCCCGCAGCAGCCTGCAGCAGCCCGCAGCAGCCTGCAGCAGCCTGCAGCAGCCCGCAGCAGCCTGCAGCAGCCCGCAGCAGCCTGCAGCAGCCTGCAGCAGCCCGCAGCAGCCTGCAGCAGCCTGCAGCAGCCCGCAGCAGCCTGCAGCAGCCTGCAGCAGCCCGCAGCAGCCCGCAGCAGCCCGCAGCAGCCCGCAGCAGCCCGCAGCAGCCCGCAGCAGCCCGCAGCAGCCCGCAGCAGCCCGCAGCAGCCCGCAGCAGCCCGCAGCAGCCCGCAGCAGCCCGCAGCAGCCTGCAGCAGCCCGCAGCAGCCCGCAGCAGCCCGCAGCAGCCCGCAGCAGCCCGCAGCAGCCTGCAGCAGCCTCGGCGCAGCACGGCGCAGCACGGCGCAGCACGGCGCAGCACGGCGCAGCTGCCCATGAATAGATCGGCTTTGTCTCAGGCGACCACAAATCTCTCTCCCATCGACATGCAAACTCGCATCGCATGCTCACTCGATACCATCGCCAGCAGACGCGGCTCGGGCTGCCCATTGGCTGCCCATTGGCTGCCCATTGGCTGCCCGGCTGGGGATGGCTGCCAGATGCAGATGGTGTGCGGAACAAGTCGACGCGGCAATGGGCAAGGCTGAGTGGAGTGTGTGCTCCGGCCGACCCGCCGGCCAATTTCAGTACGACTGTAAGTGAAGTGCGGGAGCAACCAGCACTCGGCGCGACTCGCCAAATGCTTCCGTGTGCCCAGTGAAGGCCAAGCATGGGCCACTCTGGAGCCGCTGGAGCCGCTGGAGCTGGAAGGCTGGCTGGATGCTGCAGTGCTGCCTACTGCTGGACGCCTGCTGGACCCGGTCCGGCCGGCTCGGCTGGCTCAGGCTCCGCCGGGCTCCGCTGGAATGCATGTCTGAGCCGCCCCGCCCCGCCGCACCCTTTACCGCCGCAGCCCGCGGCCCCGGCCGACTCCAGCGGGCTCCAGCACACGGCTCCAGCACGCTCCAGCCGGCAACGCTGCCTGGACCACGTAGTACCCTGCGGTACCCAGCGGTACCCTGCCATGCACTGACCAAAGTGAAGCTAGTTTTGCCTTCTGCTTTGATCCTGGGGGGGGGGGGGGATCGTTTCCGACAGCATATTCATGGACACGATCGACAGCGAAGTACCTACACCGGAACTACCCCGCCGGCAACTTATGTAATCTGCCAACACTGCGTAATGCTATGTTAATTTGTTGTCTGATGAATTCGCGATTACGGGGTTGGAAAGGCTTATCTTGAGTCAATTTATTTCGGCGGGAATACTTTTTCGGCCCATGTGCACCAGCAGTCCGCTGGCTCCGCTGGCTCCGCTGGCCGTGACTGCAGTTAGGACTGGCCGGGAGGGCAGCTCAGCACAGCTGCCTTACACTCTTCTTATCTCAGGGCTGTAAGAGGGCCCACCGCCTACCGGCCCTACCGAACCTGTCCTCAAACCTGAACTCGTACAATGGAAGCGGCTAGAGAGAGCCACTCTTGCGGGACAAATACACAACACAGATCAAGCCTTGGGAGATTTGTCCCGAAACCAAAATGCGACAGGGCTCCATTTAGTGCGCCAAAATAGAACCAAATTACGAGTTTGTTTGTTGTTTTTTTTTCCTTCGAGAAAACTAGAACGCAGAAATCTGCCCCTCGCTCTGTTGTTTTTCTTGAAAATTCAGAATCCGCGGCGTTGTATCTTTCTATAGTACTCCCATAAAGTCCCCCCCCCCCCTCCCACACGAAACGGCGGTTCCACGGACCGTGCAAAATCTAACGTGGGATGGGAGACGTATATACACCGATACGGATCACCGCAGCGCCGCGTGTAGCGCCATCTCTGTCGCACCAACGCGGACCGGGAGGTAAGGGAAGACCTGTATCAGTATGTAGAAATATGCTATGCTCAAAACAAAAG
Organism: Odontothrips loti; assembly: GCA_038380765.1. NCBI lineage: Eukaryota > Metazoa > Arthropoda > Insecta > Thysanoptera > Thripidae > Odontothrips > Odontothrips loti. Next base: position 19,504,008 of record CM076244.1, on the reverse strand, counting down.
AGGCGTCCCACGACGGTATAATTTTGCACATATTTTGTATATTTCGTACGAGAGCAACTCTAACGCTGCTACTCTGATCTCTGCTACCGGCATGCCAACATTGACAACGCTCACAAAACTTTTTTCTTTTTTAATTTTTTTTTTAAACCCCTGATGGATTTGGTATTCGAGTTCCGTAGGTCGGCCCGATTCGCACACAATGCAATGCATGCATCGCCCGTCCCGTGGCCGCCCGCAGCCGACTCGACTCGGCCGACTCGAAGGCCAAAGTTTACGGCCAAAGCAGCGGGCCTCGCATCGCAACCGCTGTTCGGGGCAGGGCAAGAGGCAGGGCATCTTCCTGCTGCATCCAGCAGGGCTGTTCGTCAAGCCGACTCTGCACGATTCCATGTTCGCCTACAAAGGGCTGCCGGAGCCCTCCTGGGTGCTGCGGCCCCTGTGGGCACCGTGGGCCCTGTGGGCACCGTGGGCCCTGTGGGCACCGTGGGCCCTGTGGGCACCGTGGGCCCTGTGGGCACCGTGGGCCCTGTGGGCACCGTGGGCCCTGTGGGCACCGTGGGCCCTCGTGGGCACCGTGGGCCCTGTGGGCACCGTGGGCCCTCGTGGGCACCGTGGGCCCTGTGGGCACCGTGGGCCCTCGTGGGCACCGTGGGCCCTCGTGGGCACCGTGGGCCCTGTGGGCACCGTGGGCCCTGTGGGCACCTGTGGGCCCTGTGGGCACCGTGGGCCCTGTGGGCACCGTGGGCCCTGTGGGCACCGTGGGCCCTGTGGGCACCGTGGGCCCTGTGGGCACCGTGGGCCCTGTGGGCACCGTGGGCCCTGTGGGCACCGTGGGCCCTGTGGGCACCGTGGGCCCTGTGGGCACCGTGGGCCCTGTGGGCACCGTGGGCCCTGTGGGCACCGTGGGCCCTGTGGGCACCGTGGGCCCTGTGGGCACCGTGGGCCCTGTGGGCACCGTGGGCCCTGTGGGCACCGTGGGCCCTGTGGGCACCGTGGGCCCTGTGGGCACCGTGGGCCCTGTGGGCACCGTGGGCCCTGTGGGCACCGTGGGCCCTGTGGGCACCGTGGGCCCTGTGGGCACCGTGGGCCCTGTGGGCACCGTGGGCCCTGTGGGCACCGTGGGCCCTGTGGGCACCGTGGGCCCTGTGGGCACCGTGGGCCCTGTGGGCACCGTGGGGGCCCTGTGGGCACCGTGGGCCCTGTGGGCACCGTGGGCCCTGTGGGCACCGTGGGCCCTGTGGGCACCGTGGGCCCTGTGGGCACCGTGGGCCCTGTGGGCACCGTGGGCCCTGTGGGCACCGTGGGCCCTGTGGGCACCGTGGGCCCTGTGGGCACCGTGGGCCCTGTGGGCACCGTGGGCCCTGTGGGCACCGTGGGCCCTGTGGGCACCGTGGGCCCTGTGGGCACCGTGGGCCCTGTGGGCACCGTGGGCCCTGTGGGCACCGTGGGCCCTGTGGGCACCGTGGGCCCTGTGGGCACCGTGGGCCCTGTGGGCACCGTGGGCCCTGTGGGCACCGTGGGCCCTGTGGGCACCGTGGGCCCTGTGGGCACCGTGGGCCCTGTGGGCACCGTGGGCCCTGTGGGCACCGTGGGCCCTGTGGGCACCGTGGGCCCTGTGGGCACCGTGGGCCCTGTGGGCACCGTGGGCCCTGTGGGCACCGTGGGCCCTGTGGGCACCGTGGGCCCTGTGGGCACCGTGGGCCCTGTGGGCACCGTGGGCCCTGTGGGCACCGTGGCCCTGTGGGCACCGTGGGCCCTGTGGGCACCGTGGGCCCTGTGGGCACCGTGGGCCCTGTGGGCACCGTGGGCCCTGTGGGCACCGTGGGCCCTGTGGGCACCGTGGGCCCTGTGGGCACCGTGGGCCCTGTGGGCACCGTGGGCCCTGTGGGCACCGTGGGCCCTGTGGGCACCGTGGGCCCTGTGGGCACCTGTGGGCCCTGTGGGCACTGTGGGCCCTGTGGGCACCGTGGGCCCTGTGGGCACCGTGGGCCCTGTGGGCACCGTGGGCCCTGTGGGCACCGTGGGCCCTGTGGGCACCGTGGGCCCTGTGGGCACTGTGGGGGCCCTGTGGGCACCGTGGGCCCTGTGGGCACCGTGGGCCCTGTGGGCACCGTGGGCCCTGTGGGCACCGTGGGCCCTGTGGGCACCGTGGGCCCTGTGGGCACCGTGGGCCCTGTGGGCACCGTGGGCCCTGTGGCACCGTGGGCACCGTGGGCCCTGTGGGCACCGTGGGCACCCCTGTGGGCACCGTGGGCCCTGTGGGCACCGTGGGCCCTGTGGGCACCGTGGGCCCTGTGTGTGGGCCCTGTGGGCACCGTGGGCCCTGTGGGCACCGTGGGCCCTGTGGGCACCGTGGGCCCTGTGGGCACCGTGGGCCCTGTGGGCACCGTGGGCCCTGTGGGCACCGTGGGCCCTGTGGGCACCGTGGGCCCTGTGGGCACCGTGGGCCCTGTGGGCACCGTGGGCCCTGTGGGCACCGTCCCGTGTTCTAATGCGAGGCTCTAGATTTTCTTAACTGCGTGCACACGCCGTCTCGGTCCGCGTAATGTGTCATGCGCGTCGCCACGCTGCGGCACACACACACACGGTGCAGCCTTGGGGCCGCAGGCGGCGCGACGCCTGGGCGTCCCGGCGCGGCTGCATCGGAAGTGCATCTCCGACGGGCGCCGAGTGGGAGTGAGAGGCAAGAGGCAGGCCCCACAGCCCCGCAGGCCCGGCAGGCCCCGCGGCCGCACGTGGCAGCCTATCCGGACGCGCACCCGCACGTGCACGCACGCGCTCACACATACACACACACGCCGCACGGGCGCCGCGGATGACTCGTGTGTTGTGCATATCGCGTAATTGTCGGAGGAGACGCGCGACCGACCGACCGGTCGGGGAGATTTAAATTTAAAACTCCGCGCGGCGCGGCGTTGGCTGTGTGTGTGTGTGTGTGTGTGTGTGTGTGTGTGTGTGTGTGTGTGTCGCTGTTTACTGCTGCCCGCTTCTATTCTATTCCCACGATGGACAAGACACACACACAAACACACACACATACATACACACACACCCGCGCGCGCGCGGGGGACGCACACCAACACGTTATCTGCATGCGTGTGTGCGGGCGTGCAACACAGCGCGCGCGCATGTACGCATGTGTGACTCACTACCACAACTAGACATTCTTCTATTTCCTTTTTTTTCCGCGGAATAATTTATGCGTGGCTAAAACCGTACCGTACAGTGCATGGCAGTGCATGGCAGTGCAGCGCGGTGTGCACTCGGCCCCCGACCGATCGGGCCGGTGCTGCGCGTTGCGCGTGCCCAGTGATGCTCCCACCGCAGTCAGCCCCCGGGGCCCCTGGGGAACGGGAAGGGAAGGGCCATACACACAGGTATAAATGTCAGCTTTCCGAACAATACGAAACGGGAATAAAAATCTTCGTCTTCGTGCCGTTTTAATTTTTTTTTTTTGTGGACATTTTTCAATCTGATGTCGATAAAGATGTTTGTGCAAATTTTTCACTTTCGCAGTAAAATTTTCAAATTTCCATTCATTGAAACTTTTTTGATGAAAGCTTTTTCTTCGCCTTTGCATCCTTAGTGCAACAACAGTGTCCGAATACTAGTCGTGACTGTTGGCAGCAGCGCCAGCAGTGCCAGCAGTGGCAAGCGCCGCGCTGGCCGGGCCTCCGAAAGCCCAGCCCAGCCCAGCCCAGCCCAGCCCAGACATAGCGGTCCGTCCGCCGTGTGACGTGACGCCAGGCTCCACCCCGCCCCGCCCCGCCCCGCCCCGCGAGCCCCGGGCCGCTGGTGTGGGGCATACGACGCAGGAGCATGGAGGCAGGTGACTAAGACAAGAGTGACTCCTGTCCTGACTCGCTCTGTCTTCGTCGTTGCCTCCGGTTGCGAAATACATAGTTCCTACACTCGACAATCCGCAGAGTCTACCCGTCTCGCAGAGATGAGGCGAAAGCCCTACGTATTTTTCCGAGCCAGTTTGACCCACTTCACCCCGCCCGCCCCACCCCGCCCCGCCCCGCCCCCGCGCACTCGGCACGCACCCCTCACTGCGCCCTCCGCTCCCCGTCGGCCGGCCGGTGGTACTAATCGGTTTCCCACCTCCGCGTCAGTTCCTGCGACGCCGAGCCCAACGGTCTCTACTGTCACGTCGTCACGTGACGTGACCTGTGGACGTTCGATAGTGGTACAGGGGCGGATCTGGAAGCGGCTTGAGGGGGGGTGGCAATGTCCCGATTTTTGCCTACTTACAGGCGGAAAAGTTATGCCGGTTTCATACATTTCCGGCGCCCTTCAGGCGCCAAGGGGGGCGGGCGGAAGGTCTGCTCCCCCCCCCCTGAATCCGCCCTTGTAGTGGTACTCCTCGCGGGGTGCCAGCTTATTTTCGACAAATTTTTCATCCACTCCCAGACTTCTTTCCCAAAAGGAGGTCTGTAACGAGAGAGCAGGAGGGAATGGCGCGTTTGAAGGCGAGGCGAGACGACTCCGCAGCCCAGCAGGGCAACGACAGCAGAGGACGCCTCGAAGGACACCCTGTGCCGTCCGCAACCACTGCCGCAGCCACGGCTAGGCCGCAGCCCAACCTGTTGCATCGGCTGTCTGGGGGCCGCGGGCAGCGGCGGGGGGCGGGGCGGGGCGGGGCGCGGCTCTGCTCAAAATCAAGGCCAACAACTGCATCATGTGTATGCAGGGCGGGGTAGGGGGCTCCGCGGCGGTCCGCTCCGGCCCGAGCCGGTCCGGGCCATATCCGTTGAGTTGTTGCGACCCTTCTCCTTGTCTCCTGTCTCCCTCTTACCGCTGGGCCGAGCGGCGCTCGGCGCACTCTGTCTCCTTCTCACACCGCCTGTAATTCCCCCTTCCCTTCACCCGTCCAAGCTACCCGTGATCTTGGCATTGGCGGAGCCACGGAGCCCCCAGCACGGTGCTGGCAGGCGGCGGACGGCGGACGCTGAACCAAAAGGGAACCCAGCGAGGAAGACGGGACAGAGAGGAGAACGAGAGAGGGAGAGAGAGAGAGAGAGAGAGAGAGAGAGAGAGAGAGAGAGAGAGAGAGAGAGAGAGAGAGAGAGAGAGAGAAGCTGAGATTGGTCTCCCCCCACCACCGCGTCGCCACCTTGCGGCTACCTGCTTCGGCTCGGCTCTGCGCGGCGTCAGGTGGGGAGAAAGAGAGAGACGAGACGAGGCCGCGGGTACGCGCCGCGCCGCGTGTTGGAGAGAGAAGGACGGAGCCCCGCCGGCAGCGGGGGAGGGACGGGGGGGGGGGGGCGTGAAGGTCTTCGTAACCTTTGGGTCCCGTCCCGTCGAGGAGCGGGGGAGGGGAGGGGAGTGGGAAACAACCGTTGTTCCACAGTGGGGCTGGGCTAGGTTGTGCCCGCCGAGCCGAGCCGAACCGAGCCGAGCCGAGCCGAGGAGAGCCGAGAGCCTCTCCGCTCGAGCCGAAGAGCCTCCTTCCTCCTGCCCCCCGCCCCCACACCCCTGCTCCGCCCGCAGCGGTCCCGGGTCCCGGCCCCGTCCCGGCCCCGGGTCCCCGTCAGTCGCGCAGTCGCCGTGGTGCCGGAAGGCCGTGTTCACGTCCGTGGCGTCGGCGTCCCGTTGTCTGAGAGTCTCTCCCAGCCGGTGTGCAGTAGTGTCGTGTTTGTGTGTGTCCAGTGGATTATTCTGACCATGACCCGTGGCCAAGGCCCCGGGGGTGGCCCGCCCTCCTAGTGCAGTGCTACGCAGTGCCAGTGCTTCACCGCTACGCCCGTTAGCGCCGCTACCGCCGCTCGAGTGCACCCCGGGATTTAGCACTCGTGCGAGCAGCCCGCGCAGGGCCATACTGATTGTTACTGTGAGACGGCACCAGCACCATGCCTAAGATCTTCTTGATCAAGAACCGGCTGCACCAGCAGCAGCTGCGGCTCGCCGAGGCGCAGAAGCGCGCCGACGGCCCCGCGGATGGCTCCGGCATCTCGCTGTCGCCGCCCGGGTCGCCGCTGTCCTACCAGGATGCCCAGCCCCTGCCGCTCATCGTCAGCAAAGACAACGGTGAGCTCCCATTGCCGGTGCCGGTCCTGGGCTGTGTGTCTTCCGTGTCTAGCGAGGACCGTGGGGGGGAGGAGACTCTGCGTCCGCGCCGGTCCCCCAACCATCCGGTCCGACGTGAAGGGTCCTCCGGCCTGGTCCGGTCCGGTCCGACCCGGCCACCGCCCGCTGGCCACATGTGCGCGGCGGGCGGGACTACCTTCCGGGCGCCATGCGGGCGTCGGACACTGCAGCCGCAGCAACCGGGCACTCGCCGCTCGCCGGGCCGGCACCAAAGGCCAGGGGCCCTTTTCACCCCCCCCCCTCCCCCATGCTGAAAGGGTTGGGCCCCACCCCCTCCCCCTGCAGCCCCACAGGCCACAGGCCGCTTTTCACTTACGTGAGTCCGGAGTCTGGGACCTTTTGTCGTCCCATGGCAAATACACGTAGTGGTGTGTCAACAGCCAGGTACGACGGCCAGGTCATCGTGCGCTGTCCGTTATCTCTCTCTCTCTTTCTCTCTCTCTCTCTTTCTTTCTCTCTCTCTCTCTCTCTCTCTCTCTCTCTCTCTCTCTCTCTCTCTCTCTCTCTTTCTTCATCTCTCTGTCATTATGCTCTTCAATAACGTCATGGAGACTAGCTGTCGTGTACACGTTGTGTCTCTTATCTTCTTTTGTCTTCCTTTCCCTTCTATCTCTCCCTCTCTCTCGTGCCACCCCCTCCCCCGGCCGTCCCATGAGCCCCACGCCCCGCAGAGCCCCCCGTCGTGGTGTCATGTCGGACCAACTCTGCTGTCCGCAGCTTTGCCTCCCCGATAAAATGTGGCAGTGTTTGCAGTGTGGTCCGCAGCCACAACAGGGCGGTAACGGGCCGACCCGACTCGGTGGTCTCGGTGTTTCGGCGTGGACTGTATCGGGCACTAATCTCGCAGCCAAGGGTTTGTGGACACGACTGTCCGCAGGCAGGCAGCAGGCAGCAGGCAACCATCCGCCCTGACCTGCAGTCCACGCCCGTCGCGTCGCAACATTGTCGCAGAAAAACAATTGGCCACGCCGAGGATTCGGGTGGAGGAAGAAGAAGAGGAGGGGGACGGGGGAGGAGGGGTTGGCCTAGTTTTGTGACGTCCGCCAGGATGATGCCAAAGCACGTCACCTTCAGGGTCACCGCCGTAGGGGCGTGGACAATGGGGGCTGCAGACCTGCGAATGCAAAGTGCCTGTTTGGAATTGGTGGCAGTGGTGTGTGCCTGTGCGCTGGTCCCCCGGGGACTGAGCGGGGCCGTGCTGGGCCGGTTCGGGGTTCGGATACCGTGCAAAAGGAACTCTCAAACTTTCGGCCGGGTGCTGGCCGAGAGCCGGTGGCACTCGTCGCTGCCGGGGCCCGCGGGTACCAGCGTCCCTCAGCCGCCCAACCCTCTGCGATCCTGTCCTCCGCAAGGGCTTCTGGCGGGGACTGTACCTGGTATGCGTGTTGGGCGTGGGCAGGCCGGGGCAAGGCCTGTGCCTATAGACAGTCCGTCGTAACCTGACGCTATTGTCCGGCACGCTGGGCTGCGCTGGGCTCGGCTGAAGGCTCGCCGGGCCGCTGCTCTTGAGTGGTTTCTTTTATTCCAGATGCCGGTGCACGGACAGAAAGGCCGAAAAGGCCCCTGTCAGAGGGGGTGGGGGTGGAGGCTGTTTGTACTGCAGCCTGCAATAGCAACGGCATTGCACCGGACAGGCAATATAGCTCACATTATGCACCGGAATTGCGGGGTATTGGTCTCCGGCCGGATCCGGCAGGCTCCGGCGCAGGCGCGGATCCAGGGGCGGCTCTAGGGGGGGGGGGATGTACCGCTTTCTGCCTACTTTCAGGCGGATTGTAACGCGAATTGCCTACCTTTCGGGCGCCCTTCGGGCGCCCTAGGGGGGACGGTCGCCCCGTCCCCCCCCCCCTGGATCCGCGCCTGCTCCGGCGGACTTCGGCTCCCGATGCCGACGCGGCCGTCCTCCGCTGTCCCCGTCGCCCGCCCTGCTGCGGGTCCTCATAGCAGCCCCTGCAGTGGCCCCTCGCGTGTGCTGCCAGCGCTGTGCCGAGCCGAGCCCCGAGCTCGAGCACTGAGCCCAGCCGAGCCGAGCACCGAGCCGAGCCGCGGATTACGGTGTTTTCCGCTTCAAGGCTGAAGTGCCCCCGGCAGTACCGCGTGCCGCGAGTGACTAGTATGTGTGTCGCCACGGGCAAAAAAAGAAAAAGAACATAACAATGATGACGACCACGACGAAAATAACCGATCGGGCCGCTCGCCGAGTGGGTATAACATTCTGTCTGGCAGGCCGCGGGGGACGAGGCGGGAATCTGGGGCGATGATCAGGGCGGCGCCACTGAGTCCGTCTGGAATCGATTTCAGTCGAATCGCGGTAGTCCCCGGTAGTCCCCGGTGGTCCCCGGTGGTCCGCGGTGGTCCGCGGTCGGCAGCTTCCACCGCGGGCTGTACTGGCGCTGATTTGGGTGGCCGACCGGACCGCGTTCTGTGCTGCGCTGCTGCGCTCGGCTTCCCGGAAGCGGCCAGCCTGCGGTGTGGCCCCAGCGGCCCCAGCGGCCCCAGCGGCCCCAGCGGCCCCAGCGGCCCCAACCGACCAGCGCAGTGTGCTGGCTTACTGCCCAAAAAGTCATGGATGATGGCGAATGATGGCTGCGCAGGGCGCAGCCTGGTGAGGGGCGGGGCGGGGGCGGACACGAAGGGGTGGCTCCTGCCGCCGCCTCGCCGGGCTGTAAGCTGATCCCTGTGCCGTGACCGTCCCGTCCGTCCGTCCGCCCCCGCTCGGCCGGCAGCGCGCTACCGATCCTCGCGTGCAGAAAAGGGGATTTGGAAGGATGCGGGGGAGGGTCCGGACCGAGGGAGGGCAGGGGAGAACAACGCACCAACAAATGTCGTTATCCGTCCTCATCTACAAGGCGGACAGACAGGCAGCAAAACAACGCGCGTGTTCTCTGTCTCTTTCGCTCCCTCCGTTGGCTCTGCGTCGTCTCTTCTCAGAAGACCAATGAACTCTGGCTTGGCCAGCTTCTGTTTCTTGGTTTCGATTGGCCGGACAGTCGAGGCGTGCTCTACTGGGTAGACGCGCAGCCTGGCCATCTGTGCCGCCCGGGCTGCCTACCCACCCCTGCGTTCGAGTCTCCGGCCGGGAGAGCAGAGCCAAGCAGAGCTCTCTTGAGACGCCCCCGTGCTTGTCACCATGACCGTCGGCCGATTTGGATTTGGCGCGCTGGATTGGGTTAGGGTACCGCAGCGCCCCTGCCGCGCTCACACCGCTCCGGCGTGTGATTCGCAGCGCCCCTCCACGCCTCGCCACCGCAGAAGCCACACCGGAACAGGAACTGAGGCTTAGCCGATGCGCGCGCGTGGCGTGGCGTGGCGTGGGCGCTGTTCGTTAGTCATGTGTGCGAATTCCAGGTCGGCCACACCGCCCGGCACGGCACGGCATGTAGCGTGTCGCCCGCAGCAGAACCGGATGCATTTGGCGCGGCGTGGCGCGGCGTGGCGCTGGCGTGGCGCTGGCGTGTTGTGTGAATGGCGCGATGGACCGTTATCCGGCGCACCGCGGGCGACAGCGGCGGCCCAGGTGCCTGCAGGAGCAGGACTGACCCAGCTGATGTGACGTCATCGCTTCCGGCGTTTCCGGTGGAGTGGGGGCAGAGGACGGGACGCGGACGAGCAAGTGAAGCGCGCCCGCCGGCCACCTGTTGCCAAGGCCCCCCGCCGCGGCTGCGTGTCTTATAATTACGCAAAAGGGTTGATGCGATCAGAAGGCAGTCCATACACCGCTCACCGCTCGCATCCCCGTCAGTCGGCCGGCCCCAACGGGAGTTGTGGTCGTGCGACGTCCGTGGAAAATTTTCATACCGCGTGCTGGCGTATGTCGCCCACCCCAAGCACGGCGGGGACGTGTCGAGTCCGCCGCGTAGACCGTGTCGCCTCCCCACAACCCTGTCCGCTGCTGTCCGAGGCGAGGCCACCGCCCGAGGGCCCGAGGCTTCGCCAGACGTTGCCCTCGGCGGGTGTGGCCATTTTGTGGTGGCCATTCAGAGGGGACAGTTCCGAGAGTCCGCCAGCAACGGGAATGTTCTGCTCTGGGAACTGCGCACACGTGAAACGACGTTGACATTTTTGCGGGTTCGACTGACTGCCTCCCCTCCCCTCCCCCTCCGCCCTCTCGGTTCGAATAGCTGGGAATAGCGAGCATTTTTCTTCCGACAGCGCGACAATCGTATACTAGTGTGATGGCCGAGGATGTGTGGATGTGCGGGTGGGTATAGCGCTCCGTTGGCGCCGGTGACTATCAGCAGCAACAACATAACAACAACACAACAACACGGGCTGACTTTGGCGCTGCTCCCGCATTCCTGGGATGACCGCGCGGAAACCCGTTTCAGGCGGGGAAGTCCCGGCGAGGCAAGTTACTTGTAGCGGCAGCGGTGGCTGTTGTTGTGGTAGCTGCGGCCCCAATTATCTACTAGTATAGCGCAGCGCGCTCAGGCTGCCGGGCCGTCCGTAACCGGCTACGCTGTTTCGGCCCCCCCCCTTCCCCCTCAGCTGGCCCCGCAGCGCTGCTCCTGCCCGTTTTGCATATCGCCGATCGGCGGCCCCCCTCTGCCCGCTCCGCCCCCCCCCCCCCCCCAGCCGGGGCCCTCGGCCCGGCGCTGCGGAACCGACACCCCGCGCCGCACGCACCGGCACACGGACCCACCGTGTGTCGTTTTCCCGAAGTTCAAAACGTTCGTGCGTCCTCTCAAACCGTGCTGGTGGCGGTGCTGCCAACCGCACCGTAGGCCGTAGGTGCCAACAGCGGCCGGTGTAAGGTGCCGTGACGGTTGGCGCGCTGTAGGGCCGAGTTCGTCTGGACCTGCCGCTGCCTGCCTGGTGCCGAGCTCTTTGTATGCTAAGCAGCACAGCCCGCTGCAGCACCAGGTTGGCGGGGACCTCGGCGGGGGCCTCGGCGTGGGCGTCCACTTTGGCCGACTGCTCCTCGTCGGACCAGAAGCTGACGTTCCAAGGCTCGATTCCCAGCCGGTGCGCTATGACCTCCAGTGACCTCCGCCTGGGGGCGGTCCGGGGGCGGTGCAGGGGGCGAGTGTAGTATGAGAAATGGTTTGTTTCCTCTGAGCGCTAACGATGCGGCTGGTGACGGCAGGCCAGAGAGGAGGGGGCTCTGGACTCGGCTTCTCAAGCCCTTCATCTGCACGTGAAAAATTGTCCTCCGAGGCCGGAAACGGGGGGCGGACGGAGCAGGAATGCGGCAAGACTGCCGCGCCGCCGCCGGTGCACCCGCTGGTGCAGTGTGCGAATACGTGCACCGTACCTGTGCTCGCCGTGCTCAGCGTGGGGAAACCCAGACGCGGGCGAAGGCGAAGGTTCGCGGAAAGGCACGGCACGGCACGGCACTGCGCCCGAGGCAGACTAGAAGAGATCGCCCAGAGACCATTTGGAGTCCGTGGATTTGCACACCCAACTCAACGACGCGTGTCGAGAAGTCTCTGCAGACATTTACCCATATCCGCCCCCCCTCCCTCTCTCTCTGTATCTCTCTCTGTCTCTCTGCGCCGGCTCTGGCACGATCCCGAACCGAAGCGGACAAGACGAACGGGTTGCTAATTAAAATGGAGTGACCGCAGCACTGCGCCGTCATAGCTGTTATACAACGGCGGCAGCGCCAGGAGGAGTCCAGGCGCCCACGGACCGCGGAGCCTGGGCAGAGGGGAGGCCCTTACCTGGGCAGCGGCCACAAGCCTGGCATTGACCTCCACCGCGGACCGCGGCACGGACAAGCCATTGGCAAGCCAGGCGTGCCGCGGCAGTGCAGCCAAGCGAAGTCTGCCGGGATGGCGAAGAGGCGAACGAGTGCCGTGCCGTGGCCGCGCTCGGCGGCGGTCACCCTGCATGAGCACGGCCCGGGGGCGGATGCGTGGCGTCAGCACGTACACAGTAAGCGTGGGAAGGGCTGTCCACAAAAGGATGTGCGAGCCCAGGATCCTGGGCCCCGCCGCCGCGGCCTGTGGAGTTTGAATACCCCTTTTCCAGTCAGCAGCCACTTGAAGAAGGGGAAAAACGGGGAATCTGCATAATTCGCGCATGTTCCCGTATAATAATTACTCGCGATTACTCTTGGCGGGGAAGCGTGAACGAACCAACGCTCGCGTACGTATTCGCTCACTTGAGGAGCGGAAATTAAATATTTATCGTCTCTAGGTGCGGAGAGGGAGGGGGGGAGAGAGAGAGAGAGAGAGAGAGAGAGAGAGAGAGAGAGAGAGAGAGAGAGAGAGAGAGAGAGAGAGAGAGAGAGAGAGAGAGAGAGAGAGAGACGGGAAAACGAGACCGACACGGAGAAAAGAAGACGGTAGTTAAAAATGAAGTAACGATTTTTCCTGGATGCACCGATGGCGGCCGATGGCTGCACCGGCTGCACCGGCACTGCCGCCGCCGTCAGATTTATTGGAGTCTTCGCAATAAATACGGCCGCTGAGCTCCGCGCTCCGCCGCTCGGCTCGACAAGGGCATTATGTTCTGCGAGAGACAAGTTGCTGTCGCAGCACTCTCCTGCCCTGCCCACCCCCTGTCCGGTGATCCCACGGCCTCCACCGTTATTGCGCCGGCCTTGTGTCGCCCTTGTTTGTTTGTTGGATCATACCGGTCGGCCGTGCCGGGCCGTGCCGGGCCGTGCCGGGGGAGACAGGTGCGCCAGATTTACAGCGGACGGAGCGGCCCGGACCGGACCGGACCGCCGCGGCCGGCGCTGTTGCTGTTAGCGATGTCGTTGTCGGCGCGGCGGCACTCCGCTCTCAATTTTTACGATCGTCCGGGACGCGGCCGGCCGCCTCTCCGCGATGCGATGACGAACCACTGCTGCAGCTGCTGCTGCTGCTGCTGCTGCTGCTGCTGCCGCCGCCGCTGGCCTCTCAGCTCAACAGGTTCGTCGACACTTGGCCCTCGAGTCGGTCAGCGGTAACTACTATGCATATTCTGGGAAAACCTTCAATATCGTGAAAAAGTAGAAACACACACCAAAAAAATAAACGAGACAGTTGGAAGGCATTACTATTGTGCCTTGGGTTCCCCCCCCCCCCCCCCCCCCGTAGCAACAGCAGGTATAGAGCAACCCTTTTCACTCCGATGGTCCGCCCCCACCACGACCCCCTCCGCCTCGGTCGGTGGTCCAGCAGTAACCCGGCAACGCCGCGTTCGACGTAGGCATTCCTCGTTGGCAACACTGGCAGGCCGAGGAGGAGCAGGAGAGAGGATTACCTCAAAGACGTGAGCTGATGTATGGTGAGAGGATACAGTATCATTAAAGGCCTGGGTTTCCCTCCCTAACCAGCCGCAAGGTGTCCCGTTCCCCGCTCGCCGGCCTGGTCACTATCTGTCTGTCCCTCTCCCTCCCACCTCCCGAGACGCTGGGGGGCAGATGGAGACAGCGCACGGCACGACACCCGTCGTAAAAGCGTCCTCGAATCCGGCATGGCCATGGCCCGGCCTCACGGTCATTTGAAATTCCATTTTTGATCGAGGAAGGTGATGAAGTGACTGAATGCGTGTGCAAGTGCCGGGGCCGGGGCCAGTGCACTGTGCGGCCAGCGGGGGTAGCCGACCCGACCGCATTCTGGGGGCAACGGACCTCTGCACAGGGCCATTTCCAGGTAAAGGGGCGACGATTTATGGGCAGATATACAGCGTGTTTCATAACAACGGCATCCCCGCCGGACCCCGCACGGATGATGGCCGGGAAGGGAAAGAGGTCCGTGATAGCAGCGCCGACGACCCCCTGACAACAGATAGGATGGGCCAGGCCTGTCAGTCTGGAAGAGAGAGAGAGAGAGAGAGAGAGAGAGAGAGAGAGAGAGAGAGAGAGAGAGAGAGAGAGAGAGAGAGAGAGAGAGGGAGAGAGAGAGAGAGAGAGAGAGAGAGAGAGAGAGAGAGAGAGAGAGAGAGAGAGAGAGAGAGAGAGAGAGAGAGAGAGAGAGAGAGAGAGAGAGAGAGAGAGAGAGAGAGAGAGAGAGAGAGAGAGAGAGAGAGAGAGAGAGAGAGAGAGAGAGAAGTGTGCACAATCTGTCCTACACCGCCAGGAAGATGTGTTCCCTGTCGCTCTGGACGTGAACCTGTGCCGTCCGCGCAGCGCCGGCGGCTCCGGCTCAGACGATTCTCCCGGAGCAGCAGACCGTGGCCGGCGGCTCCGGCGGCTCCGGCTCCGCACGGCACTGGCCTCGCTCGCCCATCCCTTCGCGTTCACATTCCCGAGAAAGAGCAAAAAGTTGCCGGAGTGTGCAAAATAAAAGCAAAAAATGGCGAATGGAAATGCGCCTGGCCTCGAGACGGCAGCCGTTTCAGATTTTTATCGAGGATTTTTATTCAGCGCTCCGATGCTGCACTTTGGTTTGGTGTGACTTATAGTAGTCGGTCGGGGGTCCGAGTGCCTCCCGGCGGCCCGTCCCGCCCACACAAGCGGCGCTGTAGTTAGCGCACTGCACCGCACGCATCGTGATATGCCAAACACCTGTTTCGTTGCCCCCCCCCCCCCTCCCTCCCCTAAATTGGGTCAGGTGTGCGTTTCCCAGGCCAGTTTGTCATGAGCTGTCGGTCGCCTGTGCATTCGATTCCCAGGATAGCCTGGTCTGATTTCGACGAGAGAAAGAGAGAGAGAGAGAGAGAGAGAGAGAGAGAGAGAGAGAGAGAGAGAGAGAGAGAGAGAGAGAGAGAGAGAGAGAGAGAGAGAGAGAGAGAGAGAGAGAGAGAGAGAGAGAGAGAGAGAGAGAGAGAGACAAAGAGACGTGGCAAGAGTATTTCTGTTGCGGGATTGCGAGTAATTTCTCATATTGCCAAGAAGTGACGCATGTCCATTTTTCATGGTGGCCCGGCCGTGATGACGATGATTGTGCTGGGTGGGCCCTGAGTCATGCTGATGGCACGGCCCGGCCCGGTCCTGCTGCTGTAGGACTGCTTCACGGAAGCGGCCCCCGCCGGCCGGCCAGCGCGGACCGGGGGGGCAGTGACTCAGTTATTGGCACGTCAATTTCTGTCACGCCTCGCGCTGCGCGCGCTCCGAACCTCCCCGACGGCCACGGCAGTGCAGTCATGGAGGTATAATACGTATGGAGGCGCCCTGCCTGCAGCCAGCGGTGGGGATGCCCGCAACCGACTGCTGCGACCGATACCGCACCGACGGAATGGAATTTCCTCACTGTCTGTGAAAAGGGACACGCACACTGTCGCACACCAACGCACTAACACTAAGAGGACGGGTGGTGGGGGGAATCGCTCCGTCGCGCATGCGCACAGCGCGTCCCCCCGCCCGTCCGCGCACCCCGCGCTGCCCCGCGTGGCCCTCTTGTGGAAAGTAGCAGTGCGACACCTTGCCCTGCAGCGCGCTCGTATGTCTGCTAGCCGACGCGACCGAAGTTAGCCCGAAGCTGTTTTTTGGGGTGACAGTCGAGGAAGGGAGGTGGTGGGGGCGAGTGAGGAAGCGGGGGCTGCGGGGGCGCGGGGGTACTACGGAGCGGGTGGGGGGCAGCGGTTGTGGCAGGAGCGTGCAGTAGTCAGCTGTCGGCTGGCTGCAGGCAGGGCGCCTCCATACGTATTATACCTCCATGAGTGCAGTCCGCTGGACTCTGCCAGAAGTCTCCACCAGGGCTGGGTGTGGTGTGATTGTGGCGCGGGGACTTGAATGCAGGGTGGGGCCTCAGCTCCCTGGTCCGGGCCGGCGCCACGTAGTACATGACCGGCTTGGCTCTCGCGATTGTTTCCGGCCTGGCGGGGCTGACAGTGCCTCTCTCTCTCTCTCTCTCTCTCTCTCTCTCTCTCTCTCTCTCTCTCTCTCTCTCTCTCTCTCTCTCTCTCTCTCTCTCTCTCTCTCTCTCTCTCTCTCTCTCTCTCTCTCTCTCTCTCTCTCTCTCTCTCTCTCTCTCTCTCTCTCCACTCGCTGGAATCGAGTGTCCGAATTCCCTGCTGGAGGTCAGGCAGCCGCCTGGTGCCGGCGGGCCCTGCCGTGGGCCTGCGGGCCCTCACTGCATGTCGGCGTCATTAATAACATTCTGCGGACGCGAGCTCAATCACAGGAAGGGGGGTTAACAACGCTGCGCTGTCAAAGTGTCTGAGGTTTGAGGTGGCCGAACAGCAAACTGCTTCATGTTTTCGGCGGCCGCCGCGTGGCTGCCGCGTGTCTGCCGCGTGGCTCCCGCGGCCAGCAGCAAGGCGGCCGTACGGCTCGACACGACTGGCGCTCGGAGTCCTTGGAAGTGCCGTCCTTATCCAGGAGTCCAGGAGTCCTGGAGCCAAGGACAAGGTAATTACAGCTGGATTTCACAGCGGCGGCCCCCGATCAGCCGGGCCATGGGGGGGGGGGGGGGGGGGGGGGGGGGGGGCTGGGGCCGTGGGGCCCTCGGTGGGGGCCGGTCACGCCGCCTCTGGTAGCAGCCGGCAGCAGTCTCCGGCCACGGCTCCCTTGGAGACTGATATCATTATGTTCCCGGGGAAGGGAGGCGGACGCCAGTGCGGAAGCAACGCACTCATATTCCTGGACTGGGGGACTGCCGGGGACTGCTGGGCTCCAGAGAGTTGTTAGCGCTGTGCTGGGCTCGCGGGCCTCGCGGCCGATGAGGCTACGGACAGCGGTTTCGCTCCGAAAGTCTCACTGTGTCGCTGCGCGGCCGAAGGTGAGCCACTCGCCCCCCCCCCCCCCCCCCGCCCAGGCGGCCCAATTCCGGTGGTGAGCACTGTAACATGCGGGTGCTCATCCGCACGCTTTGGTGACTGCCGAACTCTGTAAACGCGCTGTGTAACGCCTTGTAACGCCGTGGAGCGCCTTGTAACGTCATGGCCAGAGTACGAATCGCTTCCTGTCGCCATTGACACGATCGTAACAGCAATGTGCGATAATGAAAAGGTTGCGTCGCGCTCGATGGGACCGACACACTTTTTTTTTCTGTTTCTTTATTTTTTTTCTTTTCACGCAGAAGCTCTCAGAGAATGCGGGTACACTGCCTTGGCTGCCTTGGCGATGTCAAGTGCAGTTGGATGCAGCAGCGGCGTGCCATGTAAGGACTTGCCGCGGCTGGGTTGCACAAGGCGGTGCTGCGGCGCGGCCAAGCCGAGGCAACAGCGGCGGCACCCGACAAAAAGAAAGGTTATCTGTGTGCGCACGGCGAACGCGAGCAAATGGAATGGAATGAACTGCACACTCTCGAGGGCTGAAAATTTGCGGCAGTCGCGTCCACGCGGGTGTGACGTCGGGGAGAGGCGTGGCCGGGGCGTGGCCGGGGCGTGGCCTGTTCGCCTAACGGCAACTCGACTTCCCCGCCGCGCGAGCGGCACGGCAGCAGCCAGCGCTAGCCAGCGCTAGCCAGCGTTAGCCGGCAGCGGCTCCATGGCCGTTGTTTGTGTCGCCGCGACATTCTGCGGTCCAGACTATCGCGGAATCTGCCCTGCCCGTGGGCCTGCCCATGGCCCTGCCCCTGCCCGTGGCCCTGCCCATGGCCCTGGCCCGGGTCGTGTTCACTGACGTCAAATAGACGACTCGTTCTGATCGTCTTACGCAAATCGCCGCCCCGTCTGAACTCGCCTTGTCCTCTTCCTTACCCGGAGTATTTTCCCCCACATACTTCTCTTTCCCTCTCTTTCATTCTTCGCCTTACCTTACCTTAGCCCCCCCCCCCCTTTTTGTTTTTGCTAAGAACTTTTCCAAACTTGACGCGCGGGGAGTGGCCTTGTGTGACACTGCCTGGAGCGGGAGGCAGCCCTGCAGCAGCAGCAGCAGCAGCAGCAGCAGCAGCTCGGAGGTGAATCATCGCTACCAATTAATGTGATGATGCGAATGATCGCAATTTATGGGATGGGAAGCCGTTCCCGCAAGGAATAAGACACGCCATTGGAACCGACCGCGTGACACGGTCTCGGCCTACATGCCGCTGATGCCGCCAAGTTTTCCGACCGACCTGGAAAAACTCTCTCAACTTCCGGCTGTTGACACGTCAGTTCGGTCACAGCAGTTTGCGGGCGGGGTTTCTCTCGTGCCCTTCCTTTCCTCTCCTCCTCTCTCGCTCCCTCTCCCACGTCGGCCCCAAAATGAGCGAGGACGAGAGAGAGACAGACAGAGCGCTCTAACGAGGCGTCGGGACAGGTAAAGGACGCGTAAAGGCGCCGGACGTCGTTAACGCGCTGTTGCGGGCGTGACAGCCGTCGGCGGCAGCACTGGGCCGCCTTTGTGTGGAACGTTGTCAGCACTGCCGTGTCCAAAGTCTGCACACTTTTAACGGCAACGTTTCCTGGTGCAGCGCCTTCCATAGTATTCGGCGTTTTTCAGTCGACTTATCGGTACCACATTTCCACTTTAAATTTCCGCGATCGCGGCTCTGCGTTTTTGGCGCTGTGGCGAGTGGAATCGTGTTGGCCAGCGGGGCTGGTTACCATGGTTACTGCGGTGAGGGGCATTACGCCCGGTGACGTTCTCTCTAACGGGTTCGCGCCGTCTGCCTGCCTGTCTGCCTGTCTGCGCACGCGCGCGGTCCGCCCGGCGGGCGGCAGAGGGCGCCACGCTCCGCCACGGTGCACCGCCCCCTCGTACTCGTGACGTGTGATTACGATGCTTCCCGTTGTTTTGGTTTTTTGGCGCTGCGTGTTTGTTCCCGAGTTTCTTTTCTCTTCGCCGTTCTTTTTCGACGCTGATTCTTTCCTCTCCATTCCCCTGAGATCGGCGTTTAATGACGAGTTAGGTGTGAGTGCGATCACACATATCGTGTAGAGCACCGCGGCACCGCCTTGACACGGTCGTGAAAACGGCTTTGCTGTCGCGGCGGCGGCAGCGGCCTTGGTGCGGTGGAATGGCGGTACCGGCCGCCGAGCGGTAGCCGAGCTGCCAGCGCTTTGGCCGCCGCCTCGGGTAGCTGCGGGTAGCCTGCGGGTAGCCTGCGGTAGCCTGCGGTAGCCTGCGGTAGCCTACCTCTGCCTACCTTTGTGAGGTGACTCACGCTCATGTTCGTCTCGACCCCTGTGCCCGTCGGTGGGCTAAGGGACTTGTGCTCTGTCGCGCCCGTTGTGCGTGGTATGGTACTTGTTTCGGAGGCGGGGCAGCAGCCCACGCATCACAGCACACGCACGCCCCGCGCACGACGCCACACGCTGTCGGCAGGCTGTCTGCCGACGTGGGAAGAGGCAACACACACGGCACGGCGGCGACACCACAGTTTTCCGCAGACATTTATAACTTCCTTGGTTGGCCATGTTGGAGGACTGGACTGGCGTAGCGCTGCTGGCGGCCTCGGAGGCCGCTCGAGCAGCACGGCAACGGGACCGGGGACCCCACGGTCCGGACCTTCAGACCTCACCAGCCTTCGGCTCCTTCGGCTCCTTCGGCGTGGGCCGCGTGTGGACTGCAGTTGCAAGGCTGGCGGAGCGGCCGGCTGCTCTGGTCACCTCCGACCCGACTTCGGACCTTCGGACGCAGCCGGCCGACGGCCTCCACCTCCCGTGCCAAAAGGAGTGGCCAGGCCGGGCCCCGGGCTGGACCGAACTGCGTGGCCGGTTAGCGAGTGTTAGCGGGCAATCGCTAAACAGCCGCCGCTGCCGCACCGGTGCGACGCCACCCGGTTCGAACTGAGTCGAGCCGGCGTTGCTACAAGGCGGCGCCTTGTCTGTCCACGGCTATCGCTGGTCCCCGCTGGCTGGTCTCCGTCCGCCCACACAGGACAGTTCTAAGCCATTTATTATGAGCCAAACCTGTAATACTGAAGAGAAAATATCGAAACTCGTTTATTTTCCTCTGGGGCCTGAAAATGTGATGGTCGTGATTACGGAGAAGCAGCGTCGTCGGACTGTTGTTTGTCTTCCGAAGGAAGGAAGGCGCCTCCAATTTCTCATACTATTCCTGACAATGTGGACACCTGATTAGCTTCGCACATGGGCCACGCCACGTGGGCTAGGCGGGCGCCGGCGCTGCTCGGGCGTGGGCTGGGCCTCTGGCTTGGCCAGCGTCCCAACATGGTGCCGTGCGTTAAATGGACAAACCAGAGGATTCGCTGAATTAATTACACGTTTTGCGGAGGTCAGGGTTCCGGTCAAGGCGCTGCCATGAGGTGACGCCCGGACAGGACTCGAGCAGGGTTGTTAACGTTACTTTCAAAATGAGGCTACCTCGTTACCGTAGACTCGGTAACACGCGTTACAGTTACAGTAACGTCGTTACTTCGTTACTCGTTACATCAGTTTTCAAAAAAAGACGAAAAACGCTCTTTTGCAAGTATAGTGTGTTTGCCATCGTGTACCGAACTCTGAATTACAAAAGAAAAGTGCAACTATAATCCTTTTATTAAGGTCAGGAACAATAAAATAAAACGTTTTCTTTACAAGGAACCATAAAATTACGGTATCGTAATCAGGAGTCAGGTACTGGGTCAGACCAGACAGGGTCGAAAAGGGTCATTTGCACCAACACCTTCGGTTCACACGCGAAAGCACTTCGTTTTCCAAGTTTCTGTCGCCAAGCATACTGCGCAGGTCCGCGAACGAGACTCCCGCCACCCAGAACAGGCGCTCAAGCGACGCACTTGGCATTGCAACATGGCATTGCACTATGTTTGCATTTATCGATCTGCCCGTCGAAATTTGCCGTTGTAACGAGTAAAATGTAACGTGCGTTACGTCTCGTTACTGACTTCGCGCCGAGTTCGCTGTAACCGAACCAGGCGGCGCGTCGCCAAAGAGTATAAAGACCAATAAAGACTCTAGACTGGACACGACCGAGAGGCGGCGCCAGAGGTTAAACGGCCATTCCACTCGCCCGATATACCTGTTCCTGTTCTACTGAGACAGTGACTGGTCGCGATATGCGTTCCCTGACCTTTCAATGGCGTGTTTGTTTCAAATCGAGCGGCCGCCCCGCCCCGCCCCGTGTCCCAGAGGAGAGAATACGTAGCCGCGTCTGGTTTCCACGGCTCGAGTCATGCAAATTAGTGGCGTTGCCGCCTTATCGTGGCGACGATGACGACCCATCTCGTTCCCCCTCCGGCCGGCCATTCGCGTGACACGGGCCGTGCAGTGCAGCTGCCGGCAGCTGCCGCTCGCCGCTCGAATCTCGGACGCCTCTGCTCAGCGCGGAGCGGATTTGAGCGATAGCTGCACTTGGGCCATAAATTTGAAACAGGCGAGGCCCCGGAGCGCCACCTGGAGGGAGGGACGCGCACCACCTGCCGTCTGCCGGGGCGGCGCGGGCCGGCGGCCGTGATTCCAGCGGCGGCAGGTGCGCGCTGGAGCCGGCGGAGCTGCTGGAGGCTCCAGGAGCCGAGCTGCGGGGCGGCAGCGGCGGGACCCTCGGAAGGCTCGATGCCGTCACCAGGCGCGAAAACAGAACTCATCGGGGGTCACTCTCAGCCGCTAACGAGGAGAATGGTAACGCGGCCCTGTACTTGGCATATGGTGCGGCATACGGAGCCCGTGGTCGAGCCCATGGTGGGGCACATGGCGGAGGCCCGCTAGCGCCGTGACCGTGAACCTGACGTCGGCGTTGCGGCGGGGCGGCGGCGGTGGGGCCGCGGACGGCTTACCTAACGCCATCCGGCCTGGTTCTGGTGGGGCGGGCGCCGCGGGCGTCGTCGGCACCGCGGTAGAGGCGGAGGAACTCGATCGCGAAGCCGGCAAAGCGTTGCTCAGAGCGAGATCGTCGATCCTGATTTGCCACTCTAAATCACGGCGAGATTCTTTTTTTTTTTTTGTGGTGTGAGTCGGGAGTTGTGTGGTTGTGTGTACAACTTTTTTTGTGTGTGCTCCTTGTTGTGTCATACCCTTACCAACTGTGTTTCTAACTGGTATCCGTTGTTACAGGTAAGTTGACGCTGATCACGGCCCGCCCCTCCCCCACCCCGTGCCGCGCGAACCCGAGAAAAGTAAGTTGGAGACTGAGCTGCCTTCTCCCTTCCCTGCGGGATCGCCGTGTTCCACCTCTGATCATCTGCGTTGCCCGGCTCGGCTCGGCCAGGAGATGCCTGATGCCCTTGGGCTTGGGGGGCCCGGTGGGCCCGGCGCACGATACACTGTTGAGACATATACTCTCGTATGCCTGTCTGTCCGCTTTGCTGCCGAACACAGAGGCAAAATATAGTGCTTTTGTTGGAAATCGCGTACATACATCATTCTCACCTGTTTGAATGGGCTTTTCTTCTCGTTTTTTCCAAACTGAAACGCCCGCCTTGCCGCCTGTTCAGGCGCGTCCGGTCCGGCCGTGCCCGTGGCGCGCTCTGCAGGGCTGGTGGGCCACTTTCACAAGCGCCCTTTGCCTTGAGACAAACATTACGTGGCAGTAAACGGTAACCGGCGGCAACGCGGGAAAGTGAGGACGAGGACCCGAGGAGGACCCGAGGAGGACCCGAGGAGGACCCGAGGACGGACTACACTCTCATCTTATTGACCGCGCCCGGCCCGGGGCGGCACGGCTGCATGCACCGCGTCAGCAGTTCTGCGGCGCACAGCGGGCACAGCAGCAGAGGCCCCCGAGCAGACATGACATGAGCCGCCCTGCCCCGCCAGCCCCGCCAGCCCCGCCAGCCCCGCCAGCCCCGCCAGCCCCGCCAGCCAGCCCCGCCAGCCCCGCCAGCCCCGCCAGCCCCGCCAGCCCCGCCAGCCCCGCCAGCCCCGCCAGCCCCGCCAGCCCCGCCAGCCCCGCCAGCCCCGCCAGCCCCGCCTTCCTGGTGGTCTTCCCGTTACACGTGCCGCTGTCGTCTCTCCTAACCTTGGCCCGCTCCGCCCGCTCCGCGCTGCTCGGGTACCATCGGGTACCCTCCGGGCCGGACCCTCCGGTACCCTCCTCTCCCCCTCCCAGCTAGAGAGGAGGGCCCGGCGGCCGAACTAGCCGTCCTGGTCAGCTGGAGGGGGCGGGGGCAGGGGTGGGGGCGGGCGGGCCGACGGCACAGCGGGTACCGGCAGGTAACGCCTGCGGCCTCAGGCCTGCGGTGCGGTGCGGTGCGGTGCGGGCGGTGCGGTGTTTGAGGTAGCCGTCCAACGTCACGCCTTCTCGACTGCTGGCCCGGGCTGGAGATGATAATGATCCGTCTCTTCAAGTCAAACATTATTTTTTTTCCACCACCGTTTGCTCGCTAATGATAGATTTTAGCTCTCCTCTATTTGAAGCGATTTTTGTTTTCTTCCTCTGCTGTTAAACGGGAAAACATACACGGTGACCTCTACTCCATCGGCCTATTCAGACTCGACACGCACGGGGTCGAATACCCGTGACACGGCGCTGTTTCACTTCGCAGGTGCTGTACGCAGCGTGTCTCCCACCCTCTGGGAGGCACACGAGGCGCGGGGCGAACGACCCTGTGGCCGGTGGGTGACATGCTAGTGACGTCACTACATCGGCAAACAGCGGTGCAGTTGAGGCGGTGGACCCGGGCGGACAGTCTGCGCTGTGATGGGTGGAAAGCAGTGGAAAACTCCAGTCCCGCTGCGCTGCCGGGAGCTGCCGCACTGACCGGGCAGGCACATGCTGCCAGTGTCCGAAAGGGTTTGAAAGCTCTGCTGCTCGCACTGCGATCCGCACTCGAATTTGTTTTCCGGACTGGTTGCGGGCTCCACCAGGAAGCCGCCGTGGCGGGCCGGGCCGTCCACTCGAGCACGTCCCACACCGGGAGGGGGGCGGCCAGGGGCGGCCCTCCAAATGGACCTCGCCAATCACTGCGGCCGCTTCCGCCGGCATCCGCCCCGCCGCCCGCCGCGGCCGCAATCTGCTGTCGGGATCATCGAATTCCGATCCGAGACGAGCGGACGAGCCTCGCGAACTCAGGGCGGCTGCGGGTGTCCGCGGCCGCGGACCGGGACCGCTTGGCCGGGGACCATCACGCTGAGGACCATCACGTTGAGGACCATCACGCTGAGGACCATCACACTGAGGACCATCACACGCGCGCCGCACGGAACGGCTGCAGTAATGGGCTGTAATTCTGGGCTCGTGGCGTCAAGGTGGTTATTTTTCATAAGCGCCGCGGCCCGGCCGAGCCGACAGGACGAGAGGCCGAGCCCACGGGTGAGGCGCGAGGCGAGGCAACGGGAACTTTCCGCTGCTTCCCGGCCGCTGCCGCCGCTTCCCGACCACTCCTGACCGCATCGGCTGCGCGGCGCGCCGGATTCACATCCGTCCAAATCTCAGCCCAAATTCAAATTCTGCCTTCTGCGCTCGCCGGCTGCGCTGTCGCTGTTGTGCGCGTGCTAGCGCGTAGGGCGCCGCTATCGCCAAGACCATCGCCGGCAGCAGCAGGCACTCTATATCCGTACCCGCGCGCCGGGTTCACGTGGCCAACCTTCACTTTTGACGACAAAACACGACCCACTCGGTGATTAGGGCCACTTTCGATTCCCAGTACAGAGCGAGGCGCGAGACCTTCTCCCAAAATATTGAAAGAATGGAAAGTGAGAGGGGAGGAGGAGGAGGATCGGCTGGGGACGGCGGAACGTTTGGACGCGTGTTGCGCTGCGCACGGGCCGGGACACAGGACCGCCTCGGCGGGGCCCCGGTCTGCGGCACGGCAGTACGTTGGCAGCACTGACTGCACAGCACCGTCATCACCCGCTGCCCCTGCTCTCTCCACTCGCGGTCCGTGGGCGCCAATACTGCACAGGCGAGGCAGCCAGGCACACGGGACTGACTACTGACTGATGCGCCGACCAGATATGCGTAGAGGTTTAGGCCGCTCTCTGGTCGTGCGTGCGTGTGTGCGTGTGCTGGCTGTTGGCATAGCGGGGAGTGGCTGTGCCTGGCTGTGCCTCCACACGCCCATGCCTCGACAAACACTGGCCCACGAGGGGACTGACTATATCTCGGGGCAGAATATCTTCTTCCTGCCGTCTGCCCTGCCAAGGCAATAAGCACAAAACCTCCGGACCTCCGGGCTCGGGGCTCTGGGGCTCCGCGGATGCCCGGAGGATGCCAGCCGCAGCCGCCGAATGAAATGTGAAAAATACTTTTTTCTTCTCTTCCTTCTTCACTTTTTACCATCGCAATGTTGCCCTCCTGATGGCGCTGGCGGAGCTGCTGCTGCTGCGGCTGCTGCTGCAGCAGCGTTACTTGACGCTTTTTCGGCGTGACGATGACTTGCGGGTGGCGTCCGTCCCGGCATTGTGTGGAGCCGGGGCCGGGGCTGGGCGCTGGGCGGGCTGGGGCAGGGCTGGGCAGCGCGCCGATTTCACACCGCCTCCGCCCTGCAGGCCGCAGCCGCAGCACTCCGGAGCGTTCAGGGTTCATACCGGTCAGGGAAGTCAGGGAAATGTCAGGGGGAAAAAAAGGGGGACTGGAAGTCATGGAAAAGTCAGGGAAATTCGAAAATGGTCAGGGAAAAACCACCAAAGCAACGCTCGTGGACGGACTCGCTGAGTTTAAGAACAGTTAATTGACGCCAGCGAAGCTCGCTTCGCTCGCTTCCATGATGCCAAGAGAACATACAATGACGTCCGTGTAGAAAAACACATTCGTCCGGAGACGAGCGCCCTCCCGGTTCTCTTCTGGCTGCCCCGCGTTGAGCCAGTCGGCGACGCAGCCACAGGGTGCCTCGTATACACTTTTCATGCACAGCTACACACACGATTCTTCACATGCATAAAATTTTGTACGATTTCATACTCATTTCGTATCTATAGTTATTACAAATTCGTATCCAAGTGCAGAAACTTGCAGCTATGCCTAAAGCTGTACATAAGGATTTAGTGTGCGCATTTGCTCCTGCGAGATTGACAAGTGAACATCTTGGTTGGTAATCTCCGATTTCGGCCTCGCTTTCTTTTTTACGATGGTTAGGCATATGGAATAAAACCTAAAGTTGGTGCCATAATACATATTTTCACGTGGCTATTTTTCAAAATTTTGAAAAAACACAACAACAAAAAAACAACATTAAATTTAACTGACCCTAAAAATTGGCATTTGGTCCGTAGGAGTCAGCCTAGAAACTGCCCTCGAAAATATGGACAAATGAGGGAAAAGTCAGGGAAATTAAAACTGGGAAACCGGTATGCGAACCCTGGTCATGTCGATGTCGGCGTGAGGACGGCAGTGCGGCGGGGCGGCGGGCGGCAGCCATGGCGGCAGCGCGCCCAGCACCAGCGCCCAGCGCGCGGCCTACCCACCCCCCTGCAGGCGCTCGCTCTGGCTCCGGCTCGGCTCGGGCTCGGTGGTCGGTGGTGTGACAGCTTGCGCTGTAGTCTCAAACAGCCGAGTGTGACGGTCGGGTCGGGTCCTTGGCGAGTGGGGAGCAGGGCCCAGGGCCGCGCGGTCACGCGAAAAGGGGGAAGAAGTGAGTAGCGATTACGTTATATTCGGGGCCCCAGCGTGACCGAGAGTGCTGCGGCAGACAGAAAAACGAAAAGGAAATTCACAAGAAGAGAGCAAGTAGCGCCGTGATCTCATCCCTGCGCTGCTCCGGCCTGGCCCGGCCCCCTCGACGAGTCGTTATGTACCGATCTCGGTGTCGTTTTATTTTAGCGTCTCGGTACCCTCGGTACCCTCGGTACGGTCGGCCGGTACTCGCAGCCAAGGGGCACTACCCGGAGCGAGACGGGCCGAGCTGGCTGGGCCCCCCGCCTCTGCCTCCGGGGCCCCATGGGGCACTGAGTGCGCCCGGCCGGCCCGGCCCGTTCTTGCTTTGCTCCTGCTTCCAGCGAGCACCGAGGCTGAGGCACTGAGACACCGCCAAGGTCGGCTCGGCTCGGAGTCTGCGGACACGACACGTACTCCGGCTCCTCCGGCTCCTCCGGCTCCTCAGAGGCAGGGGAACACGACGGCGGTGTGATGGATGATTTGCCTCCCAAACGCGCTCTGCTCTACGGACAGCAGCTGTGCGGCCGTGCCTTTGGGCCGTGCCTTACGCCTTATGGCTGCCAATCTTGGCTTTATTGGCGCGGCCGCCCCGCCCCGCCCCTCCCGACCGCTCAGCCCGTGTCGTCAGATGCAGTACTCGCGGCCGAAATCTGTCGTATTTACGGTGGGTGAGTTGGAGCAAATGAGGCCTGCGTTGGCATTGGCGGCGGCTCCGGCTCGATACCAGTCCAGCTCCTCGGCCGCTAATGACGCGCAGGAAGTGGCATTAGGCAGGAGCAGGGCTCCGCGGCGGCGGGCTACGGGCGTTAGGGCCGCCCGCACCGTCCCGTCTCAAGGCCGCGGGAGGGAAGCCGGCAGGCCAGTCCGGCCCTGTGATCGGCGGGGCGGGCTCCAGGCTCCAGCTGCAGTCCAGGCTCCAGGCCGCTGATTGATGCGCGAGAGGCAAGCGTCGCCTCGAGCAGGCGACGCGACGGAGCCGCAGGGCTGGAGCGGAGCTCTAGCAGAGCACTAGCGGAGCACTAGAGCACTAGCAGAGCATTAGCAGAGCACTAGCAGAGCATTAGAGCACTAGCGGAGCACTAGCAGAGCACTAGCAGAGCACTAGCAGAGCACTAGCAGAGCATTAGCAGAGCACTAGCAGAGCACTAGAGCACTAGCAGAGCACAGAGCACTAGCAGAGCATTAGCAGAGCACTAGCAGAGCATTAGAGCACTAGCAGAGCACTAGCAGAGCACTAGCAGAGCACTAGCAGCAAAGCACTAGCAGAGCATTAGCAGAGCACTAGCAAAGCACTAGAACACTAGCAGAGCACTAGAGCACTACCTGAGCACTAGCCCACCCCCTGCCCCCGCCCGTACCGTCGGGCCGCCTGCCGTGTGTGCACTCCACTTCCTTATGGCGGACTGCTGTTGCGCGGCGGGCCGTCGTCCGTCGTAAATAAAATTGCGCGAATGTCAAGTTCGCGCCGCGATGAGATAAGCCGAAGCCGAACCCGAGTCCGTCCGGGCGTCGTAAACGAAAACCGAAGGCGGCGGGAGTGAAGTATACCGCGCTCAGTGAATTGCTGGGCTGTAAAGGCGGGGCGGGGCGGGGCGGGGCTGGCGGGCGGGCGGGGCTCGGATTGCCGTGATTGCGGACGGAGTCACGAACGCCGGCCCACGTAACCTAACCACACGTGGTCCTGCCCGGCCCGGCACTGGCGGGCCGATCGCACCGGATCCCACGGCATGTGCAGTTATCTGCGCAGAATCACCCAACGGACCCGACCGCCCATTTTGCGCATCGCTCCTTCCCGTTTCGTTGTTATTTCGCGAGTGATTTTGTTTTTGATTACGACAATTATTTTTATTTCCCTCGATGCGGAAATTGGTGGCGAATTTCGGGGGAGCCCCAAAGTGCGCACGATGTGCGGCGAACTCCGTGCTCCGAGTGGCGGGGTTGACGTGCACGTGCCGGCGGGGCGGCGCTCCCTCGGAGACCCCCCGCGGGGCACCCGGGGATGGCTCATGACTGACTCGGGCATGAATTATGGACGCGGAGGAACTCATGGCGGTGCTGTGTGGGACAGCGGTACACATTACCCGCGGCACGGACTGCCTGTGACACGCTTCTCAACACCTCGACCATTTTAGCCCGCCAATCGGGCGCGCGAGCTGCTGCTCCTTTTGTGTTTGGCGCCAGGCTGTCTGCTCTGTGTGTGTGTGTGTGTGTGTGTGTGTGTGTGTGTGTGTGTGTGTGTGTGTGTGTGTGTGTGTGTGTGTCGCGGCGCCGCCCTGCTCACTGACGTCACCCGCGGACTCGCGCCCCGGCGGCCGCGGACAAGGCGGTGGCGAGCTGTCACTCCCAGGGCCGTCCCGTCCCGTCCCCAATCCCGATCGGAGGCACATGATATCGAATTGTGATTGGATTATGGCCCACTACTGTGCGTACACACAGGACCAGTCACGATCAATCGTGTATGCGATTCCGGCCGCGCCCTTCTCCTCTCCGCGTGGAGATACCCCACGCTGCGACCGCACCCACGGGCCCGGGGTATCGGCGACAAGGCCAGTGCCAGAGATGTGTGCGCGTGTGTGTGCGTGTGTGTCACACGTGACAGGACGACTCGACTGCTCTGCACCACGCCACGCCCCGACCGCAAATAATGGCAAGGTGATCGTTTCGGACAGGGAGCCACGGAGCCACGCACGCCGGAACAAAAAAAAATTAAAACCACCGCGTACGATACGCGCCTGGCTATGGATCTGGGTCTGGATTTATAGATCTAAAGCTGGGTGCTGTGGTCTGGTCTGGTCCAGGACTTTGCTGCTGACCGCACGTACAACTGTCCCTCCTCCGTCCCGCATCACATCCCCTCGCAGGGCGCGTAGAGAGAGATAAATGTTAATGGGGAGGTTTTCGGACGGCCCGGACGGGCGGGCGTCATCGTGTGGTCGCTTATCATTATCATTATCCAATTTTATACCGGCACGCCGAATATCGTTTAACGGCTGTTAATGTCCGGTCGGGCGGGGAGTGCAGGCGGCCCACGGCGGCCAGCCGCAAGGCCCGGGTCACCAACATGATTACTACGTCTAACACCAACTCAACCAGCAGTGCTGACCAGACTAGGCCTGACGGGTAACGGGGTAGTGGGTTGTCGCCCCGCGGCTCTGACCCCGGCCCCCGGCCCCCGGCCCCCGGCCCCCCGGCCCCCCGGCCCCCCGGCCCCCGGCCCCCCGGCCCCCGGCCCCCCGGCCCCCCGGCCCCCCGGCCCCCGGCCCCCCGGCCCCCGGCCCCCGGCCCCCGGCCCCCGGCCCCCGGCCCCCGGCCCCCGGCACCCCTACGCTGCGCCCGGGCGGATGTGGGATGTGGGCAATGTGGGCTGGACAGGTGAATCCGTGCACATGCAGCTGCCGCTGGCTGCCGCTGGCTGCCGCGCCCAAATCACGGATCCCACGGGCACCCAGCCCCGGGGCGCCCGGGGTCGGGGTGGGGGCCCATTGGAGGCCCCTGGCCGGGACTGGTTTTATGGGCAGGAGCCGTGCCAATTCTCCCCTCGTGGGGCCCGGCCCTGTGGGGCCCCTCGTGTGCATCGCATCGGCTTGCCAAAAGCTTCTTTTATTTTTCGTGGCGTTTTGTGTGCAAACATGAACCCCCACAGCCCTAATAACACGAGAAAAAGAGCAAAACGGGAGGCAAGGGGGGGGGGGGGCGCTCCCCAGCCGAACGCCACGCCCGCCGTGTGCACGGCGAAATGCCAAGTGCACCTATATAATGCTGACGAGAAAGGGGGTAAAAAGTGTTGAAAAGTGAAAAAGAGTACAAGCATTTGGATGGGCAGGTGCTTCGGTGCCTCATTCTTTTTCGTCCCATCCTGTGCCGCAGATTTTAGCCTGCGCTCGGCAATTTGGCATGTGCTCGCTTGGACCTGCCGGGGACCACCATCTGGCATTTCTCATTTCTCGCATTTCTTTTTCTTTCTCCCGACGCGTGGCCCGGCAGAGATTCGCGGCAGGTGGCAGGTGAGCGCACAGCGGCGCAAAGCCAAATAATAAAACGACTGTCTTAAACACGTATCCTTCCCTAACTAAAAAAAAAAGGACAAGGAGGAATACATTTTGTTCGTTTTTAGCGAGGAAATGAATCTGTGGGTGAAAAGGCGAGGGCAACGAACCCATCTCTTTCTCTCTCTCTCTCTCTCTCTCTCTCTCTCTCTCTCTCTCTCTCTCTCTCTCTCTCTCTCTCTCTCTCTCTCTCTCTCTCTCTCTCTCTCTCTCTCTCTCTCTCTCTCTCTCTCTCTCTCTCTCTCTCTCTCTCTCTCTTCTACTTCTCTCTCTCTCTTCTACTTCTCTCTATCTCCCTCGCTCATCGAAACTCTCCCCTGTACAACGGAAATCTGCGGAAATCTCTGTTCACTTCACTTCCGTACAGCCACTTTAATTCTCGACTTCCCCTTCATTAGGGGGCTGGCCGGACCTCCTGTCCCGCACGCACTGCGGCAAGGGACGAGGCGGGAACGCCTTTGCAAATCACGGCTCCGCGCTGTTCAGTGCCCCCCGGCACAGCCCTGCTCAGCCCTGCTCAGCCTACGGGGTGGGGCCGGTGGGGCTGCCGGCTGCCCCTTTGTCTCCTTCACAACAGGTGGCTGCTGCGAGGGGCCGAGCTGGCCGGCCGAGGGCATCCAAGGGCACGATCGAGGGGAAGGGTTGGTCCCAGCCCCAGCCCCCGGCCCAGGAGAGGGGAACGCTGTGCTGCGTGTTGCTGTTGTGGACTTCCAGCCGCGCGGGGCGGAGGTTCGGTTCGGACCCGCCGCGCCCGCAGTGCTGGAGATGACACCGTAGCGCTGGTAAAGCACCGCCACGCCCCCCCCCCCCCCCCGCGGAGCGCGGAGCGGGCATCGTGAAAGGAAAACAAATACCAACTCAGCGGCGCGGCACGGCCGCGGCACGGATGGGTTGGCTGCGGAGTAGAGAGCGCTGGGCCAAATCTGTTCCGGAGCTGGATCCCGTCCGCCCAGCCCGGGCCGGTCCTCTACGACGGGCGCTACGGCTACACGCCACACGCCTTCGGGCTGCACGCCTTCGGGACGCCGCCGGGCGGATCCGGCCGGCCCGGGTCCCGGAGGCCCCGGAGGTCCCGGGGCCGGCGCAAGGAGGGTCACCTTGAAGAGAGCCGGGCCGAGCCAAGCAGGAGGAGGAGCAGGAGGCAGAGGAGGGAAGATAATACGATTCAAGATGGCTGCTGCCGGCGTGTGGCTGTGCCCGGCTGTGCCCGGCTGTGCCCGGCTGTGCCCGGCTGTGCCGCGGGGTGCCAGTGCGAACGGCCCCAACGGCCCCAACGCAACGCGCAGAATGACACGTCCACTACGTCCACACCTCTTATGCCGTGCAAGCGCAGCGCGATGCTCGATGATGGTGACGGCGATGATGATGGCGATGATGATGATTTTAATGATGATGTTAACGATGGCGATGATGATGTTAATGATGATGGTGATGTTACTGATGGTGATTACTACGATTTTATCAGGGATCGCGGTCTCGACAGGGAACTCTCTTTGGTTTGTCATACCGAGCGTTCCTCGGTTTCTTGTCGCAACGGGCCCAGCGGGTCGTGTTTGTGCATGTCGTATACCCGAGTAGCCTAGCCGAGTGTACCGCTGGTGCTGGTACTGGTACTGGTACATACCGCTACCGCTGTGCGGACCGGACAGAGACCAACAGAGACAGTAAACGCCACCGCGCGCCGCCACGCCTTCCAAGAACAGCTCTCTAGCGAGCGCCTCTAGAGTAGTTCCCTCCCTCTCTCCCCCTCCCCGCCGCGTAATGGCCAAATCTCCTCTTCCATCTCTCTCGCTCCCTCTCCCGGCCGCTGTCTGGCAAGTTCAAGGTGACCGTTGCAGCTGCCACACCTGTGCCGTGGCGTGGCGTAGAGCGTGTAGTCGTCAGAGTCTGCTCTGTCCGCTCCGCCGCCCCCCTTCCCCCCTCTCCCTCTCTCTCTCTCTGATGCGCTCTTTTTTATTTCGCATCTCCCCGCTCCCTTGGCGTCTTCCGCTGTTCTTTTGTCGTCTACGATTCGCCGCCGCACTTCCGGACGGGCCATGGCGGTGCCGGGCCTGCAGCGCCCTGCAGCACGCGACGCGGTGCCGTGCCGCTGTCCCCGTGCCGCTCCCCGTGCCCCCCGTGGCCGCTGCAGGCGCGAATCCAGGGGCGGCTCTAGAGTATGGGGGGGGGGGCGATGTACCGCTTTCTGCCTACTTTCAGGCGGATTGTAACGCGAATTGCATACCTTTCGGGCGCCCTGCCCCGTCGCCCTCCCCCCACCCCCTGGATCCGCGCCTGGGCCGCTGCCGAGGCTGGCTGTCGTCTGTGCCGTTCTGCGGCCAATGCGATGTGGTCGCCGATAACGACGCGATTTGTCTGCTCCTCCTCTTGGTCGTGGGCGTGGCCGCGTCGTGGCCGCGAGGGTGTGGGTCAGCAGATTTCTCACACGCGGCGGCCTTCGGATCATCCCAAACGGGCAGCCCGAGCAGACGGCGTGGCAGCGGCGTTTGGTGCGATGACTGATGATGACAACAGTCTCAGCTCGAACACTCCCAGGAAAATCAAATCAAATCGGCTGGAAAAAATTAGTACGACTTAAGTATTTTAGTCGATTTTGGCCAAGATTTTTGTTGTCTTGACCGAAATTTTTCAAAAATTGGACCAAATAATTTTGAGGTACTCATATTTTTGGCGAAATTATATTTCTGACCGTGAAGATCCGGGATGAGCTAGGCTGGGCTAAGCGGGGGCTGGGCCAGTGCGTCAGAGACCTGAACGCGGGGTCGAACAGGGGTGAAGCTTTGGAGAAGTGTTGGACATGAATTGACTGATCTGTCTTCTTCCGTTTCTACTATCCCCTCCCCCCTCCCCCGATTCTCCCGGTATCACAGTACCATACGTTCCTAAACTAACGGATGTCTGTCTTCCTCTTGTTTCAGGTAATGCTCCTACCCGATCTGCACGCGTCACGACGTCTGGAAAAGTACTCACGGCCAGTACGTACCCGGCCTGGTGGCCAGGGGAGGGGGGGGGGGGATCTGCTTGCGGTTTGCGGCCGCGACGTCCGGCAAAGTGTATATAAGATGTGTGAGCTCCAAACACACACACACACACACACACACACACACACACTCGCAAGGAAAATCCCTCGAAAATATAGGATCAAGATTATATGGATTATCGAGTCGAGCAGTCCTGCCGAATTTCGCCTCGTTTCCCGGCCTTCGCACTTTGGTCGCTAGCAACACCCAGACCCAGCGGCAGCGGCGCAGCTCAGCGGCACGTTGTAGGAAAAGAAAAACGCCGTCCGGGGAGGCGGCGGCGGCGGCGCGGCGTACACACGCGTGACGTCATTACCATCTCATTTGCAAACAGTTGCAGTGAAGAAGAGGTTCGCTGCCTCGTATGTACGTATGTACTCGCCGCTGATCAGCGCTGTTGCTGTATGTATACTTTTTTGTTTGTTTCCGTCCCGTTATCGTCACACTTCCGCCCCGCGGCCTCGGCTCGGCTCGCCTCGGCTCAAACATTCAGATCGCCTTCCTTTTTGGTTTGCCTCCTCTCGGCTCTTTGGAGTTGGGTTATTTCGGGCGGACCCTTCTCTTCGGCTTGGACGTGTCCAGGACGAGGGCTGGGCGGAGGGCCGAGCTCGCGGGACCAGCACTGGCCGCCCGTCACCTGGTGCCGCACCGGGAATGCCTGTCAGTGGCGGGGGTGGGTGTGGGTGGGTTTTCCACCGCAGAGCCCGGAGCCAAGACGTCCGCCCCTTCCCGCCCCCGTCCCGCCCCCGACTCCAGACAGTCCGGCCGCTGTCCACTCTCCTGCTCACCTGTCGCTAATTCCCCGGGTCGGCATCGGATAGGACACGGGCACAGGGACGGGGCACTCTCCTACACCAGGTGTATCCAGGTGTCGCCCCGCGGCCGAGCTCCTCGGGTAGGGCTAGTCAAGTCACCTGTCGCCGGGGGCGGGCCGGGGGCGGGCCGGGGGTGGCTGTCTGCCCCTG
The DNA here is from genome assembly GCA_038380765.1 of Odontothrips loti. Taxonomy (NCBI): domain Eukaryota; kingdom Metazoa; phylum Arthropoda; class Insecta; order Thysanoptera; family Thripidae; genus Odontothrips; species Odontothrips loti. The sequence continues at coordinate 19,469,654 of CM076244.1, read as the reverse complement.
TCTGCCGTCTGCCTGCCTGGATTGGGTCGGACTGCGGACCACGAGTTCCAAGTATATTACAGTTCATAGAATGTCGGCATGGAATTCGCAGGGCTTCCCTGTCGTGGAGCCCGGCAGCCCGGCCCATCATCCTCTGGCTAGCGTCCTCGCGGCGCAGCGACGGCCATAAAAAAATAGGCGAGCTCTCGAAGTCAGCACGAGCTCTCTGCCGTGGTGGGGGCGGGGGCGGGGCGGGGGGCGGGGCCGGGGGCGGACTGCGGGCCCCGGGCTGGGCCGCTGGGCGTTGTCCATCCCGTGGCGTCGCGGGCCTCAGCTCTTGCCGTCCGTCACGTCGCCGCGACGCTCTGCCACTTTGCGCCGCGCGTGTCTTTGTGTGTGGACAATGCGTCACTGCGCCGTCGGCCTGGAAAAAGAAATAAAGAAGAAGAGGGGAAAAAGAAAAGAAAGAAACACGAACAGCGTCCGTCTTGTGCCTGCTTGTGCCGCGGGCAGCGTATGTCTGCGCCCTACACTGCGGGCCTCCTCTTCTCCTTTCTGCGGACACACGGGTCTCCTCAGTCCTCAGCGTCCTCAGCCTCAGGCATCGCATTTTAAAAAGAAACGCCACTAGTACAGGAAAATTGTAGTATTTTTCGATCAATGTGTAAGTTGGAATGAAAAATAAAGGGGGGGGGGGAAGTCTGCGAAAGTGCTTGACAGTGTGTTACGTGGGCGGAAGGATGAACGTGCAAATCATGAAGCGAATGCCCGAGCCAAAGCCACAAAGTTCGTGTGAATGTGTGCGTGTGTGCGTGTACCTACGTTCACAAAGCGGGGGCGCACTAAGAATCACACACACACAAACACCACTAAACACACATGCGAATCTCCGATTCGTTTAAAACGACGTCCATTTCCGATGTAGTTTTTGCAAAAGAGGAGGTTTTTTTTTTTTAAGTACAATTTGCGGGCGGCTCTCGAATAATAAGGGGCAGCCGCAGCCGGATGAATGGAGCTGTGGGATTATCGGGGGCGTGGGGTGAACGTCACCACTGAGCCACCGTGAGAACGGCAGCGGGAATGAGACGCACAGCACCGGCGCTAAAACAGCGGCGGATTTTCATTTTCCATTCCGCCTTTTCCTGCCGGCCGCCTCCTCCTCCCCCAAAACTAGATACAAATTCGCTGTCGTTCAGTTGCTCTGCTTTCACTTTACTGCATGGAATGTGGAGATTCGTCGCGTGAACCGCTTCCCATGCAGACGCGGCCGGGCTACTCCGCCATAAGAAGGATGCGAGGCGAGGGAGGGCGCAGCCGGGAGCGGCGGGCAGCGCCTCCCTTTTTGCGGCTCCTCTCAGGATGGAGGAGGATGGCAGGGAAAATGGAGATGAAGCAAACACCTCGGGGTCCCCCTCGGCCCCCTCCCCCTGGCCCCCGCGGCCCTCCTCCCCCAGCCCACCTGTGCTCCCCCCGAAGGGCTGCGGCTGCGCCAGGCTGTTGCCCTCCCGCTGCACCACGCCGCACGGTTGCAATCCGTGTGAAGAGGTGTCGGGATGGCCCGGCAGAGAATAGAACCGCACCGCCAGCCTCCCCACCTGCTTCCCGAAGGGGTCGTCCGGGTAGCTGAGCCCCCCCCCCTCCCCCAAAAAGGTAGAAAAAAGATGTGCAATCATTTATACAGATGTGTCCCATCCCATCCAGCTTTCGCATCCTGTGAGCTCTCGCTGATGGAACGGGTTTTTTTGTCCCGCTATACCTGCTGGTACGAAATCACCCTTTGGCCCCTAGGGGCCCACCAGTGTTTTTTTTTAATTTTTTTTTAGGTGTTCCTATTTTTTCCTTCTTTTTTTTTTCATTAAGTTACACGTAGTCTGGATTATTGGGGTTGCGCGGGTCTCCTCGCTTCATTCGCACCATCTGGAGGGAAATACGGAAGCAATCATATCAAGGGCCGCTCATAGTAATTTGCGCTGGCCAAAAATAATGGGGGGGGGGTACAGTTTGTTTGATCCGCTCCCCTGGTCCTTGCCCGCATGACGCTGGGCACGGGAAGTGGGAAGTGCACAGCCCGTGTTCTCTGCCTAGTACCGGGGCGGAGCCAATCCCTGTGCTGTGCTGGTTGCCTGTTGCCTCCGCACACCGATCCCCCGCGTCCGCGGCGTTCACTGTGTGAGACATGGTGCCATCATGGAGGTGTACTCCAGGAGGGCTCCTGCTGCCATTGCTGCCGCCAGGGCCTGAGAGCCGAGCGAGTGTTGTTTACGTCTGCGCCCCGCCGCGCCCACGCCGCGAGTGCGAGTGAGATCCCGTTGTGACCGACAGCCATTTTCCCGACATTTCAGGCCGCTCCTTATTGGTCGGGCGCCGTGCCGCCGTGCCGCGGGGGGGTCTGCTGGTCTGGCCCGGTCTTGTCTGGTCTGGTGGGCGTTCGCGGGTTCGGATGCGAATATTAACCGGGTCAACGGCGTCAGCGCCGCCGAGATGGCGGACGGGCGGCCCAGATCCGGCGCACATCACTCACACGACGTGCACGTGGGAGGGGAGGCCCGGAGCCCCAGGAGCACGGAGGTCCCTCGACACCGCAAGTGACTTTAACCATTTGTACTTAATTTCTCTCTTGTTGTTGCAGGCCGTAAGGAGGATGGCGCCCGCCGCTGGTTCGCGGACCGCGGGCCCACCAGCCCCGCTCCGCGCTCCTCCAGCCCGTCACCGCCAAGACGGTTCACGTCCTCCATCCTGGGTGGGGATGTGCCCTACGGCGCCCGCCATGTGCTCACGCGTGCCGAGCGCAAGGAGTACCCTGAGGTGGGCTCGGGCTCGGCCCCGGCCCGGGTGTCTGTCATCCAGAGGACACCCGTGCCCAAGACGGACGAGCCCGCCGTCGTGCCCCGGCCGGCCAGCACCACCTCGCCGGAGTCCAGCACCGACTCCCCGCGGACCCGCTCGCCGGAACGCGCGGCGCCGTCCAAGCCGACGACGCCGCCGCTAGCGCCGTCCCCGGCGGCGCCCGCCAGCCGCATCCCTCCCACGCCCAGCCCGCCGCCCCCACCCGGGCCGGCGCACCTCGTCGCCGTCATGGCCCCCGAGCAGGACGCCCCCATCGACTACCATGTGCCCAAGAAGCGGTGCGAGGAGCGGCAGGAGCGGGAGAGGCGGCGGCACTGCTCGGCGCGCATCTCCAACGCCATCACCCGCGGCCCCGGGCCCCCAGTGGGGCCCCCCGTCGGCCCCCCGCCCCCTGGACACGGCCACGGGCACCACGCACCCTCACGGTTGGGGCCGCTCGGGCCGCTGGGACCGCTGGGACCGCTCGGCCCCCTGGGCCTGGCCCACCCCGCAGCCGGGCTCCCCGGACTCCCACAGATGCTGCTCGCCGCGAGGCACCCCGCCATCCTGCAGGCTGCCGCCGGCCACGGCCATGGACGTTCTGCCGCCGGCAGCGGGGGAGGCGGTAATGCCGGCTCTGGCGGTGGCAGCTCTGGTGGCGGCGGCTTTTCCAACGGCGGCGCCGGGGGCGCCGGCCTCGGCCTCGGCGGAGGGGCTGGCGGTGGCGCCCTGGGCTCTGGCGGTGGCTCCGGCGGAGGCTCCATGAACCCTGGCGGCGGCGCGGGCGGCGGCGGCAGAAGTAACTACGGCCCCAGCTCACCGCCCACCGGTTGCCTACCGCCCTTCTACGAGACACTCAAAGGCGGCGGTGTGTCGTCGCTGTCTTCCCTGTCTGCCTTCGGGGGCCACCCTTACGGGGGTGGCGGGGGCGGCGGGGGCGGCTACACCATGCTGCCCCCAGCACACGCCTTGGACTGCGGGAACGACACGGGGCAGGGCCAGGGCGGGGGCGGCATGGGATACATGGACGGCCCGCTGCCCAAGCAGTACTCACTGCTGCAGAACGTGTGCGCCTCCTACGGCATCACCGTCAAGGAGGAGGACGACTTCCCTGGCTTCGACATGCTCAGCTCCGGCAAGATCGGAGGCCTACCCCAGGTGTGTAACCGTCAACCCCGCTATGTACTTCAGACCCATGTGTAAACTTGCTCCGTATACTGATTCGCTGAACTCTGTTCCTCCGCAGATCTCGACGCTGACGGGCGGCTTCGTGTCGTCGCCGCAGAGCAACAACTACGACGTCAACGACCAGATGATGGTGGACCTGACGGGCGGCTCGGTGGTCGACCTCACGGCCACGCTCACCTTCTCGTCAGCGGCGGAGCACAGCGCGCTGCTCGAGTCCCTCAGCGACGCCGCCGACCTGTTCATGACTCGGCTGCCGCACGACGACGACCTGGACGGCTCCGGCGGCGCCAGCGGCGGCAGCAGCAGTAGCCAGACCACCGCGGCCGACCTGCTGCAGGAGGCCATGCACCAGCAGCAGCAGCACTCGCCGCACTCGTCCTCCGACTCGCTGGCCGGTTCCGTGGACCCGCTGCCGCTTTCGTACCCGCGGCCCTACGGCACGCCCGTCAGCTCCGCCGTGCCCGTGCAGAGCGGCTACAAGCCCGAGTACAAGCCCACCACCAGCGTCACCGCCACCAGCCCCACCTCGGCCGTCTCCGTCTCGGCCTCGTCCTCCAACGCCTTCATGGGCCACGACGGCGGCTACCACAGCCTGCACAAGCAGGAGCCGTCTGACCAGCCGCAGCCGCAGCAGCTGCAGCAGCTGCAGGTGCAGGTCCACCTGCAGAACCAGTCCAACAACGGCAACAACAACGGCTCGCTGCTGTCGCCTGGGCTCTCGTTCGACCTGGACTCGCCCACCACCATGTCCCTGCCGTCGCCTGCGTCCTGCGGGGTCGACGACAACGGCCTCGGAGACTCGGCCGCGTCCATGTCGCCGCCGGGGTCCGTGGCGTCCGGCCGGCGGGACTCGACGCACAACGACCACGACATGGGGGTGCTGCCATCACTGCAGGTTCGCGTCAACGTCATCCAGCAGCGGGTAAGGGCCAGCGGAATTTGTTATAAACGCATTCTGTGGTCTCTGCTGTTTGAAAAATTCTCATAGTCTAAGAAACGGAACGCCCCGTCTCGTCCTGTTGTATGTGATCCAAGACTACCCGACTTACCTTGTTGTGGGAGCCTTGTTTTTATATATATCGGCTTAAGACGGCGTTTGTTCGAAATCGTTTCAGTCTATGTCATTTTCCAGGCAACACACCCTGCTCTGCTTAAGACTTAAATTATTTGCGTGCCTCGTACCGCCCTGACTAATGCACATGTCTTTTCGCTGTCTGCAGCTTGGACTTCCCGGTGATGTCGCCCTAGAGTTTGTGAATGGCGGCCACGGCATCAAGAACCCCTTGGCGTCGCACGAGATCCTGCCGGGACCACCCAGACCCGCGGCTCGGCCCGCCCCCGAGGAGAAGGTGCAGGCTCCGGCCGATGAAGTAAGCAGAAGCAGACGATACTTGCCTGTCATCCTGTTTCAAGGTCTTACTGTCTTACTAATTTCGTAGGTCACCTCTCGTTTTCAGGCGAATGGGAAGCCCACCCGCTTCTCATGTCACCTTTGCACCAAGAGCTTTTCGCTGCAGCGACTGCTGAACCGCCACATGAAGTGTCACAGTGACGTGAAGCGGTACCTCTGCACATTCTGCGGCAAGGGATTCAACGACACCTTTGACCTCAAGAGGCACACAAGAACGCACACAGGTCAGTTATGAGCACGTCTGTCTTTACCCAGGAAGTGTGGAACTGCAGTCTGCTCTCGTCTCCGGTTTATAGGACCTTAATTAATCTCTTGCCATTCTATTTCAGGTGTCCGTCCCTACAAATGCAACCTCTGCGAAAAATCTTTTACTCAGCGTTGTTCCCTGGAGTCTCATTGTCTGAAAGTACATGGTGTGCAGCATCAATATGCATACAAAGAACGCCGCACAAAGGTGGGTGCCTTGTCTCGTTTTCAGTTTTATTTCCAGGATGAGAAATAAATAGAAATGAATGCAATAACTCTTTTTCTTTCTGTTTTAGATGTACGTCTGTGAGGAGTGTGGCCACACTACAAATGAGCCTGAGGTCCACTACCTTCACCTAAAGGATAATCACCCATATAGTCCAGCACTCCTTAAGTTCTATGATAAGCGGCATTTCAAGTTCACAAACTCAAATTTTGCTAATATGCTTCTCCAAGTACGCACCTAAAACTCTTGTAGTATTTAAATCAGCACTCATCAAGGCCTCATATCATCCCCATAACTTTCTTCCGTCCCCCTTAATTGCCATTTGGTTTGGAATGGTTATAGAAAGGTGATTGAACATTGTGTTCCTTTAAGCCAGATTGACTGAAAAGACTTACTTGTAAGGAAACATTGTCATCCATTTGATCTGAGCTGTCTTTAGATTTTTCTCCGTCCTAGTTGAGACCTATTATGTTCAGCACCTCTTTACAGTTGTGTTCTTTGAGATCCCTCTCTGATATACGAACCAAAAAGTATATATTTGAGTAAAATTTTGAGTCAATTTACCTAATTATTTTTTTAAGGATAAGGTCTATTTTTATTTCTACTCTGGTATTATAGCTATAATAATATTATTTTTTGTTGTTGAAGAAGTTGAAGATAATGACTGTTTGATAAGTGCTTTGAGAGGTTTCTTGTAAAATGTTAAAATTGTTATTAGTATTTGTGATGGACATTTGTGTTCGCACACATTTCAGTTCAGTATTTTGGAATCATAGAATACATTCATGCTATTCTTGGTTAAAAGCTCAAGAGCTGTTTTGTTCTCCCATGTTCTAAAGCAGAGTGTCATGAAGCAAATTGGTTGTGTATGGAGAGTCTATTTTGTTATTGAAATAGTGCATTGTGGGACAGGCAAACTTGGGGGAAAAATGTGTTTTGCAGTTTTCATCTCTGTACAGTGTTATTTTGAAAGCTTGTGTTTTCTGCTGTTAATAGGCCTGTCCCTTTATCCTAACATTATAATTTTGGTTCTGTTGTGAAGATAAGTGAGATAGAACAAAATACATTTTCCAAATAATACATAATAATATCATTGTAATTTCTGTCATTGTTTAACAGAAGCATTTTAAACAGTAGGTACCTGTGATATATTAATTTTAATTATATAAGTACAATAATGGATAAGAGCAAGTTGTAGCATGTAGGCATCCATTATTTCCAGTTTATGAAGTACAGTTTACAGAGCAAAGAGAAACATTTATTTGTTTGTAATGAAAACTGAAGCAGAAGGTGTTAGGAGTATAATGTTCGTCTGGGTCTGGTGGGAATTTTTCTGTATGCGCTAATTCTCCCAGCATGTAGTTGTTTCTGTTGTTTACGGGTCTGTCAGAAATGGTTATCTGAATCTTCACTGCATATGAATAGTGTGCTATTCTGCACCCTTATGATACTACATATTGTGCTGCACCCCTGCTACATACTCTTTTGCTACATCAACTTTCTATTGAAGAAGTGGAAGTTCACTTCATCTATGTCAAGTGCTTTAATTTTAGCCAGTTCAGGACGTAGCTCACCAAGTTTTGGAAAATAATGTATGGTGTTTGGTGGCTTGAGGAAATTAGGGTATTTAATGTGAGCTCTTTCTGAATAGGCTTTTGCATTTTGACAGTGGAAAGTTATATTGTGATGTTCACAATCAGTAAGGGTTAAGCTAAAAGTATAGAACTTTTGTTCAACTTGTGTTATTTTTTTTTCTAATGACAGTATTGGGTTGCATTCTCCTGTAAGCTTTTCAGAGCATAGAGAGATGGACTTCTCATCTTTCATATGTTTTACGTACTTGATTTTCTGTATTTTTGACGTATTTGAAAAGTTGATGGGAGACAGCAACAGCTTCTGCTGAAGTAGAGCCCTCGCATAAGGAAGACACCAAAACCACAATATGGTTGTTACTTTGGTTTTGGTTGCTTTCTGCCTATATGATGATTTCTTTCCATTCTTTGTTGTATTAATATTTATTATGAATGTTAGGAACTCAATTGTTACATATGCGTGGATGGATCCGATTTAAATTATTTGTCTGTGCACAATGCAGTTGCAGGTGTCAATATATGTTCATTTGGTCATACCCCTTTCAAATTTTTCCCTTACTTTTTTTGTAAGACAACTATTTTCATTAACAATTTTCATAGCTCTTATTACATTTGAAACACCAAATGACTTATGAATAAGGGCAAAACAGGAAAAATTCAGCATTAAAAAAAATATTTTTGCAACATGTTACGTGATGCCTTTCAAATGACTTGTATTAAAATTCTAATTGTACAATGGATTGCAGGTAGTATGACAAACACGTCTTGTGATATTGAATTATCTGCAATATTTGTTACAGCAATCAGAATAATTGATTAAGTAATGACCTGCTTTCTAGATCTTTCGTGATTGGAGCACTGTTGCTAGACTTAAGTTATTATCTGTATCTTTGTACATAATTACACCCTGTTTAGAAAGACTCTTAAATGTTTCTTTTTTAATAAAGTTTTATCAGAAAAAAAATGCTCTACGTTGTCTGTTATTTTTTTCCATTTTCTTACAAAACAAGTGATAAAATGACTGGACACTCTGAAGTAATATTTTACTTTATTTTTTTATGACATTGGGTTTTGCACAAGTTGTGCTGGCATCATGGCGTAGTAGCCTCACTGGATTCGGATAAACCATACCACAGTGGGAAAGAAATACACCACACGCTCGAGAACCGTGGTGCATGGGGCATATGCACGGCTGAACGTAACTCTCGGGGAATACCACAATTGACCTCGCCTGAAGCCTGAGGTCTTGGGTCAGGCATTTTAATTTTTTATCATTCTTCTCGTAATCAATTTGCTATCGCGGCTCTCTCCTCGTTCAGTAGTGCAGTGCCTTTATCAACGGGTCGCTGAAACCCGTGGCAAGATTACGACAGTAACGAATACGTATACATACAGTCAGATACAGTGACGTAGAGCACCTGCCAGCAGTTGCAATTACTGGTTGCAGCGGCCCGCGCCAACGGCAGTACCGCAACGCCGTCCTTCCACACGCTGCAAGGGTTCGAGAAAGGTCACGTGGTTTGAGAACGGGGGGCCTAGCCGTTGGCTCAGCGCACGCCAGTTTCCATTTTTTCCTGTTCCTAGGCTGCACCTTGCATGCCCGGCCGCCTGGCCACTTGCAATTGCAATCTGCACTTCAAAATGACGCGTACTGCTGCACAAGGAGATATTATGCCGCACTAATTGTCTACATTCAGGCGTTTGTTGTGCGGGTTTCTTACCCCGGTCGCCGGTTTCGGGGGGGGGGGGCTGACCTCCCACCTCCCCCCACTGGCTACGCCCCTGCTCAAGATACAGCTGCAATGGGCTGTCTGGGGGCCGGCTCGGCGTTCACTAGCGTTCAGCATTCCTTTCGCGCCCGCGTCCGGAGGCAGTTTGTCGGGCAGCGAGCTTGGCTGGGTGCCCTGTCCTGTACTGTCCCCGTGCAGTGTGCTGTGCTGCGCTGTACAGTGCGACGCGGTGCCGAGGCCGAGACTTCTTCTCTCCCCTCTATCGAGTCGTACTTATCAGGTGTGCCCAGCCGGAGACGTGCGCGCCGCCCACACCAAGGTGTAGCTTGGCCAGTACTCGAATCACCGGACCAGCCGCTGCCTGCTCCAGGATGTCGAGCCGCACCCCACAGGGCGGCCAGCAGCTGCACGATGACGCGCCGACGCCTCCCGTCCACGAGCTCATCAAGAAGAAGCGGGACGGGCACAGGCTCAGCGACCGGGACTTGGCCAGCTTCGTGGACAAGGTGGTCAACAAGGAGGCCGAGGACGCGCAGATCGGTGGGTTATCAAATAAGATATCGGGGGACAGTGTGTGGGCCCTGGTCCACGCGCGTCCTCTGCAGACGAGATTTCCTCCTCAAGTCATTATATCAGTGTGACATGCAAACACACATTGACCCCCAGGAATGTGTGACCCCGAGTCGCTCTGGCTCAGTAGCGTCTCCTGTCGTTTGATTTATACTGCTCAATGAAAGCTCGAATGGGAAGTCGATTCTGTACGAGCGGCGTTCATCTGACGGCGTCGTGTTCGCAGGGGCCATGCTGATGGCCATGTTCCTGAAGGGCCTGGATGCCGAGGAGACGGCGAGTCTGACGCGACACATGGTGGACTCAGGTAAGCAGTGTGTGTGTGTGTGTGTGTGTGTGTGTGTGTGTGTGTGTGTGTGTGTGTTGACACGAGCTTTGGATAAGGCACGTACGGCTGACGGCTGTCCATAGGTCAGCACCGCATCGAGAAAGGTATCAGCGTGGCCGTCCACCCCCTCCATCTTCCCCTCCCCCTCCTCCTAGTGGGATATCGGTTTGCAGCTCCATTGACAGCCCCCCCCCCCTTTCCTCCTCCTTTCCCTCCCCCGTAGGTGACTGACCAGTGCCCACGGAACGCGGGGAGTTCAAATCCATTTAATAACTAGGCTGCCCAAAGGCCAATCGCGGGCGAATTTGTGTCACGTGTTTCGTAGTGTTAGTTTTAGTCCTTTAGGGGGTTTAAAATTCGCGTCGCTCGCTCGCTTGCTTGATTGTAATTAATTAATAAATATTCAAGAACTTATTATGCTACTATAACATTATTTCAGTTATTAGTTTCAATCATCGCGTATAAGGAACGTCACAGCTGATATGCACCCATAAGGCGGTGAGCAGCGGGCACATAGTCGCTAGGGCTGGTGTGCCCCCAATGAGGCGGTCGGCAGGGGGGCACACGCGGGCACACGGTCCCAAGGCGAGGGGTACATCACATGGCAAAGTCACTGTACACCCAACGGAATTGTGTCATGTGCAATCACGTCCAGTCCCTTCCCAATCATTCCAATCACCAGACACCGAAATGATATTCCGAAAAAAATTCAGAGCGAGAAAAAAAAGCCTGATGGCATGTTTGACCGCTGTTGACAAAACCTATGTCGTCCCGGCTTCCGCCAGGACCCCTGCCTTCAACTTCGGTGATCTTACGGGAACCGGTGCTTTACGGCTGCTAGTTGGCCCCGGGACACAGCACTAGAACCCGCTACCCGGCTTGCGCCGGACGGATCTCCCGGCAACCCCTAGCCCGCGCCAATGCGCGAGGCCCCCTCCGCTAACCACGGCCTCCGGGACTCCATAATACTGTAGTGCCCTTCAACCGCAGTCTGGTTTGGCCCCATTAATCATGGGAGTCCGCCCCTGCGAAGATTTGGAGGACATAGGTTCCCTTCGTACACGGCCGAAGCCGCTGTACTCTACTCGCTACGTACCGAGTAGCGGCATGTCCGCACCTGCCAGATTCAGAGAGAGGAAAACAGAAGCTTCGAACCCTAGAAGCTCCCGTACATCCCCCGAGTCTCCCCCCGAGATTGCTCCCGAGGCACAGAACGCCCCCCCGGGCGGGACCCTCGAATCTAGGGAATCGAACCCTAGACCCTCGGGACCGGGGGTTTGTGCCGGCGGCGCCTTAGCCCGCACGGTCGCTTGGACAGCCATACCTACGACACGTTCGGAAGTATATTTTAGGCACTGTCCGCCAAGCTGTGTCACAAGAAAAAGTTGAGCGGCCGGCAAGAGTTGAACCGCGGACCTGTCGGTTTCCGACCGGTCCACTAACCCATGCGCCCACCGAGCCACATTGGTGTTTGCTCCGCGCTCCCGGCACTCTAGCTCCACAGAGTAGAGCTGAACATCGAGATGTCTTCCAACTAACGTTCGGGAACGTTTCGGAAACTTTCGGGAACGTTTGGACCGCCTTCTTTGGGGCACACCAGCCCTGGGGACTGTGTGCCCCCCCCCCCCCCCATAAAAGACTGACCATCCAGTCTGATCCTACTGCTGACCATGCAGGCTGACCGCTGGCTGGGCGTCAGCCGGTGACGAACGGACAAAAAAAATTTCGGTCGCTGATAGCGCTCCGCCTCGCGGTTCGCTTATGCCCGCCCGCTCGCTCCGCGAATAACAGGTTTGCCGCCTTCCAGGAGAGAGACTGGACTGGGGCGAAGCATGGCGGCCGCTGCTGGTGGACAAGCACTCCACGGGCGGGGTGGGCGACAAGGTGTCGCTGGTGCTGGCCCCTGCGCTGGCCGCGTGCGGCTTCAAGGTGCCCATGATGTCCGGCCGCGGCCTGGACTTCACCGGCGGCACCCTGGACAAGCTGGAGAGCATCCCCGGTGAGTACACGGCCTCGGTCACCGACGGGTCGGCTGGCGTGCTGGCATGCCCTGCATATGCTCCGCACGTGCGCAGGCTTCGGGGTGGTGCAGACCGTGGACGCGATGCGTGCCGCCCTCCACGACCCCGGCTGCTTCATCGTGGGCGCGACCTCGAGGCTCGCCCCCGCCGACGGCGAACTGTACAAGCGCCGTGACGTGACCGGCACCGTGGACAGTATTCCCCTCATCACCTGTGAGTGGACAGTATTCCCCTCATCACCTGTGAGTGGACTGCATTCCCCTCATCACCTGTGAGTGGACTGCATTCCCCTCATCACCTGAGTGGACTGCATTCCCCTCATCCCTAGTGCTGTGCCAGCGCGCCCGGCGGCGCCGACGGAGCGCCGGGGAGGTAGGCACGCCCGGTGGACTCTCCCACCCGGCGGGATTGCCTACCTCGCAGGCGCTCCGTGTAGGGAACTGAAGGCCTTACTTTCCTGTTCACTGTGTGGAGTCCGCGAATGAGACGAGATGGAGCTGACGGTCTGATTGGTTTCGGGCATCGTCACTGCTTCCGTTCTTTTGGCGGCAAACTGGGGTCTCCGCCCGTAACGATCTCCACAAAGTGGCACGATCTCTGCCCGCAGCGTCCATCGTCTCCAAGAAGGTGGCAGAGGGGACGCGCACCCTCGTCATGGACATCAAGGTGGGGCGGGCGGCCTTGTGCAGGACGGTGGAGGTTGCCACTGAGCTGGCCAAGTCCATCGTAAGTACATGAGGCTACAAAAGCGGCGGCACGCATATACCCCTCGCGCCGCTGGAGGCTCATCTACAGTGCCGTAGCGAGGCCTTCGTAAGAAAATTGATTCCGTTGTAGCGGCCATCTTGTCTTCGAAAGCGATTTCGTCCAAATTCATTTCGCTTGGGCCGTCGCTGCAGCGAGCCGCGAGTTCGGCCGAGAGCGGGGTATTCCCCATCTCAGAATTACCCCCCCCCCCCCCGCAGATCGCAGTGGCCGGGCTGCTGGACGTGCCGACGCGGGCCGTCCTCACCCGCATGGACGTGCCGATCGGCCGCGCCGTCGGCAACGCCCTCGAGGTGGACGAGGCCATCCGCTGCATGCGCGGTGAGGGCCCCCGGGACCTCGAGGACCTCGTGTGCGTTCTGGGTGAGTGTAGAACTAGGACTAAACGAGGACCAGGAGCCGGACTCGAACTTCACCCCGGGCTACCCCCGGCCCGGCCTGCTGCAGGTGGCGTGCTGCTGGAGATGCGCGGTGCAGTCGACTCCCTGCCCGCCGGCCGGGAACGCATTGCTGCCACCCTCCGCGACGGCTCGGCGCTGACGGCCTTCCGCCGCATGCTGGTGAAGCAGGGCGTCAGTGAGGAGGACGCCCTCCGTGTTAGCAGCTCCGCTGATGGCGTGCTGCCGCGCGCCCCCTACGCCACGACCGTGCGCGCGCACTCCGATGGCGTGGTCATCGACATAGAGGGCCTCCCTATCGCCCGCGCCTGTCAGCGGCTCGGCGCCGGCCGCACCCGGGCGGACCAGGCCCTCGACCTCTCCGTCGGAGTCGTTCTGGCCGAGGACCTCTGCGTCGGCGCCAGAGTGCGTGCTGGCGACGAGCTCATGCAGGTGCACCACGCCCAGGAGCACCTACCCGACGACGTCGAGGCCCTGCTTCGCGGCGCGGTGGCCATCGGCGAGCAGGGGTTGGCGGCGGGCAGCGAGACCACTGCTGACAGGGTCATCGCTGTCATCTAAGAGACGTCTCTGTGAGTGCCCCTCCAACTCTTCAGCTGTAGCGAATCACATAATAAACAAACATAAGCCATATCTATACATACAGCATTATTTCCTGTTCCATTATACCAGAAAGATAGCATTGATCGAAGTGAACCTGTAACCAGAGGTCGCGGGCAGTAGCTTCACTTCAAAAAAATGTCATGAAACGTCATGGAGGCAGATGATAAGGTGCGCCCACAATGAACGCATCTATTTACATCACATATCACATCACTTCATTTCACTTCAGTTCTGAACGCAGCGCTGCTACCGATAACTCAGCCGCTCAGCCTGCCAGCCTGCTCTAGAGGGCCTATACTGGGAGAGAGTCGTCAACTGTTCTCGACGCTCATTGGCTGAGTTCCCGTGGAGCGCGCCATATTGCCAAACATATGACAGTCATCGGCAGTCGGCAGTCCGAAGCCTATAACCTCAATAAACACACCAACTGCTCGATCTGTCTATTCTTTTGTGTAAACGGATGTAATGTTGTAATTTGAGGTGGAAATGTTGCTACGAAATATTTGTCTAATAACTTGAAAATGTGGGTTCTGTTGGAGAAAACAATAAAATGTCTCTTTTACACCTCAACTCGGCACAAACAAAAGAAAGCGGCCTGTTTTCTGCTTTCCAGTGCAGCCAACGCGTAATTATACCTTTACTTATTTTCGAGCGGCATGTGCCGAAAATGGCTCATCGGCATAACAGTAGTTATAATAATTTTAATTTAAATATATTTGATACCTGATAAATTCGGGTAATTTGTGGAATACCGTAAATTTAAGACCGATTTAAAAGCGCGTGGTTTCTGGTAGTGATACTTATTCGCAGTTAGCAATATGGCCCCTTCCCTGGGAACTGAACCAATCACAGCTTGCCCCCCCCCCCCCCCCCCCCCCATCACCTCACTTAACGACTCTCTCACAGTACAGGCTCTCTAGCCTGCTCCTGGTCGACTATTTTCTCATACATGCCGTGTCCTCCCAAGACACATTGCAGTTGGGGTGACTTTCATTCTCTGCCTGATTCCACTTCACGCCATTTTTGTGGTGGCTGACTTCTGCTTACTTTCCATGACCGGTTGTTATTTTTTAGAAGTGTCCTCCTCTTTGGCCTCATTTTATGAATGAAAAATACCACGTCTCTGGTTTGAATAGTAGATTTACATGTTTTTATGGCAATTTGGACTCGTTTACCACCGAAAATATGTTCATTTCTTTGGAGTCATTTACTTTGAAAACGTCAACCCTTAGCTCTGCTGATGGGTTTTCTTGAATAGTTCTTGCACATTTGCGTGGCGTTTTCCTCTTCATGTGGGCCGAACGTGTGAAAAACATAACTCTGTAAGTTCATTCTATGTATTTCCAAACATTTCTCCTCTTATACGTAGTCTTGTTATTTAGTATTTCTGCAGTTTTGGTCTCACAGGTAACCTTGCTTTGGTCTCCTCAGTCACTTGAAATTGTTGCTCAAATATCGGACTTTGAATTTTCACTTACAGCAAGGTTTTATTTGTTAATTTAATAATTTTTGCTTTCAGATGAAATTTTTTTAAAGTTTGCAATGCTTGTGAAGTACATCAAAACTGAACTTGACGAGCAATTGTAATCACAACATCCTTTGTGCTGCCTGGTATTAGGGAAAATGATGTGGTTTCGAGCATCCCTTTCTGTTTGCATTTTATTGTTATTTTTAACAGACTATGCATTTCTTGACACTGGTAAATACCTCTTACTAGACTAATCAGTGTGTGCAATATTCTCATGTATGAAACAAATGTGTAATCACATTGACCTGCAGTTTCAACAGTACCACAACCGTCTGGATTTTGTGCCCCTTATGGTGGTAAGGTGTGTCGTAAGTATCTTGCCAGATCAGACTGGGTTTGGTATAACTTAACCAATGATGATGAAAGTGCTGCCACTGGATGGCTCAGTGAGCGGATTGTTCAGAGCTTGTGGGAGGAGATGAATATCAAGCTAAAAGAACCATGTCGAAGCAATGCAGAGGTAAGTATCATTTAATTTGATTGATAATTTCTTCAATTTTGTAGGTTTAAATGTAAATAATAGTCATGAATTTTTTCCCCAGCAATTATTGTGTACTTATGCATTTCCTAAATGCACAGTCCGTGGTGGTCATCAAACACCTTTGCCATTATGTAGAGAGGATTGCCTTGCTGTGAGCAAGTTATTTTGCTACAATGACTGGGCTTTGGTTGAAGATGGCAAACTGACATTTGAGGCCCGGGGTCCGTTCCGTCTCCCTGCCTGTGATACCCTTCCCTCATATACACCTCTCAAATTTGTTACAAATTCAAATGTGAGCTCACCTCCATATCAACCAGAGGGCTCTGTTTGTTCTCCTGCTAATCTTACGGAAATGAAGCATGACCAGATTACACAGGATTGTGTGAAAGGGCGTGGAAGGTTTTACCAGGGCTTTGTGAATGTGACTAAGGAAGGCTTGCCATGTCAGAAATGGGATGTGCAAGAACCACATGAGCATGACCGACCACCCAATGTCTTTCCTGAAGTCCAGAATGCAGAGAACTACTGTCGCAATGCCGGTGGCGAGGAGCATGCACCCTGGTGCTACACTATGGACCCCATTGTTCGCTGG
This sequence comes from Odontothrips loti, assembly GCA_038380765.1. Classification (NCBI taxonomy): domain Eukaryota; kingdom Metazoa; phylum Arthropoda; class Insecta; order Thysanoptera; family Thripidae; genus Odontothrips; species Odontothrips loti. The sequence continues at coordinate 19,453,170 of CM076244.1, read as the reverse complement.
CAGCACTGTGATATTCCTTTGTGTGGTATGACCATAAAAATTGTGTTGTCTTAAATTGCAAGCTTTGTAATAGTTTTGAGTCTAACATTGACTTTTCTTTGTTGCAGAGAATGGCACCAAAATTGGAACTCAGGATCTAGAACTTTGGGATTTAAAAATGAATGATTTCTTTTCTCCCTCATTTATTTTGGCATTAGGTGTGATTGGTTTTGTAACCTTAGCCCTCACACTTTTTGTTCTAATTGCCTGCTCGCGGTTGATAAAACGGCGGCTTCAGAATGGATATACACCCCCAGCTAACCAAGTAAGCATTAAAAACCACCATTTGTTAAGTGTAAAATGTTTTTGTTTTATGAACATAACTAATGCGTACTTTTGTTCTCTGAAGGACCTTAATAACATTGATCTTGATAAATTGCCTGATAATATGTCCTATCATCGAACTGGTGCCCAACTTAATCCCAAATTGGAAAAATTAGAATTTCCTCGTAATGATATTATTTATATCAGAGACCTGGGCCAGGGAGCGTTTGGAAGAGTGTTTCAGGTATGCAAATGATTTTGCCATCAGATTGAGGATGTCAATTAAGAGTTGTACATAAGTGTGTAACTACTTTTACCTTCTAGGCAAAAGCACCAGGTCTTATCAAAGGTGAAGAATTTACTCTTGTTGCCATAAAGATGCTGAAGGATGAGGCAACAGATGATCTGCTTGTATGTAGAGAAAACTTCCAAATTATTTTGTTTGCCACATTTAAAATTCCTGTTTTTTATATATAGTTACTTCTGATTTCAGAGAGATTTTGAAAGAGAAGCTTGTCTCTTAGCTGAATTTGACCATCCCAATATTGTGAAGCTTCTTGGAGTCTGTGCCATTGGGCGGCCTATGTGCCTTCTCTTTGAATATATGGGTAGAGGAGACCTCAACGAATTTTTACGTACCTGTTCTCCAAGCAATTACATAGTGAGAAGTTCTGATGGAGAGAGGTAAGCAGCAGTTCCTTATTTCCTTCAGCTTGTTTCAGCTTAAGATGTCATTGGATTCCTGGTAATTTTTTGGATTTGTAAATGAATTACAGAGATGTATTCAGGGATGTGCAGCTGACTCCATTGGATCTGTTACAAATATCTATTCAGATAGCTGCAGGGATGAAGTATCTGTCGGATCGAAAATTTGTTCATCGTGATCTTGCTACACGCAACTGTCTCATCAATGATCAAATGGTTGTAAAGATTGCTGATTTTGGTCTTTCACAAAAAATTTACCTCCAAGATTACTACAAAGGGAATGAAAATGATGCTATTCCTGTCCGCTGGATGCCATTAGAAAGCATCATGTACAATAAGTACACCATTGAATCTGACGTGTGGGCTTTTGGGGTATGTTTGTGGGAGATATTTTCTTTTGCCCTTCAGCCGTATTATGGGATGACACATGAAGAAGTAGTCAAGTACATCAAGGATGGTCATGTACTGCAGTGCCCAGAGAACACCCATCGCTCAATATATGACCTGATGCGAGCTTGTTGGAATCTCAAGCCAGTTCTTCGACCTAGTTTCCACGTGATTTACCAAACTTTGGAACGTATACATGCTGACATTCAACGCTCATGTAGCTTTGCTCATCTTCCTCCACAAGTGCATATATGAGGACAATTACCCGAGCGCGTTGACCTTTCTGCGCGCAAGGGTTGTGTGCTTATGTAGCAGATTATGCCAGAAGGCTTAACCATACGTAAGTGTATGTGATCTCTACTATTCTGAAATGGACATTGTTTAAATGCCAATTTCCACCTTTTACTGGCTTCTCATTGTGTTTAAAAGAGAATTTGGACTTATGTGTTGGATTTGGCAAAATATGGAAGTGTAATTTCATGTTTTGTTCCTTCATAACCATACCCTTATCTATAAAGTGACTGCCTGTTTTAAACACCAAATACTTATATCCAGACCGTTTTGAATTTATGATCTTTTATTTATTCTTTCTGAATCACCAAGTGTTCAAATCTTGGTGTAAATGATTTTAATAGGATGAAATTAGGACTTTAAAAAAATAATCAGAAATGACTGATCTTGTCAATGACTTTGCTGTGTATTTGATGCATGCAGCTGTTTTCTTTGAGATGTATGCAGTGACTTGTCTCTCCTCACCTAATTTTTACTTATCTACGTCAATTATAACTAGTACGAAGACTTTTGTCCGATCTTCCATGTTGACATTCCACTTCTCTCATTATTGTACTTCCCTCAGTGATTGTGATCAGTATATATTTTGAAGGTGTTTCCTTGTGAATGAAACAACAAGTTTCCACTTTCTTTGTTAATTTTATTGATTATACCTTGTGATGCACATGACTTCATTCACTTATGGTGTTCTCTTTAGTTGTGTTGGAGGAGTTGTGGTTCTCTTCAGACGGGCAATTTATGACGTACATTAGTTTAAGGATATTAATTAAAGATTGTTTCCCAGCCAATGTGTTACCATGTAATTCACAGTGGTATGAAATGTGTGCTCATTTAATTATTCAGTGTACTCATACCACTTAATTTGAAATTCTATGTGTGTGCTTATTCAACTTGCTTATGTTTTTTGGTGTGCGAGATAAGTATGCCATGAATATTGGGGCTAAGAATCACTGCCCGTTTCCATTACTCTTTAAGGTGGTGATTTAGTTTTACACGTCCAGCAAAGACAAATATGTGGAGTGACAGCTAAGAAGCTCATTTCTTAGAGATGATTACTTTAATGCCAAATTGAAGCCAAACTCAGTGGGTCTTTGGGGTTATTGACCAAATGTACTACTATGTAAGATTTTTTTAAATTCAGCATCTGCCTGTAAATTATTGTGTAAATTGTGGTTACTCCAGTTGTAGTGTTCCAGAAGTATTTTTACATACTTTCTTAAAAGTGTCTGTAACATGTATTTTCCTTAGGTATGGGTATTTCATTTCGCTTTTTTTGTAAAGAGTATAATATGATTGGAAGAGGAATTTAACACAGTGAAACAAACTTGTTGCCAAGTAATAATAATGAAAAGCATGCAGGATGCAGAAGATTAATTTTTTATGAATAACAGTCCAGCTACTGTATTCTACTAAATTTCTTGCACTTGTTGACTCATTAGAGCTAAAGGTCACAAGGGAAAGATCCAAGAAGAGTATTTCACATATTTTCAGGCAACTCTTTGGAAAATTGTTGCCATGCTTCTGTTATAGCTGTAAGGGTAGTGTGTTGTCCTCAGATGCCACAAACTGATAAGTCAAGCAATGGTTGAGCTAAACTTAAATTTCATTTTCTTTTACTGTGATGATTTTCTGTAGTTATGTTCCTGCAAGTCTGTGTAGTTTTATCTTTTATGTAATTTTATAATTGGTACTTATGCAATGCAAACAACTGGAAAATACAGCCCTCCTCTTGTTTACTTTTAATGGCATGTTGTTATGTTGTTTCTAATTTTTCTTGGCATATCGGATGTTCTTTTAGTGTTTGCCATTGTTGCATATCGTGGTTGTTGTTTTCTTTTTGTTGTTGTTTCTGTTTTTGTTTAATGTCTCATTCTGAGCTGAGCAAGGGAACTCAACAAGGCAAATAGTGGTTCCCAAAGCTGTTGTATGAGGGTTCACTTTCACTATCTTGAACAGTATTAAATCATCTGGCAGCTGTTATGGTGTTGATTGCATTAGAAGCTCTATTTCATAATATATATCCATCCAAGATATGAAACTGAGTGAGAGGTAATATTCATGAATCTAGTTGTAGTAGTATGTCCCAATATTTACATTCAACCTTCAAAGAGAGCCTTGTGAAAGAATTAGAGCAGCATTCTAATGGATTATTATATATTTTTCCTTTGATGAGACTGACGTGGATATAGATTGAGAATTAGAGTGCTAAAATTTGTCATCAGTAAATACCTCACCTTTTAAACCTGATCAATATCATGAAGCTTCACAGTTCCACAAATCAATGGATGAAAATAAGTGAGGGTATTTGTTGATCCTCTTATGCACACCCAATCGTGCACCTAAGCATCATGGATTAAAAGGTGCTTACTTATAGATCAATTCCAAAGAGCTGAAAGAGTTAGTTTGCATTTTATTCCTACTTAAGAGAAAATAAAGGCACTGGAAGGAAAGACAATAACCTTCGTTGAAGTTATTGGGACCAAAGAATTTAACTGTGCTAGGAAGCATTTGTATGTTACGGCGAACGTTTAATTCCAATTCCGGCGAATGTCGAACATTCGCCGGTAAAAGTCCGGATTTACCGAGGGTAGACGGCGAATGACAGAAAAAAAATTGTTATTTTTGTTCATTCACCGGACTCGAGGCGGCGAAAGTCGGAATATATTGATGACATTTGATGACAACTCCCTTCCCCCCTAAGTGTCCACATGGTATCGAACGGCCACATATAAATCATTCGGACTTCCGCCGCCTCAAGTCCGGTACATGACCTAAATTACAATTTTTTCTGCTATTTGCTGTTTACTCTCGGTGAATCTGGACTTTCGACGTAACATGTACACATAATGCCATGCTAAACACAGTAATCGAATGAGGAACTTGTAATTGTTCAGTGTATAGATTTAATAGTAAGGAAAGACAATGGAAAGAATGACAGTTTATTATTTCCTTGCTTATCTAAGGCTTTTATTATTTACATATTGTATATTAGTATATAGTGTGGTCAAGGAAAGTGTTGCATTTGCTCGCATTGTCATTTGGTGGGCAGAGCGCATAAATTGAGTGCATGTGTACATATCCACATCAAGACCTCTGAACAAGCCCTCAACTCTTGCTGTCTAGTCATACTTTCATGTCAGATATTACACTTTGTTTGTAAAATTCCTCATTGTGATGTTCGTGTTTCATCAATTAAAAAACTTCTGATTCGAATGCTGGTGTTCCTTGATATTTGTAAAGAGCCATCAACTTAAATCCCTCCACTCTTCAACGAAAAATGTCTATGAAAAATGCAAAATGAAGCAACAGTTTTGGAATAGAAAAAAATATTAATTGATATTTATAAATACAGTACTACAATGTGCTACATACATGATAGATATAAAGAGTATTCAAGAATAAGACAGTTGAGCTAAAATGTTTGAGACACAAACGTAGGTAACAATATGAAATGAATCACAAGTAAACAATTCAAACAGAACTTACAAGCTAAAACATGTCACATCACAAGTCATCAGGAAACGTGATAAAATAAATTGGGAAGGACTACTACAAAAAGTAATTCCTTTCAAATTTTAAAATCAATAGTAAGAAAATAAACAGCACTGCACTGTGCTTGATAAGCACAGTGCTATCACAGACCCTTTGCTACTGCACAAATAATCATCAAATCACATACAGCACAATAACAGGAAATGTCACTACTCATGCATGACAGGAAGGAATCTTAGGAATGAACTGTAACTAAATTCTAACTAAATCCAAAGTCAACAAGTCAATATATACTATAAATCAGAAACATGCTTCATTAACCTGAGGTCTGTGACTTCGTTCCACTACTAATCTCTTGGTTCCACAGCGCTTCCACCCTACTGTTGGATCAGCAGAATGCTGTCATTCTGCCACCATTGCAGCAGGGGACCTGTCACGGATGAAAAAAAACAACAAAAAACACTTTCTGCTAGCTGAACTACATGTGGCAGTAGGAGTAGAGATCACTTTGAAAAGTAATTTGTGTATTTGCATCACAGACCCCATTACATGATAAACAATGATATGAACAGCACATTTCAAGCTGCCAGCAGCTTTGAAATAATCAGTAAATAGAAAAATACATTTAACATATTTGAGAATACACCAAAGTAAAACAAGATGTCCTTTGGGTGATTGGGCTACTGCTGTCACTGCTGGTTCATCAGCAGGGCACCGACAGGCAACTCATTTGAATGCTGTGTAATTCCCTGGGCCGTTCACATTAAATAAGATGATTGAGATTCAAATCCTAGAGAACTTACTTGTGAAGTACCTTACTGGCATAGAAGATGCAATTTTACACGTCTTTCATAATTGAGTTGAATACAGGAGAGTCCTTATAATACAGACCATAATAACAAACAATTACCCTGGTGTGTCCCCAGTCAATAGCTGACTAGAAACACCAATTTTCACTGGAACAGCCAGTAATTGGTATCTGTATCAACAAAATCTTTGCAATGATAAACAAAAATCTTTATATTTCATTATAAGATGACTGAAATCTTGCTTCTTCTTCAGATAATAATGTAGAGACTGATCTTTCCCTTCTGCAGTTTACTAATGTTGCCACAGACAGTGATCCCAGGATGGTGGCTCCACCACATAGATAAGCAAAAACATGACGATAATCATGGCTGAAATACAAAAACAAAATTGGATATTTATTTATGAGCAGAAAAAAGAGAGATATTAATTTTCCTTAATCTGGGGAAAATAATGTACCTGAAGTAAGCTTGCAATATGGCAACAGCCACTCCATTACTCATCTTGTCAACAAAGCTCATAGCTCCATAAACAAATGCTCCTGTGTCTGTATCTTGACCAATAAGGTCAGCAGTCAATCCCAAACTTGTAACTAATTGTATTGAGCTACTGGCCCCTGAAATGACATAAAAAGTACAAACGTGAGAATAATCTTGAGGGTCTGAAATGATATGGCCAATGTGAAAACAGTAACACACAAATATCAGTAATCACAGAAAAACGCACCTAGAAGAACAGCAACAGCATGTACCTCATAAGTTGTGTAAAGTTTTCCAGCGCCAAGCCAAATCCAGATACATCCCGCAGCGCCAGTAGCACAACCAATGAAATAGGCAATCTGAGGAAAGATGTTTTACACTTTTCAAGAACATCAAACCAACAGCAATAGTGATTTTTTTAAAAAGAACTTAAATTGTTATACCTTTCTACCCAAATTTTTGTTCATCTTTTTGACAACAAAAGATGTGCAAAAGCTGCTGAGGAACATTACAAGGGGTACAATTGCCAAACTTTCAGCTCCAAAGCCTTGTTCATGCAAATATAAAGGGGTTAACACCTGTTTAAACCAGGAAGACATTAGAAAGTGTTGTCTTTATCATTATTCATATGGTATTGGCATATTATCATAATTTTGGACACATGGGTAAAGTACCTGACTCAAATTAGCAAACAGCCTTGTTGACATGTACACTGCAGCAATCTGATACAATTTTATGGAGAACACATGCTCTTTGACAGTCTTCTGCTCTCTCACAGGATTGATTAAACTATTACCACCATTTGCTTGTACTGCATGTTGCTCCTCAACTGGTAAATGAGGTACTTCTTTCACAACCACATGAAAGAGAACTGAGCATGCAATGCCAACTCCCAGTCCTGCTATAACAAGAATCTGCAAGAAAAAAAATATATTTAAAAAAATTAAAACTAAAGCTAATTTAATAAGATAAAAAAAGTACCTGAAAGCCTGGTTTATCGGATGGTCCCATTTGATGGGACTCAGATGTCACATGGAACACACCCCATGCTACGACATAGACGAACACATTAGATATCACAGTAAAAGTATACCTGGAGACAAGAAACGATCATGAATTTTTCTCACAAAACACCTGGCAATACACAAGGATTAGTGAATACATTTACAACTCACCGGCAGGCAATCAAGCCAGTTCGTACATTCTGATCTGGTGTAAGATCTGGGATTAAAGACAAATGAGAAATTTGCACAGCTGCCCATCCAAATTGAAAAATACAAATAAATGCACCAAAATAAACTAGTTGATACCAATAATCCCCTGCCGCATCACGGCAACCAATGCATGATGTAAAAATGAAAGGAAAACTAAGCACCACACAGAGTGTACCTGAAATAAATAAAATACATCATAATGCTATACACAAGAAGATAAGAAGTCAATTCTCAAGATCACTTTTAATGAGACCATACCAACTAAATGCCATGTTTTTCTTCGTCCATAACGACACATCCAGAAGTCGTCTTTAAGGTCCGCTTGTAATCCAACAAATGGAGTAGAGAGTGCATCAGCAACTTGACCAATAAGCATAATGATACCGGCCACTGATCGTGGCCACTGAAGCACAGTTTGAAAGAAGATGACAAGATACGTAAACCACATTGACGCACAAATATCATTTTGAACATGCCCCACAGAATAACAGAGGCGCTGGATTCGGCTTATTTTTGTTTGGTGCGGTTCCATTTTTAGTTAACAGCTGTCTGGAAAATAGAATCAGATAAAATGGAATATGACTAAAGACACAATGGCAGGAAACAATCTCTGGGATACAGGTCACAGAAACTAATAATTAGACGTCAATGTTCAGAGCCTGGGACAAAACAGTCCAGCAAGGAAAATTCGTCAAAAATATACCACGGTTCGCGAGGGTCTGTGACGGACTCAGTCGCAGTCGCTTTGCACAACAACCAAGCAACTAACCTAAGGACTCGGGAGGCGTTCCTTTGAGGTGCGTTTGCAGACCAAGCAGCTGAGCAGTTCCAGACTCAGAGTCAAATCATACGCTTTGGCCACTAAGGTCAGGGCTTTGCGATTACTCAGATAACTACGTCTTGTCAGTTGACAGTTGCATTCTCTCCCCATTCACTGCATTTTTCACTACTTGCGCTTGACTCTTGACTGTTGACTTCGTGCAGTGTAGTGTGTGTGAGTGAGTGAGTGAGTGAGTGTGTGTGTGTGTGTGTGTGTGTGTATGTTTAGGTGTGTAGGTGTGTAGTGTGTGTGTGTGTGTGTGAGAGAGAGAGAGAGAGAGAGAGAGAGAGAGAGAGAGAGAGAGAGACAGACAGACAGACAGACAGACAGACAGATAGACAGAGAGAGACAGAGACAGAGAGAGAGACAGAGACAGAGAGAGAGAGAGAGATGATTCAGCCGCAGCTGTCTGCTGACTCACTCCTATCTAGACGTCTTTCTAAATTTACTTCTAAGTGAAACTTTGAAAAAGCCGGTCGGATAGTTTTCTATGAACATGAACGAGCATGTTTGGTTTTGGTGCTGATAGGGTATTTCGGGGTAGAGCTTGACCGGAAACAAGAAGACGCCAGGAATCACCTTCTTCTGCCGCAACCGCCGGCTAGGTAGACCACCCATCCTTCATCAGTGCAACCCGGTCTTGTGCAGACCGCCGGCTAGGTAGGCCACCCATCCTACATCAGTGCGACCCGTCGACGGCTGGGGTCACCCTAGAGGGTCACCCACCCCACTATACTCAGTCTTTTGCACGGCGATGGGCATGTGTTTTAATTTAAAGAGGTGTATTGCAAAAGTGTTCGCGATAACAGGCTCTTTACGTTGTATTGCAATTTCGGAAACAGTGTAGGGACTGCTTGGAACCCAAAGGATTCGTAAAACAAGTTTTCCCCCTACTGCAATGTGAGGCCAAGACAACTGCAAATCGTGGTCTACATAAACATTGTAAGGAACGAAATCGTAATTACGTACAGATGCACGAAATGAAAAAGACAATTTCATAAATGTACGATTTTGCTCATTGCTGTACATTCACAATTCGTACACATCTGATGTATATCAGATCTCGCAAATGTACAAAATTGTTTGTTTGCAGTATCGGTGTGCTGAAGATCGCCTGCTGGGTAGGCCGCCCATCCTCCACGAACGCGACCCTGTAGGCAGCCGTAGTTTTTGGTCCTTTGGAGTTCAAATTCGCGTCGCGCTCGCTCGATTGTATAGCCTCATTGGGGGCACACCTGCGCTGTCCGAGAGACAGAGGCGAACGGGACGAGGCGGCTAGCTAGGCCCAGCGGGCGAACAGCGCGAGCCAGCAAGTCTGCTCTGCCGGACGACAGTGCGGTGCTTGTCCCCATCGCAACTCCGTAGCCGCATGGGTTAGCGGATCGGCCAGCGACCGGGAGGTGCGGGGTTCAATTCTTTGTCGGAGTTAAATTTTTCTGCAAGTCCGCCGACCGAGGACGGAGTGTAAAATATACCAATAGAACGGGAGCGGTAGGACCTTTTTTTATTTCCATCTCAATTTTGTTTTAAAAGTTCGAAACAGCATTTTTAAATGTTTCTTTGGCCCATAATCGAAACATTTCTTTAAACATGCCTTTTTTTTCACGCCCCTCGCTTACCGCCTTTTTGGGGGCACAGCAGCCCCGAGGCGGGGACCGTGTGCCCCCCGACTAATAAGGCTGATCCCACTGCTGACCACGCAGGCTGACCCTTAGACCTACGCTGACTACATGGGCTGACCCCAGGCTGATCCCACTGCTGACCACGCAGGCTGACCCTTAGACCTACGCTGACTACATGGGCTGACCCCAGGCTGATCTCACTGCTGACCACGCAGGCTGACCCTTAGACCTACGCTGACTACATGGGCTGACCCCAGGCTGATCTCACTGCTGACCACGCAGGCTGACCCTTAGACCTACGCTGACTACATGGGCTGACCCCAGGCTGATCTCACTGCTGACCACGCAGGCTGACCCTTAGACCTACGCTGACTACATGGGCTGACCCCAGGCTGGCTGATCCCTTAGACCTACGCTGACTACATGGGCTGACCCCAGGCTGATCCCACTGCTGACCACGCAGGCTGACCCTTAGACCTACGCTGACTACATGGGCTGACTCCACGGCAGGGGAAGAGGGGCGTCAGCCGGTGACGAACGGACAAAAAAAAATTCAATCGCTCATAGCGCTGCCTAGCGGTGAGGGACCAGGATTTGTACAGAAGGAAACGACAGTGGTAAATTTCTGCAACATTTTATTTAGGGACATGTCATAACTCGTGATGTGTTTAGACAGTATGGTAAAAAAAGAGATGACATAACCGTGGTAACAAATTGCAGTAACTCCAACACTACAAAAGTCCGCATAGAATAGAGAGCAACAAAATCAACAAAAATGAAAGAGTGACAAACAGCTTATTTTCAATATCACTTCGTGTTCACTTTGCACCAGATGAGCCGACAAGCCAATGGGCAGCCCGCGGACACTGGGGCAGCCCACAAGCGCCATGTAATGCCACGTCAGGGCACGTGCCGGCCGCAGGGAATCGCTGTTAGCGATTGTCTTCTTATCACTGTTTTAGAAATTTCAATACACATCACTACCAAACCTGTTCTCGCAAACAATTTGCAATACACCACTTTTAATGATAATTGTATCCCATTTTGCAAGTTTGTGTTGCAATAATTTGAAAAATAGGTAGTGGTATGTGACGTAAAAAGATGAGGTGACTTCCTTTTTTAGAAGAACTCTGTTTTGTCAAAACATTTTGATTCATGTTCGCAATCTGCCAAAGTTTTGAGTTGTTCAGTGAAACTGACAAAAATCGTCAAAGATTTTGTTTGCGATTTGATATGACAGTCGCTTTTTTAACGACCGCGCGATTCGCTGAGGGCAACACGTGCACAAGGGGGGGGGGGGGGGGGGCGCTCGTCCACCAGGTACGTCTGTACATATTTACACGAGTCTCTATGCTTTTCCCTTACAGCAGTTAGATATCGGGCGTACATGGTAATCGTCTCGCATTATTGCAAAGAGAAGGGATCATTAGCTAGCATATTGTGGCTCTCTAGGTAGTACAACGAGTTAGAACATCATTTCAACAAAAACAAATAAAAACAAGGGAGCTCTCACAGAAAAAAACAACCACATTGCAGAGGCTACGCACTCCTAACTAATCAAATTATTTGGGATGACAAATCCCCTGTACAAGTTAAGACTAACAAATAAACACTTCGTCACATTTTACTCGAGGCATCACAGAAATTTTCCTTTCAGAGAAACAAAATGTCATCGCCGCAATTATTGGTCAAAGGTAAGATGACACGTGAAATCAACTCTGAGACATAAACATTCATAACATTTCCCCAGTTTTTGAAAAAGGTACAAACTACTCTTTAGAGCTGAATCACTAGCTGTTTCTTCAATTGAAAGTATTTTGCTATAAATTACGCATCACTCAGGATATCTCTATTCCCGTTTTAAATTACACACATATTCTTTTAGCATTCAAATAATAAATTAACATCATGTGATTTTTCTTCTTTTTGAGATGATATTGCAGGAGGTCAGGTTGATGTCGGCCTCACCCGCGGCAGCCTGTAACACATAGAGGATATTTAAAACAAATGCTTGGGCGACATTAACTCACAAATCCCCCACTATTTGACAGCCTTATTTGACTTTGACAAACTGACAGAGGGGTAGACCTCACCTGTTATGGACTGGGCGCCTCGTGGTGTCCGAGCGAGTCGTCGCTCTCCAGGTAGGTGACGTACGAGTCGGTCGAGTCCGGGTGCGCCATGTCCGCCGACAGCGGCCCGTGCGGCCCGGGCCCGGGGTGGGGGTGGGGGCCCAGGGGGTGCGGCCCGGGCGGGGGCGCCGCCCCGCCGAGCGGCACGGGGGCGTGGCCTAGCGGGGGCCCGTGGGCAGGGGGGCCGCCGTGCACGTCGTAGCCGTGCATCTGGAACACCAAAGGGGTGCCGTTAGAGACAATACACTTTTCAATCACGACACGGAGATTAGTGTCTGGTCTGGATGGCAGGTCTCTGGACTGGAAACAGTAGCAAAGTCTGGCTCGTATGTGTTTTGTGCACGCAGACTTCTTCCTAAAGTGTGGCATTCATCTCACTGAAGGAAAAGCGTGGTTGGTCACTAAGAGTCTGGAGACCAACCACACTTCTCCGAAAGTGTGTTACCTAACTCTAGCATTCTCAGCCTCATAGGTGTTCATAGGGATTCTGGCTTGTGAAAGGATGTGGGAAGTTTGTAAGTTTTCAGTTCTCTGTGGGCAAGGGGGGCAAGGGGGTGATATCCCCCGCGTATTTGGTCACACAGAAGTACACGCAATAGCAACAACAGTCAGAAAATAGCTAACAACAAATAGTTTTCCCCATTGGAATTTCAGTTCTCAGAACCAAAATGTATTGCTTGTCTGGAAATTAACAGAAAGCCAGTCGCGAACACAAATCCCTTTTTCGCTGTGAGGGGTGTCGCATAAAATTTTTTGAGCCGAAATTTGTCCGTACAGCGGGGCCAGTCCTGATTGGACTCCGCTACAGTGTGGCGGCGGCTGGCGGCTATTGGCATGGTCTGGCGGGCAGGTCTGGCCATGGCCCATGGCACACACGCTACCGGGGTGCAGGGGCACCGTAAAGATAAGAGTCCAGCCCCCTCTCCCCTCGCCACCTGTACCTCCTGTACCACCCCGACAGTCGTCTCGTCTCGCCCGGCACCGCCTCACTCTTTTGCTCTTTTACTGCTCTTGTTCTACTCCTTTCCCTCTCTTTTCTATCGTCCGCTCCCTCGCGCTCCTCCTTTGGTCGTTCTTCGGCACGCCGTCGTGTATGTGCGCGTGCGGATCCATGTTTTACAGATGAGCGTCACAATACTGCAGTCAGGGTTCTTACCCCCCTTTTGCGTATGGCGTTATTCAAACGCGCGTGGCGCGAAAGGAGGCGTTCTTGTCGCGGGGGTGACGAATCAATGTCGATCTCGATAATGCATCGATTTCAGAACCAAAATGCCATCCACTGAACAACGTCAAAATGCGATCTCGTAATCTCGTTATTTCAAAAATCGATCAAACTTTAGGGCAAGTGAAGGCAAATACTAAATCACGCTTGGAAAACAATCCCAATCATACCATGTAAGAGACATCGCACACCTATCCTTAGTGGGAGTTTTACCCTAAACCTGCAAAACTGATATTTTTTTTGGAGGATATTATTATTTTTTGTACTGTGATTTACCCCGTCGTGATATTTTTTTAACCTTCACTGTACCCTGTGCATGCCCTTACAAAGAGCGGCGGTGGGTCGGCGGGGTTCTCTTACTGGCCGGCCAGGGCACCGCCACCGCCACCGCCACCGCCACCGCCAACACCGTCCGGCCCACACCGGCCTCTGGGACCCGGATAGTACCCGAGGAACCCGAGGAACCTGAGGTACCCGAGGTACCCGAGGTAACGACGGGCCGGGCCCGGCAGATGGACAGGCGGGCAGACAGGTGAGAACCAGGCGGGCCGGGAGGGGGGGGGGAGACGTTCAGAGGCGCCAACCTTATCAGCTGCTTCCATAAAACAGCAACAACAACAACAACGCGGCGGCGGCGGCGCGGTCTAACGTACGACACAGGGAGAGGAGGGAACCGGCCCCGTGATGGGGCCGCGAAAAGGGGGGGGGGGGGCATGGAGGGCCCTGCGGTGTCCGCCGGGCTCAGAGGACTCGGAGGCTATCGAAGAATAAAGAGTGCAGCAGAGCAGCAGCAGAGCAGCAGCAGCAGAGCAGCAGCAGCAGCACAGCAGCAGCAGCAGAGCAGCAGCAGCACAGCAGCAGCAGCACAGCAGCAGCAGCACAGCAGCAGCAGAGCAGCAGCACAGCAGCAGAGCAGCAGCAGCACAGCAGCAGCAGCAGCAGCAGCAGAGCAGCAGCAGCACAGCAGCAGCTGCACAGCAGCAGCAGCAGCAGCACAGCAGCAGCAGCAGCAGCAGCAGCAGAGCAGCAGCAGAGCAGCAACAGCACAGCAGCAGCATCACAGCAGCAGCAGAGCAGCAGCAGCACAGCAGCAGCAGAGCAGCAACAGCAGCAGCAGCAGCATCACAGCAGCAGCAGCAGAGCAGCAGCAGCACAGCAGCAGCACAGCAGCAGCACAGCAGCAGCAGCAGCAGCAGCAGCAGCAGCAGCAGCAGCAGCAGCAGCAGCAAGCAGCAGCAGCAGAGCAGCAGCACAGCAGCAGCAGCAGCAGCACAGCAGCAGCATCACAGCAGCAGCAGCAGCAGCAGCAGCACAGCAGCAGCAGCAGCAGCACAGCAGCAGCAGCACAGCAGCAGCAGCAGCAGCAGCAGCAGCAGCAGCAGAGCAGCAGCAGCAGCAGCAGAGCAGCAGCAGAGCAGCAGCAGCAGCAGCAGCAGCAGCAGAGCAGCAGCAGAGCAGCAGCAGAGCAGCAGCAGAGCAGCAGCAGAGCAGCAGCAGAGCAGCAGCAGCAGAGCAGCAGCAGAGCAGCAGCGGAGCAGCTCATGACGCTGCAGCGGTTATTTGCATTTTGGTTCGCGAGGCGGCTGCATGGGCGCATTAGTGCACGACGGCCGTGTCGCGGCCCCCTGTGGGGTCCTGTGGGTCACCGCGGCTCGGCGCCCTACCCCGCCCCGCCCCCGTGCGTCCAGCCCTCTCCCTCCGCCTGTGCGCCGACCTATGGTATAGTGGGGGCTGGTTAGACAGAAATGAGACAGCTTCAAATTTAAGACAATATAGAGAAGCGTCGGAAGAGAGGTGGGTTGGGGGGAGGGGGAGGGCGGGACGCGGGACCGGTCTTGGCTCCAGTCCAGCTCCAAGAGGCGCTTCCCTTCCCTTCCCTCACGGCGGCCGACGCTGCCAGCCACTCAGGGCCGGGGCCGCGCGCTGGAGCCACTGGAACAGCTCCAGTGATAAGAGAGTCTGGCTCGGCGAGGTCACACCGCCAGACTGGAGCCTCTCCTCCTGGAGCCCTCTCCTGCAGCTTGGAAGCAGCAGCCCGCGCTGGAGTCGGCATGGGTTGGGCCGGTACTACTACTTGTTGGGTACCGAACGTGTCAGCCGTAACGACGCATGCCTCTCGGACACGGTTTGGTTGGCCGGATGAACCCCTCCTCTGGCGACTTGCCTCACGGCAGTATTATCCTCCGAAACGATGCGACGGCTGGCGCCAACCGACGAGTCCTCAGGGGCCCTCCACATATTACGTCCACACCATTTCGGAGATGTTTTAACTCGCGTTCCTCCCCTTCGTACCTCCGGTTGGGGCTATCTATATACGCTGGGTTGTAGGGTGAGGGAGCAAAGATAGATAGATAGATAGATAGATAGATAGATAGATAGATAGATAGATAGAGAGAGAGAGAGAGAGAGAGAGAGAGAGAGAGAGAGAGAGAGAGAGAGAGAGAGAGAGATATGCCCGCCGCACCCTGCTTGGCTAGAGCTTACCCCTTTCCTACCACTGGTCTAACCAACAATTAACCGAAACAGAATACGATAATGCATCGACGTCTATCTCCCTCCCCCCTGTCCCCTTTCCCTTCCTCTCACCGCCCCTCTCTATCCCTCGCCCTCTGCGAGTGTGTGAGGCATGGAGAGGGGTAGAGTTCGCGCACGCGCCCACCATACGCCCAGGTGGGTTGATGCTGAGGCCAGGTGCCGGCGCGGCGCGAGGGGGGCTGACGCCGAGGGCTGGCGCGGCTGGCGCATCCCCAGCCCCGCTCACCCCCCGCGCCAACCCACCGCTACCCCGCCACTACCCCACTGCTACCCCACCGCTACCCCGCGCCGCCCTCTGCCCCGCCTGTCATCGTTTTTGACGAATCCTTCGCGGACGTGTGCGCCGAGGACGTATCGAATCACAAAAACCAAAAGGATGGCGCTGCGCCGCGTCTCGCGGGCCGTATGGCCCGGCCCTGCAAGCACCCACCTCAACCCTTTTGGGAGCCGCGAAAAAAAAAAATTAATAAAAAATATTCTAGACAGGGGCAGAGCACGATAAGCCAAAAAAAGAAGAAAGGTGAGGTAAAAAGATTCCCCACCGAACACCCAGTTTGATTTTGTATACAAACGTGTAAGTATAAAAATATCAAAAAATATAACGTTGCCAACCTAACCCAGCGAGGTTTAAAGCTAGCTGCGAGCAGTGAGGTGCCTTCCTGATAAAAAGCCGAGAGCCTAAAAAGCTATGAGATCGCTGATACTACACCGGCCCGCACCGCTCCGCTGCGTTGCGGGACAGCCTACCTGCAGGGGGCCGTGCCCATACAGGCCGTGCTCACAGGCCGCTCCCAGCCCGTCCCAGCATCCGCGCTGAGGTCGGGTGTGCCGAGAGGAGCGCAGGTACCCAAATCACATCCTACAGCTGGGTATTTGAACCCGGGCAATTCCGTTACAGTAGTCTCAGAGAAGGCCGGATTCAAATTCCGGCCTAGGAGACTTATTCTGTATGTGTCTATGCCACGCTCTGAAAATATAAATCGCATAGATGACGGTCATTTAGTAATTCCGTGTTATCTTTCAAGACTGAATATTCCCGCTCAACATTCCCCCCGGTAGAATACAATACGGTATGCGGAGGGAGAAACAGTCGTCTGGCGTGTGGGGGAGCAGCGGTAGCAGCGGTAGCAGCGGTAGCAGCGGTAGCGGTGAAGCGGAGCGGAGCGGAGCGGAGGGAGCGGCGGTGGATGCGACGGGAAAGAGTCAACACTGCGGCCGGAGATCTAATTTCAACGAGTATTGCAAACATGGGGACGCGGAGCCCGGCCGAGTAGAGGGCTGATTGTACCCTTCCTTCTTCTTCTTGACCCCCCTCCCCTGCTCCCCTCATCCCTGCCTCTCCCTTTCCCGTATCCGGGAAGGAAGGGAAGGCCCTCCCCATCCGACCTAGTTCCCTCTCCCTCGCACCTGGCCGATACGCCACCCGGCTGGCTGCTTCCACTGTAAAAAGCGAACAGAGATGTTCTTCTCGCTCGCCGCAATTCTTCCAGACTTCTCAGGGTCTGTTCAACTGAGCTCTTGGGGTTGGTTCACCCCAAACTCGCTTGGTCAGTTCAGCTAAGACTTGGGTCCATCCTAGGTGGCCGTCTCTCTCTCTCTCTCTCTCTCTCTCTCTCTCTCTCTCTCTCTCTCTCTCTCTCTCTCTCTCTCTCTCTCTCTCTCTCTCTCTCTCTCTCTCTCTCATCTGTCTGTCCTTCTCCCTCCCGTCACTGACGGCGGTACGATCTTCAAACGGCGGCGGTCCTATCAGCATGTGTGTGCGCTGGGCACACACACGCACGCACACCCACAGCCCAGCGTTTAGTTTCACGCGCGCGCGCGCACACACACACACACCGCACCGTCCATGCTGCTGGAAACGGGATCCGACCGCCCAAAATAATACCTACATTTGGTACTTCCTCCTCAACCCCTAGCATCAATGCTGCGTTTATATATCGTGATGCAATGTCCATATTCCAATCGGTCCTCAATATTAATCACACACTTTGAAAACGGTCTGGTCCATCCAGACAGCGATGGTCGATTCAAGCACGTCCAAATTTTTTAGGGTCTTACGGTCTATCAGTCGACTGGGCGAACGATCGCGGCAGTGAACAAATTTTCCAACAAATTTGCTCGATCGCTCGCTTAATTTTTACTCACGGATAACGGAATAAAATATCAATTTTAATCAATCAAATTTGGTTGGTACGCTTTCAAAGTATTTTCACGGTATTTTCAAGAACAGTACTCCGAAAATCGCGCGCCGGCCAGTCAAACCGAGAGAGAGAGAGAGAGAGAGAGAGAGAGAGAGAGAGAGAGAGAGAGAGAGAGAGAGAGAGAGAGAGAGAGAGAGAGAGAGAGAGAGAGAGAGAGAGAGCACTGCTTGAGTAGCAGCTGGGTCGGAAAATGACGCCCCTTTATTGTTCTGACTGCCTCCTTTCCCGCGGCAAAGGACACAATGCGGACACGGCGCTGAAAGATGTAGTACGTGTACGTAGTTAGTTCTCCCCTCTGTGAATCAGTGATATAAACGGTGAATTATTGAGTTACGGCAGAGACTACCCGGACTACCCCCCCCCCCCCCCCCTCTCTCTCTCTCTCTCTCTCTCTCTCTCTCTCTCTCTCTCTCTCTCTCTCTCTCTCTCTCTCTCTCTCTCTTGCCCTCTCTCTCTCTCTTTCTCTCTCTCTCCTTCTCTTGGCTTGACTGGCCGGCGCGCGCTGCCTGGCTGCCCCTGTGGGCCGCCCCGCCCCGCCCGTCCTCTGGGCCCGGTCTTCCCCACACCGATGTTTAGTTTGTTTAGCCGTATGTTTGTTTTGGTCTGGGTGACGGGCGGGCAGGGGGATGGGCCGCCGAGGGGAGAGAGAGAGAGAGAGAGAGAGAGAGAGAGAGAGGCACAAGGGAGGCGGGAGGGGTCAGATCATGTGTCGGCGGGGGGTGAGGCGGGCCGCAAAGGACGCGGGTGGGCCGACTCATGCTGCGGCCGGAGGGCCGAAGGGGTTGCCGACGTGCCACACACAGTCAGAGGAAAACACTGTCAATTTTGTGAGGGCAGCCGTTTGGCTGGCTGAATGTCAGTAGTGAGCTGCCACGTCAGAGCTGGGGCTTTACGGAGTCTTCCAGGGCCAGCGTAATACCACCAGAGTAACAAGACTTCAAATGAAATAACATCCGTAGAGTTTATATTGCATGTCGTTCTAAGGTAAAGTAGTGCCGTATTTGAACCCGAACACCGCACGGTACATACTGGAATCTGATCCAAGTTGATCGCGTTCAGGAGTATGTAGTAATACCGTCTGTGTGGTGTGTGTTAGCTGTCCAGGATGCACTGCATGGCCTCAACAAACTCACCTGGTTGACGAGGTGCTGGAAGGGCGGCGTGGTGGGGTCCAGCCGTTCCAGGTCGGTGTGGAGGGCGAAGTCGGAGAGGGCCTTCCAGGGCGGCTGGTACGACTGCACCTCGATGGGGTTCATGCCGAGCGGGGACTCGTGCCTCACCGGGGAGCTGGCCACCATGGGGATGCCCTGCATGGAGCCGTAGCCCAGCTTGCGGCCGTCCTGCAGCACCCAGCACTGCGCCAGTTAGTCTCAAGCATGCATTCACATTCATATTCATTTTTATTTGATTATCAGTGTCATTGTGTGCTGAATGAAGTGATTAAAAGTGTTGGTTACACTTTAAACTTTCATAACTTCATAATCCACACAATGAATTTCGCACCACCACAAAATTTTAGGTTAAGCGAGGTTAGGCATTATTCTCATGACAATATTACATCAAGACTGTCCTGGGTGTTGGTCATTCGCTAGCGTGGGAACACCGTATAGCGCACAAGCTCTCATTACGTGTATATCAGGATGCACACCATTGCAATAGGCGAGTGCGTGCTACGCCCTATCTTCCTCCTAATTTGGACGCAATCGCGCGCAAACGGTGAGGAAGCTAACCCTCTGCTGTCTGCGTGCTAACGAGTCTGATTGGTCGGCCGGGGAAAAGAGGGAGGGGTTTGGGGGGGGGGGGGGGGCAGGAATTAAATCGTAATCGCCATCTGAGGCGCCCCCTCCCCCATCGCACCCCCTTCCCCCTTTCCAAAAAAGGAACGTCCGTACAGACAGGGCTCATTAGCGTAGATATCCAAGTGACAAACGAAGGATCGATGTATCGTATAAGGGGGCGGCCGGGCGGCCATTCCAGGACGAAGGGGGGTCAAAATGAAATGTGGGGCAAACTGATAGGGGGAGGGGAGGTCGTCCTGCAGGACACGTGCCCCCTGGCGTCGTCGCTTCCATGACGGACGACACTATCCCTGATAACGAGTCGCTAACAGGACACAAACTTGACATAAGTAGCCGGCAGGCTGTCAACGGAATCGTTACTGGAGCTGGGTATACTTCCATAGTCTGTTTTATGGCAGACCCTAACTTTTCGCTGCTCGATAAACTGAACGGTCCCTGCTTGGAAGGTTAAGTGAATTGTAGTACAATAACAGACCTAATTATTAGTCAGTCCGCCGTAATCCCAAGGCATGCCCTTGACGTGTCCACGGCGTGTCCACGGCGTGCGCATGGCGTGCCGCCGCGTTCCCCCTTCATGACGGTATCTCGGCGGCGATCGGATGCCATGGGCTGCCATGGGCGGGCGGCTGGGGGCCACGAGCACCACGGTCCTCCCTTACCTGTCGCTACCGTCTGCCTGACAAATTATTACGACATCATTAGCCGGTTGTCCGGACGGCTCCCCATTGATTTGTATCCCCCGCAGGTCTCTGTTCCCCGGCGACACCCGCGAGGGCCCCTGAGGGCCCCGGAGGGCACCTTCCAGGACACCAGGTTTGTTTTGACAACAGAGTCATCTCCACTGCTCCTCCAGTCATCAGCAGATGACCCGCCTGCTGGGGTCCTTCCTAGCTGGCGGGAGGTCCGGAGGGGACATTGGCTGAATATGTTCATAAACAACGGCCTCCTGAACCCGTGATACGAATTTAGGTAAAGAAATTTGCTATGGAACCCAATGCTGATAGTGGAATACCTATGCAAATGGGCTAGAGTGAGACCGCAGGAGGGTCATAAGCCTCTCAGCTAGATGTTTTGCTCCTCTGCTAAAAATGTGGAATTGTGGTATCCCTCTGCCCCCCCCCCCCCCCCTCTCTCTCTCTCTCTCTCTCTCTCTCTCTCTCTCTCTCTCTCTCTCTCTCTCTCTCTCTCTCTCCTCTCTCTCTCTCTCTCTCTCTGTCTCTCTCTCTCTCTCTCTCTCTCTCTCTCTCTCTCTCTCTCTCTCTCTCTCTCTCTCTCTCTCTCTCTCTCTCTCTCTCTCTCTCTCTCTCTCTCTCTCTCTCTCTCTCTCTCTCTCTCTCTCTCTCTCTCTCTCTCTCTCTCTCTCTCTCTCCCTCTCTCTCTCTCTCTCTCTCTCTCTCTCTCTCGGCCATCTATATGACGGAGATGCAGTCGAGCTGACAGCCAGGACAGTCAGACGGCCAGCGCAGCCGCGCCTGACCTTCCTCCTCTTCGGCTTCCACTTCTGACAGGACAGGCTACGTTGCAGGCAGTCAGGCCGTGCGGCCGTCAGAGAGGCCTTGCCCTACCCGACTCGGTAGCTAGGCCATGCCCAGCCACGCCACGCCACGCCACGCCACGCCCAGGGCCGGCCGCCCAGCCCATGGGCAGCCACACCGATGAGGTGCGATAACGTCGTCTCGTCTCCGCGCCGCTCCGGGCCGCTCCGGGCCGGGACTTTACTTCGGGGCAGAGCGGAGACATGACGCGGCATCCATGCCGGCTGGCACGGCACGGCACGGCACGGCACGGCACGGCACGGCACGGCACGGCACGGCACGGCACGGCACGGCACGGCACGGCACGACGCTGAGGTCCGCGCGCGGCAAGTTCCGATAACGAAGACCCCAAGTTACCGGAGGGTGATCGACAACAACATTTCGCTGAATGAATAATGGCGGGCCAAAACAGGGAAAATACGCGCAAATTAAAAAGGCAGTTAGTGATTTCTGCACCAAAAGTAATGTATGCCCACGGCACCGCGAGTAAACGTTTCTACGCAGGCAAAGATGGCGGGTTTAAACGCAAACGACCCTCGAAGCGTGCCGCATTTTTTTGACCCTAACGTCGATAAGCCTCACGCCCCTTTCCCCCTTCCCGCTATCCCCCTTTTTCCAATCCTCACAAAAAAAAAGGAAAACAGAAAATAAATAAATTATTAATCCGCCTCGAAGACGGGCGCGGAGCTGACGTGTTTACAAGGGGCGGCCGAGGCATGGAATGACATCGACGTGAGACGTCGTCTTGTGATGAGGCGAGGGAGCCATGGACTCGTACACAGCGCAGCACAGCGCAGCGAAGCACAGCGCAGCGAGCCGGAGAAAAATGGGGTGGGAATCATGTTTTATCCGAATACTTTAGAAATAAATTTTAAAAACTCTCCGCAATAAGCCTACCGTTTAGGACGGGGTCCCAGATAGAAGGACCCGCTCGAGTTTCGGAATCGAGTCGATATAATTTTGGTTTTGATTCCTGCAGTAAATGGATTGTCGAGATGCCGTCCGGAATCGATAGCCCATTTCTCACTATGGGAAATTTGGCTCCCCCCAGTTCGATGGTCAATATAGATTCCATAAGTCTGTTGGACTCGACACCATATGGTGTATATGTAAAAGTAAATGCTTTTGTCTCACGCCGTGCCAAGAAAAATACGAGGGAAACTTGTCGACTTTGTACGACCTCACGCCTGCCCGCCCCGGCTGCCGGTCTGCCGCCGCGCGGTTACATTCGAGGGTCCCATTCCGGCCGGCCTCCCCGTTCCATACATTCACGTTCACGTCCAGGTTCAGCGATGAGGTGCGAAGCTGAGCCGGTCTGAGCGAGAGCAGCGGGCCGAGCCGGGCCCGGCAGAGCAGGGCGCTCGTTTGAAATGCCACAGAGCCATCGTCGGCCGCGCCGCAGCCGCAGCCGCAGCCCAGCAGCCCACAACACCGGTAGCAACATCGCGATCCGACCCCATCAGAGCCAGAGACCATCGCACTCTATCTGCCGTATGAGCACCGGGGCAGGATAGATCTGAAGCAGACGGCATGTCTTACCCCCCCCCCCCCCCATATACATTCTCTCCCGTCGCCTCCCCGCCTCTCCCCCACCAAAGAATCATCTTTGGAATAAACTTTTTGCAGCAGCAGCGGTAGCTTTGCAGCAAGAGTTGCAGTACATAAAACTGATCTGCTCTGAGAGTTTGGATTGCGTTCGCCAGTAAGCCTTTGACATGCCGGTGTGATCGAAAATCAAATTCCGTGCGCCGTCCCCGCGCTGCCGGCTCGGAGAGACTACAGAATGACATCGGGATGCATAAAATGTAACAAATGGATGAAAACACGACAAGATGAATGGAGAGGAGGTAGAGAGGGCTTTGAAGAGAAACGGCGAGGGAGGTGGTGGGGAGAGAGCGAAAGAGGAAAGGGCAGAGAGAGAGAGTGAGAGAGAGAGAGAGAGAGAGAGAGAGAGAGAGAGAGAGAGAGAGAGAGAGAGAGAGAGAGAGAGAGAGAGAGAGAGAGAGAGAGAGAGAGAGAAGCAATGGTCACACGACGACCGACGACGGTCAACGTGATTTCCTCACCAGAGCGGAAACAATGATGAGAGAGAGAGAGAGACGGGTGACATACCCTCTTCCCACTTCCGACGTGCTACACTGTGTGCCCGCATCGGCGCGCCCGGCGCACAGGTGTACGAACATACTACGTGCACGCACCGCTCCGTGCACCGGGGCGTAATGCTGAGGTTGTGTGACGCTCTCTTACCTGGAAGCGCGGCGTAGCGCGTAGCCTCCGAGTGTGTGTGTGTGTGTGTGTGTGTGTGCGTGTGTGTGGCCCGACGCGCTTTCTGGAAACGACGGGGTGCGGAGACAAGGGAGAAAGGGAAACTCTGTCGGATGAGTCATGTGCAATACGCTTAGTACAAAATGTCAACCGTCTGTCAAACTGGCCAACGCGGCGGGTCATTCAGGAAACTGTTTTGTCCTAAAACTTTTGCTTACGTCTCGTTATTTCTTTTCTCGTATGTAGTATTAAGAGTTATTTCTTCCACTCTAGTCAAGATATAAGCTTCAGGTCGGGCGTAGCCAAACTTGGGATTCGGAGACATATTCTTGGGTGCTGGGTGGGCAGGGGCGTGGGGGGCTGTGGGTCCGCGGCGGGGTGGCCTCCCGTGACGGCTACAGTACCGCGGCGGCGGCAGGCAGGATACGGCGCCATGCGGGTCCTTACGCGGTCCTTTGCGGCACGGCTCGGGTGCCTCAGGTGCCTCAGGTGCATGTGGAGCAGAGCAATCCTCCCATGACAACAAGACACGCACCAGCGGCCTCCCCGGGGACAGTCCGCAAGCAGTTCCAAGAGCAGCCGGCTCCTGCTTCCGTGAGCCCCCGGGTGGGTAGGCAGGCCCGCCGGGCAGGCGTGCGCACCGGGCATGCCTACCTACCAGGCGCCTCCACGTCCTCTGCTGAGGCGTCATGTCAACTGTTCACAAACCTGTCTTCGAATTTCGCACGAAATGCGTGCAAAGAACACGGCTGCTTACGGCTCAATGCGGCCGCCTCACCCTTGCTGATGTGTGCTACAGGGTGGCTGCGCGGAGGAGGATGGACCACCCCCCGCCCCGCCCCGCCCCGCGGCCTGCCAGTGTTTGCCCCGGCATCCTCGTTACCCCCCAAAACTCTCTCGTGTGCTGCTCCTTGAGGGGAAGGGAGAAGAAGAAGAAGGAAAGGAGAAGGGAAAGGGAGGCGGGGTTGTTGTTTGCCTACGTGCGGCTGACACTGTCTGACACAGGGCCACCGGTGGAGTGGCGGAGCGTGGCGGAGCGTGGCGTGTGTCGCGTGACAGTGATGGGCCGCGTTATCGGGCCTGTCGGAGTCTGCGGCGGCAAAGATCTACGCCTCAATGTGTGTGTGTGTGTTCGCGTCGGTACCGCCCGCTCGCGCAAAGAAACCCTTATAAACGAAATCAACGTGGGAGAGGGGACATACCCACATAAAACTTTTGTACGATATGATATGATATTAGCAGTCATGAGAGCAGAACAGAAAGAGAGAGAGAGGAGGGGGTGGGGGAGTTGAAGTGTGTAACGTCTAGCGTAGCCACCGGGAAGCAGGGTCGGGCAGAGCCTCCGGGCCTGTTAGTGACACTCTTCGGAGATGTGTTTCGCAGCCCCACCCTCCGACGCGAATGACCACATCAAAATTACAGCCGGTAGATATAGACTACTGCAGACGATTTTATGGTATATTTTTAAACGAAAGTAAAGAGAATCCCAGGACAGTCTTGATGATTAGAATAAAAATAAATAAAAGAGAGGGGGGGGGGGCTATTTGAAAATGCTAGAAGAGGATGTTTGCTCGGCTTTGGTTCGCTACAGGCTGTTTAGCAAAAAAACTACTATGGTCAAATACTATACGAGAGAGATATATCGGTAAATATGGAGACAGTTTTTTTCTTCTAGCATTTTCAGTAGTATAGCCCTCCCATGCGCTCGAAAAGCTTCCGCCCGGAGCGGGATTCGATCCGTTACCTTCTCCTGCTGCTGCTGCTGCTTGAGGGCGATGGCCCGCTTCTTGTCCTTGCAGCGCTTGTTCTGGAACCAGACCCGGATGACCCTGGGCGACAGCTGGGTCATCTCCACCAGCTGCTCCTTCATGAGGGCGTCGGGCCGGGGGTTGGCCGAGTAGCAGGTCCGCAGCGTGTGCAGCTGCTTCTCGTTGAGCACGGTCCGCACCCTCGTGGGCTTGCCGTCGCCCGACGCCTTCCCGGAGCCCCGGCCCCCGCCTGACTCCCGGTCCCGGCCGTCCCGGCCCAGCGAGGTCTTGTGCGAGCCCGACTCGGAGGAATCTGCAAAGGAGAGGAGAGGGCAGGGCGTCAGTGAGGCAGGTGAGGTCACAGGCTCCTGTGGGGCCTTGGAGTACAGTGGAGGGTCCTTTCGGATCCGAATGCGATATTTTTAGGTATTTTGGGGTCATATCTCGTCCTAGTATTGCACATCGTAGAGTCCTTGGATCACATCAGGTCACAATAACCCGCGGCGCCGCCTGCTAGAGCCCCCCCCCCCCCCCCCCGCCGCTCAGGCCTACCACACCTGCCGAGCCAACAGGTTGTCGTCATAATGAGTTGATACAGGTTGGCCTCCCTGCTCCCGGCGTCTCATCGGCTTGGCTGGACATAATCTGCATAAGCCTGCGCTGTTTGCGCGGGGATCGGGCTGCCGGGCGCACGGCCACCTCCGCCCACCCGCGCCGGCCACTGGGCCCCCACACGGCCAGCCCACCGGACCCCGCACCGGGGCGTAACGCTGCACCCCAATGGGGCGTAACGTTTTCGACGCCCCGTTACGGCGTAACTTTAGGGCTTTTTTTACGCCCTTCAGACCACTTGGCGCGTAAAATTGCGCGCTCGTAAGGTGTAACACAGTGCAGTAACAGCAAGCGCGAACCTTTACAATTAATCAGACGCGAAAATTTGAGGGACGAATTACGCTCTCTCGAATGAAATTTTAGGAAAATAAGAAAATTAGCCCCTACTTACAAAGACCATAAGCTAGCAAACAAAGAAAATAAGGAAAATTGCTCCGTATTTAAAAACAATGAAGGTTAGAGAAAATAATTGAGTGAGTGCGGCTGCCCCCTGGAGAAATCAAAACCAAGGTGCTGCGGTTCAAATACTGTGCCCTTGCCGGCGGTACTCGAACCCGCGCGCACCGTGATGCCGCATATTGTTTTACACTCTGCATCGCTAATCGCGTTCCGCGCTGCGCTGCACACGCGTAATCTGGAGCGAAATCACGATAAAGACGTGTCAGATCAGACCGGATCTGGCCACGAGGAGAGGAGGGGGGAGGCACCACGCAGGGTCGTGAGATTATGGCAAGTGTTGAGGAAGGGTGCTAAGGCGCGGGGTGGCGGGGCGTGGCGTGCGAGCCGGCAGCTGAGCGCCACCGGGCATGCCTGCGCACGCCCGCGCACGCCCGCGCGCCGCCACCCCCGCGGCCCCCGCGGCGCGGATTGGAGCATTAGCACGCCACTTCACGCAGCGCAGCGGGGATTGAGACATTCGTGCGGCGAGCGGGACGCGTGACGCGAGCGGCGGCCGGCAGGCTCTGGCGGACGACTCGCTGAATTAGGACACGTCAGGGTGACACGGGCGGACACACCATTTCTATGGCGACGCCTGGCGCCTGCAAGTGCCAGGCTAGGCCAGCCCGCACGACACGCGAGCATTGCAGCAGTCGTGGCTGCCTACCCAGCAGGCGCCGTGTATCCCTTCTAAGTGCTGCGACACGTGAACCTACGGACAAACGCGACAATGTATACGGAGGAAGAACAAATTGAAATGCGCAAGCGAAAGTGACGAATCATTTTGACAGAGTCTATGAGGCTATGCGCCGGGAGAGGCGCACGACCCGACGGCCCCCGTCAGCCCGGCCGGACCCGACCGCGCCCACCCTTTTCGCGTCAACGCCTTCGCAGATCCTTTCGGGCCCTCCAGTCCAGACCGGGCGGGGCGGGGAGGGCAGCCCTTCTGTCTGGGAACGTCGTCACATGGCCGCCGGAGGGGAGAAGGGCACGGCAGGGGAGGGGAGGGGAGGGCAGGGAGAAGGGGAAGCTGCGGCGGGCAAGGGCACAAGGGCACACTCAGTGTCGCATGCCACAATATTTTCGTCCCATAAATCCCAGTCAGGAATACAGAGACCGTCGAAATAACGATATCGGTTCGATGTCGTCTGTGGATTCGGAAATCGACACTGTTCCAGTTCCTTTCCAGTTCAGTTCCTTTCTCCTTTCACTTTCCAAAACATGATGACGATGATTTCTTCCGCCATAAACGCCACAATGATACAGCACCTGTGTGGTGCGGCGGTCGTCCGTAGTGCGGCCCGGGGCCGGGGCGGCTGCGGCGCGGCGGGTCAGGTTTTGGATCCGACTGTACCCGGTAGCCGCGCGGTGCCGTGCCGTGCCGTGCCGTGCCGTGCCGTGCCGTGCCGTGCCGTGCTGTGGCCGTGCCGTGCCGTGCCGTGCCGTGCCGTGCCGTGCCGTGCCGTGCCGTGCCGTGCCGTGCCGTGCCGTGCCGTGCCGTGCCGTGCCGTGCCGTGCCGTGCCGTGCCGTGCCGTGCCGTGCCGTGCCGTGCCGTGCCGTGCCGTGCCGTGCCGTGCTGTGGCCATGCCCCCGTGCCGACTTGACTCACTTGGCCGGCCTGATGCCTGACGCCACACGCCGCCCGCAAACCCTTTACCTTTTATGAGGGTCTCATTGGCGCCCAGGTGTGAAGCTTTGTCGGCGTCGGGCCGGACCCGACCGGCAGCCAGCGGGAGCAGCGGGGCTCTGGGCGCGCGAGTGTGTGTGTGTGTGTGTGTGTGTGTGTGTGTGTGTGTGTGTGTGTGTGTGGCTCCTGGAGGGACGGTGCTCGTGCGGCCAATACCGAACACACACGCGCGCACGCACGCGCACACGACACGTCGACTCCCCGGAATGAACACTGAGAATGAAAACGTCATCATCATCGGCCAATTTTGGACGTTAAATGACTTGAAAGAGGGTGTTTTCAAAACCTCCGTACCTTCAAGATTTCAGACCTGAGTTAGACTCAGTTTGCGTCAGGATTTCGAAGTGCGGGGTGATGACCGAGACTCTTTTATCTCTCAGTGTGGAATAAAGCCGCGCCGCGGCCGGCGCCGTTCGGACGCACAACAAACGCTGTATGCGATAATCGGCGCGCGGCCTGACGTCCCACCCTAATCCCTGCCGACACCCCCGGGGCGCAAAACTAATCCACAACTAACCCTCCCCGTCACGTCGTTTGCGTGCAATAATTTTATGCACTTGCAGCAGCAATCTCGCAAAGTGTGCGTCGCTCCGTATCGGCGCGGTAGTGTTGGTGGTGCTGCTGTTAATGTAATGTCCGACGAATCCCTCCCCCTCCCCCTCACCTAGAGGCGCCCCTTCTGCGGGGGCAGGCGCCATCCGTGGTGAGAGGGGTGGGAGGGGGGGGGGGAGGGTCAAGCTTTGTGCATAGCTAATCACAGCGCGCGCTGACCAACAGATCGCACCCTGTCCGACGCCCCCGAAACCACCCCTCCAACCCCCTCCCCCCTCCCCTCCAAACCCACCCCCGCCGCGCGGCTCAGTATATGTAGCAGAAGTGGCCGAGAATCAATCATGGAGATCGGCGCAAGTCTCAATCACCACCAACATCATTATCATATAGCAGGGCGATGGCCGATGGCGGTGCCGAAGTACACTTCAAACAGCGTTCAGGTTTTGGTGCACAAACACAGAGGACAAAGTGCCCGCTGCCAATATCAAATCAGTCTTCATAAACGACAAATATATATGTGTCTGAATTCGGATGCAAATGCAGACAAAATCCCACATTAAGCCAAAATTTGTCCCTTTGGCATTTGAAGAGTGCGGAAACTCGGACCCCGTCACGAACAATTTGCTCTGAAATTTGTTAAGGGACATGACGCGCCTCATTGGGTGTTGGGCCAGCACACGGCCGGCGGGGCGGCCGGCCACCCCTTTCCCTTTGCCACTTCATCAAGTCCAGCCGTGTTCACACTCTGGCAAATCCCCCCAGCGCTGCTGCTGTTTCCCTGTTGCCCTCCTCCCCCCTCGGGCCTTTCCGGCGCGCGGCGCTCTGGGATTAGAACCTCGGACCTCTGGCTCTGAGTCCGGCCGCTGACCCGGCCCCGCCAAGTCATACATTACGTAACGAGGGCAGTGGAAAGTGAAATTATCTTCTTTTCGATTTTCTGTTTTTACAAAGTGATACCCAGCCGCTCAGATCCAGCTCGAGTCTATCTGACTATCCAGCACCTCCACGCTCGGCCATATCCGTCCTTCCTCTGCATTCTTTCACTCTGCGCTCATCGCTTATTTGCCCGTTTGGCGGTCCGCTCCGCCGGTCCACTCCGCATCGCCGGTCCTCTCACCGGTATTGTTATTCATGGCACACGCCGTGAGCTCATCCAGCGGCCCCCTCCGGCCCCCTCCTCCGGCCCCCTCCGGCCCCCCCCCCCCCCCCCTCCTCGGGAAGTATGGGATGTGGCACCTCCGCGCTAAACGGGGATGGGAACTGAAGGGAGCGCCGCGTGGCGCCACTGAACAGGACTCGAGGATGTCAGCCGGAAAAACATTATACATTATTATGCCAGCGAGAGATTGACCTTGGCGCCCCTGCATGTCTACAAGCAGTCAAGGGAGCCGCATGCCAGACAGACAACCGGACGCATAGAATATGGCGGGTTTTCTGAGATTGAAAAAGTCAGGATATTTTCGTCCAATTTTGGGCGATGAGGGGATTGAAGAGGATGCTTTGAAAATTCTCACTGACCCCGGACACCATAATACATTATTACAGCGAGATGCCAGCAAGGAGTCAAAGAGGAGCGTGACAGACAAACAGACAGACTAACAACCTACTGGCGGGCTGACACATAGGTGGTCAGGCGGACGGGTGGACGGGCGGACAGATGACAGGGCGCACTGGGGCCCTCTAGGCCTGCTGCTGCTGCTGCAGCAGCGGGACGTGTCGCTAGGCAGGCGCAGGCAGTGGAAGGCCCTTCGCCGCCATCGAGGGGGTATTCAAACAGAAGGGCCAAACAGAATCTGAAAACGAAACGGCACGGGCAGAGGAAGAGGGGGAGGGGGATGGGGAGGGGGATGGGGATGGGGAGGGGGAGGGGGAGGGGGACATGAGGAACGAGCTGGAAAGAGTGTTGCGCAAATAGACGGCCGGCTGCTGAGTCGGGTCCCACTGGCTGACGGGTCGGGTCTTCTAGTCCTGCTCGCCGGCCGACCGGGACCGGCCGGGAAGGGGACTCCGGCTCGGCGTCGAGTCCAACACGACGGTGGACACAAATCGGCGACGCGCGCGCCGGAAGCCACGTCAAAAGGCGCCTTTTTCGCCTCAGAGTGGAGTTTAGGCTACCACGAAAAAAAGGTCACGAAATGTGTGGCAGATGAAGGCAAACAGTAGAATGGGCATGGACCCAGAGGGAGTTTACATTTTATGACTCCAGTCCGTTCCCTGATCCCTTGATTTAAAATACTTTGATTCAACTAGAAATTAAACTTAATCCAAACCCTTTTATTTTTCTGTGCGCGTCTTGTATACATTTTTTTCACTGGACCTAAAGAGCTCTAGACCTCGAATGAAAGGGTATTATAGCATGCGGGGGCGGAACACAGCTGGAGAATATAAAACGGCATCCCGGAATTCGCCCGCGGCGGTCACACAAAATGTAAAAATTGAGAGGGGAGAGCTGAAGACGAGCCGAGCCGAAAAGAAAACTCCGTTCTTACTCTGAGCCGCGGCGCCAGATTTGTGCCGAGAAGAGGGCGGGAAGGGAGGGAAGGGAAGGGGTGCGGCACCGGGGCGGATGGGTGTGCGCCTTAAAGATTCAGAGACAAGGGGTTCGGAGGGGGGGGGGGTAGGACATGGCGCCATGGAGGCCCGAGAATGAGCGAGCGAGGAAAAGAAAGAGGGAAAGAGAGGGAGTGTGTGTGTGTGTGTGAGAGAGCGAGAAAGCACCACCGTTTTCCTCGCAGTCAAAAGCCTTTTAACTTCCCTCTGCCTGGGGGGCGCTATTTTGGTGAGTCAGGGAGGAAAATGTGGGGAAGGGGGGGTCCACCACGCGGAGGAGAGGAGAGAAGGGTTACGGTAGAGAGGGGGAGGAAAATGGGCAACCGGGGGGGGGGGGGGGGAGCACCCGAGCGGGTGTTGGCGGTCGGGGGTCGGGTCGCCTGCACTCTGGGGGGCGAAAGCGCGGGGCCAAAGGTCTCCCTGGACCACCCACCAGCCTCTCTGCCAACATCCAAACCCCCGAAATAATCCACGCCGAGCCACGCCGGCAGTGTCTTCGGTAAACAACGGGCGCTGACGGGCGCACGCCCCCCCCCCCCTTTACCCCTCCCCTCCCCCACTCCCCTTTGCCGGCTGTCATTGCGTCTGCCCGACTCGTCCCGTCGCTGCGGCCGGCTATCCGGTTCGCGTTGCCTTCGCGTCGCGTTTAGCGTTGTGATTGACGTGCTGGCAACAAATTCGGAGCGCGAAAACGGAACAAACCGTGCGCACGCGCGCGCGCGCACTCGTGCGGGGCCACGCGACCGACACGCGCGGGGCGGGCCAACTTCCGGGCAGTTCCGCGGGCCAAAGTTCAAACATCTCGGGCGGGAGCGCGTCTGCCTCACGGGGAGGAGCCGTGAGTTGTCAGGCCCCAGTCCGGGCTCCGTGGGGGCTCCCCCGTGGGCTCCTTCTGCCTGTGCGAGGCTGTCGGCGTCCCAGACTGACCACCCGTTTGTACGTCCACACCCCCAAAACACACGCTACACGCTTTCCGATCTCGATCGAAAAATTCATGCGCCGTCACATGCGTATGCGTTAATTCAATCTAGATCCGGCCGTCGGCCGCCGGCAATCCGACGCCCCGCCCGGCGCCGCCCCCACCACACCCCACCCCTGGACAGGGCCCCTCCCCTCTTCTGCGTCAGCCAGAACGAACGTAAAATCGACGTGATCGTAGCGAGTGCCGCGTGGCGTTGCGTGGCGGGGCGGGGCGGGGCTGCACGGCTGTTGCATCGCGTGCTTCGGAATGACTAAGACAGCAGGCGGTGGCGCCGCCCCCGACTCGCCGCCCCCGCCACCGCCCCCACCCCCACACGGCTTTTAAAGAGATTAAACCAGCCGGCCAACAAAGCAGGCGGGCAGGCAGGCGGCGCGCTACTGATCACCTCACCCTCCCCGCCTCGTGCGCCCCTGCAGGGGAGGACATGTGCGGCCTCACCGTGGGAGTGAGTGCTTTGCTTTCGTATACGACGACTATACAGATTGCGATTGCTATTCGACGACACCCGATTCAAAAGGCGCGCGCGCGTGCGCACTCACATACATACTCGGAGTGCACTAAGAGTGCGCCTGCGAGGGTAGGCCAGCCCGCATAGGACCCGCCTGCACGCAGCAGTCGTGGTCGTATTGCTTGTCTCGAAATCGACAACAAATAAAGTCGCGGGCACGAATCGTTTCCCTCCGCGTGCAAACTGAATCTCAAAAGCACGCAAGCTACTGTCCAAACGGGCGCCGCGGTGCACCACGTCCGTCTGTCTCTCTGTCCGTCTGTTCACCGGGGAGCTCAGCGCTCCGCAGCGGACACGGCACGGGGGTGGTTTTGGCTGCCGTCATCCTCCTCCCCACGGAGTAGACCTCGGCACCCACCGGCCACACCCGGCCAGCCCACGCGGCGCCCACCCCGCCCCGCCCCGCCCCGCCCCGCCCCGCCCCGGCCCCCGGCTGGACGACCCTCGCCTCTGCCGCCGCTGCCGCCCGGAGCTCGGGGCTCGGCCAGGGTGCTAAACGACCGTGATCATCACGCTTGGCGTCCGCTGCCGGCCGCATGTCGTTCTTTAACAGGCTCTGCTCCGCCGTCGGCACGGTTGGCAGCCCCGGCAGCCCCGGCAGCCCTGGCCTCCCGTCGGCGCCAATTAGCGGCCAGTTTGAATCATCCGGGGGAGGGAAACGGAAATAAACATTAGAGCAAGGCTGGGGCTGGCCGGGGCAGTCATGTCCCACATGCAGCTCAGGTGACACCCCCGACGCGGGGCGTCGACCGGGTAGCTTTTGGAAAACGTCTGCTCAGCCTGAGAAGGCGGAACGCTGTAATCCAAATTCGCAGTGAAAATCCTCCGAAGAATACGAAGCTCTCGTAGGATTCTTCGTACTATTATTACGGTAAAGAACTTGCAAAGACTCTTACGACGACACTTTATTCGCAGCCTACGACCTACGAAGACCTTCGAATGATTTCAAACTACGAAACGAATATGTAGTCTGATGTTCTTTGGTACACGAAAATTTGGGGCAGGACTTTTACCTCTGGCCGGGGTGGTGTCTGCCTGCCCGTGCCTCCGGCCGTAAGAGCTCAGGTGGCGTGGGAGGGCATAAACCTCTAGTACCCCCCACCCCCTTTCCTCCCTCCCCCTTTCCGCCGGAGGGCCAGAAAACGGAGCACGCAGAGAGATTAAGCGGCAACATGCGGAGAGGGAGATTGCCCCCCCCCCCTCCTCTGCCGCTCGGTTGGCAGCTCTGGAAAACAAGGCCTCGGCGGTAAGGGGAGAGGGGGGGGGGGGGGGGGGGGCAGGGTAGGCAACCGCAGCGCGCGGCCTGTTTAAAAACAGGAGAAATTTCCACTAACCGCGAGGCTGCGGCAGCGCGATGTGTATTTTTACGCGTTGGCTAAGGCCCTATCGCGTCAAGTTGGCAGCGCCGACTGCAATCGGCACATACGCGGCCCCTCGCTGGGTGGCCTTGCCCCACCACTACCGTTGGGGGAAAATATATGTATAAAAGCGGAGAGGGGCACGAGAGAGAGAGAGAGAGAGAGAGAGAGAGAGAGAGAGAGAGAGAGAGAGAGAGAGAGAGAGAGAGAGAGAGAGAGAGAGAGAGAGAGAGAGAGAGAGAGAGAGAGAGAGAGAGAGAGAGAGAGAGAGAGGGGGGGGATGAATGTAAAGCAAAAAGGAGGGAGGGGATTTTTGCTCCTCGCGTAAGCGTGTGGGCACACTGCCTAGTGACACACGCACGCACACGCACACACAGACGTGACCTGTCCTTGCCGGCCGGCAAGAAAGCAAATATTATCTCCCCAGCCATGGATGGGACGGAGACCGAAGGGGCAGCCGGGGCAGCCGAAACGGAAAGGCCAGGCACGACGGCGCAGAGGACTCTGGGCGGGAAAAAGACAGTCGAAAGAGGAGGAGGATAGGGGGGGGGGGGGGGAGGCAGAAGAGTCTCGGCCCGGGGAAGGCCTGGGGAAGTGCCGCCAAGCAAACGTCGTAGACGGCTCGACTGCCGCCCCTTAGAGGTAGGCAGCCCATTTCGAGGGCCCCTCAGACCCTGAGCGTTTAGACGGCTTTGAAACAGAAGCCTATGAAGGAAGCAAGTAACGCAGATGATTTCAGGTTGATTTCGATGTTAGGTTCTGTTTTTGGCATATGGATTTTTGTCATGGTAACCGATGTAAGTACGCGAGTGGTTTGCGACCTGGGTCTTGATAGGGCCCATTAGAAACGCCCTAGTCGGCCGGCCTCTGTCTAGCGGTGGGGCCCCGACCCCACCCCGGTCTCGAGCGCCCCGCCGCCGCAGCGTGGGCCGGGTCCCGGCGCGGCCCGGAATGACTTATCGAAACGGTTGATTGATTGGGCGTCCTGCAAATCACGGTCTCGGCGCTCCCGCCGCTTTCCCCGCGCGCCGCGTGACGTTCGTTACCGGCAGAGAAAGCGCAGCGGCGGCCGGAGACCACGGATTCGGATTCGAACCAAGCGCCATGCGCGGCCGAAGCATTTCCCCCTCCACTCGCGTCGCGTCAGGCGTCGGGTACCAGAAGTTACTCCACGTCTCGAACGGAGAGTCGATGAAGAGGAAATCAGTTCCAGGCCAGAAACTTGCGGAAGCAGAAGTATGAGAATCGTTGCGGAGGCAGATTTTGGGGATGGAAATTTCTCATACCGGCATAGACTACGACACGCGGCAGGTTCCGGACGGCGCTCCCCAAGCACTACAAGTTACCTGAGTTGGAGCCCTCGTTGTGGTGGTGGTTGAGCGTGGAGCTGTTGTTGTTGTTGGTCGTGTTGTTGTTGTTGTTGTTGCTCTCCGGGTGCGGCTTGGTGTCCATGTGCTCGTGGTCCTCCTTGCAGAACAGGCCGTCGTCCCGCAGCGCAAACTCGTCGCCCGGGATGAGCTGGCGCTCGCACGCCGTGCACCGGAAGCACTCGATGTGGTAGATTTTGGTCTTGGCGCGCATCACGAAGTCGTTTTTGCTGAACGACAGCCCGCACTTGTCGCACTTGGTGCCAAACAGTCTGCAACAAAGAACGAGCGCGGGGACTCTTAACGCACATACTTTCAATCTCGTGGAATATAGAGCATTCCAACGAGGCTCAGAGGCGGAAGCGCTGAAGAAGAAAAACTCTTCCAGACAGGATAATTTCGAGAGCAGGTATGAGAAATCTCGCGCCACAGCGACTATATGGAACCTGACCTCCAAACTCACTCCAAACGCCGCATTCAAAGTTTCTCATACACCCTAGAAGTGTTCTCGCTTCCCAACTTCCGCTTCCGAGTGTCATTGGAAGCCTGTATTTCTCATCCTATCCTCGGCGTCCAGCCCAGCTGCCACCCCCACCCCTGCGCCGCCATGATCCCGGAGACAGACAGTCGCCTTTACACGGGGGTGGCTGAGGCTGCTGTGGCTCCGCCGGGCTGCGCGCGGCTCCACGCTCCTATCGGCCCTCCGGCCTCCGCTGGGGGTGGTGAGCGCGGCGGGGAGGGGAGGGGCGGGGAGGGCGGCGGAGGTTGGTTTCTACCCCTATCCGCTGTGGTTGCTTTGTGCGCATAATAAATGTGCCGCCCCCTCTGCCCGCACCGCCCCTACCCGCCCCCTGCCCTCACCCTCTCGCGCTCTACGTCTTGGAGGAGGCGGAGGAGGAGGAGTTGGGAAGGGTAGGGCCGACAGGGCCGCGCCAAGGCGACGGTTGCCACGGTGCAGCAGCGTGGCTTGATGGATTTGGAGGAATTTTTTGTCTGCGCGTTTCCCTCTTCTGTCTTTGCTCCCTCTCCAGACAGCAGGGCGCAGCGCCTCCCTCTGCTGCTGCTGCTGCTGCTGCTGCTGCTGGAAAAGGGATGAACCACTAGAAACCGGTGCCAATCGAACGAGGAGAAGAAGAAGGAGGAGGAGAAAAAAATATTTTCTACACAGTTGAAATCAAGTACTACGCAAGGGATAAGCTGGGAGGAAACGTCAACCTCCAGCACCGCGCAGTGAGCGTTATTTTCAAACTTATTTTTCTCCTCTCGGCTGTTTGTCACTGTTTTGCGCACAGTGGGTGGCAACGGGCACTGTAGCGAGTCAAGCGATGCGCGCAGGGGTGTCGACCTGTCAGCCGGGTGGTGGGGGAGGAGGGGGAGGAGGAGGAGGTGAGAGAGGGGGGAGGAAAGAGAGAGAGAGAGAGAGAGAGAGAGAGAGAGAGAGAGAGAGAGAGAGAGAGAGAGAGAGAGAGAGAGAAGGG
Organism: Odontothrips loti; assembly: GCA_038380765.1. Taxonomy (NCBI): domain Eukaryota; kingdom Metazoa; phylum Arthropoda; class Insecta; order Thysanoptera; family Thripidae; genus Odontothrips; species Odontothrips loti. The sequence goes on along the minus strand of CM076244.1, from coordinate 19,416,080 downwards.
GGAGGGGGGTCCATAAAGGTTTGCGCGGTTTCTTGCCTCTCAAGTATGAGAAGCAACCCAAAGTATTTTTGGGTGATATTTTTAAAATTGTCGTCCCCCCCTCCTCTTTTCCTCTCTACGAAATGAAGGAGTAGTCTGCATAAAAAGTTCACTATTTCACTGAGAAGCCCCGCAACATTCAGCATGTATGTTCGTAACACTTCACAGTTATTGAATAATAAACTGCCGCAGACTTCCCAGATTTGCGAATAATTTCCTGCCGCTACGGTGATGCGCGCCGACGCTGACGCGGACGCTTTGTGCGCCATGGAGGGTCACGGGAGCCAGAAGAGGGGGTCCTTTGCGGAACACATTCCTTATTCAGGAGAAGCGCGGAAGAAAAGGGGGAAAAGGGCCCCAAACGGCCCGGCTGCACGCAGCGGCAGAGGGCAGCGGACACAAAGGATGCACGGATTTCATTTCGTCCCAAGACGTCCGTTCAGCGGCAAGTACACCAGTACACCCACACCTCCCGGGGAGGGCTACGGGCCACACCGCACAGGCAAGGTACTGGGAGGGTGCAAACTTAACGGCATAATTAAATAAAGCTACCTCCAAGGAGGCGGCGGCAGGGCCGGGGGAGGAGATGAAAGGGGTAAGTGGGTGGTGTGCTGTTCGCCCTCCTTTGGGGGGGGGGGGGGGGGGAGGGTCTTCAGCCGCTCCTCAGGAGGCTGTTCACTCCGCCGCCAGCAGGTTGCTCGCTTGGTTGGCTGCCCTGCTTACTGTCCTGATTTATTCCGGAATTAGCCGTCGCCGTGTTACAGTCTTGTTAAGGGCGGCTCCTGAGGGTCTCGCCGGGCTGTGTCTGCCGTGCTCCTGCGGGGGCTGCTTGGGGGCGATTGGCTTCACAAGACGCGTGGTCAGCGCTCCGCGGTGTGTGCTCGGGGAGGGGTATAAAATTATAACGGTGTCGATAATCGAATGAGAAATCAAGGTATTGGAGGCACGGCGGCGCGCGGTGGAAGGCCAGGAATGTTTTCGGGGGCGGCGTGCGTCGGTCTGGTGTTGGACCGTGCTGCTTTACTTGTCAGTTGTATTGACGAGGGAAACGTGGGAAAGGGGAGGGGGGATAAAAATAAAAAGCGAGAGGGTGAGGAGAATGTGGGAGGAGAAAGAGAGAAGAAATGGGGAAGGAGAGGAAAAGAAGAGTGTAAAGATGAGGAGAAATGAAGAGAAGAAGGGAGGAAGAAATAGAAGAAGAATGGGGAGAGAGGCCGCCGCTAGAAGAGATATCGACCACTCGGTGGGGAGGGGCGGGGCGCGGTGTGCCGTGGTGGGGGAGTGCCCCAGCCCGGCTAGGCCCGCTAGGCCCCGCCAGCCCCGCCGCCCCGCCAGCCCTGCCGCCCCGCCCGCCGGCCCCGGGGCGCACACCGCGCACGCACCGAGCCGGCCAGAGACTCCGCAGGCCCTCGACTACGCCCTTGCGACCATAACGAGGCTTCCCCTTTAAGTATGGCCGAAGTGACACTGTGTCTGCCTGCCCGCCCCCGGCCGCCCCCGGCCGCCCCCGGCCGCCCCCGGCCGCCCCCGGCCGCCCCCGGCCGCCCCCGCCCCGCAGAGCCGCCGCGTCCATACGGTCCCATGGGCCGCGCCCCGGCAGCGCCACGCCAGTTCGCGGGCCAAACTCCACCAAAGCCGGCTGCCTGGCTATGGGCTGGGCTGCCATGGAGGGCGAAAAGAGAGCGAGCGAGAGGGAGAGAAACAAACATCCCCTCACCGATCCAGCGCGGAGCGCCCCGCGCCGCGCTACCGCTATGAAAAATTCACGTCGAATATTATTCGTGGATGATTTATCATTTCCATCATGGCGCTCTACCGGGGTGCCCTTTTTCGTTTTTGCTGTTTCTTTCCCCACCCGTGCTGCCGTACAAAAATTCTATCGGAACGATGCTATCTGACTTGTTCACTGTAGCAGACACGTTCGGTTTGATGGAATGGGGAAATCTCTGGCGCAATCGGGGACCAGGGATTGGAAAGAAAAACGGGCGTTGTTTTATTCTCATTACATGCCTCGACTACTATATTTATTTCTTTAATTTTATGATAAACTAATTTTTGATGTCCGGAAAATTTGCCGTCACGCCTACACGGGAATATTCTCCCCGACCAACCGCAGCGCACCGGAAGGGTCACGGACCCTCGGCTCGGGCACAGGCCAAACTTATGAAGCCGGATTATGTGGACCACACTTAGGCCCCACAAGCGCCTCCGTGAACTGTTGAGGCAAGAGGGCCTCATTCGTCTGGGCTGGCCTCGGCTTTGCGGCCGGTAGGGAGTGGGGGCAGAGGGGGCGGGCGAGTGGGGGTGGGGGCGGGTGGGGCGCATGGGGGGGAGGGAGGGCATGTGTTTGCGCAGGGCTTTGCCAGGAGACCCAAACATCCTCAACGACACCGTTATAACCTCGTTTGAGTCACGTCGCCGTGCAATCACGCTCAAAACGACTCCTTACTGCGCACCCCCCTCACCCCTCTAAATGCACAAGTTTACATCTTTTTTCGGACATTTTCCCGCCAGTTTTCTGAGCACGTTTTAGGTTATGCGCGGTTTGTAATAACATACGGTGCGATAAAAGGAGTGCGAAAGCAAGGTGAGCAAGGGGAGGATATGTTTTAAGAGCGCGCTGTGCGGCCGGGACGGGAGCGGAAGTGGGCGGGACGACCGCGATGCGCCGCGCCGGGCTGAGAACCGCGCGCGAATTAGATTTGCAAATGGTTCCTCCGAGGTGTCTTCGGGCAGAGAATGGCAGCAGATAAGGCGGCGTTATTATAACATGGCAGGCCAGTAACCCTCTGTTTGCACGTTTTATAAGTCCGAACGAGGCTACCGCGGCCCGCCACGCCTCCCCGCGTGTTTTTAAAACAATTCAAAACAATGAAAATGGGAGAACTTCCAAACGGCCCGATAAGAATGACCACCTTGATACAAAATGAGGCGGCATCCATAAAGAACATCGGAATTTCATAATGCCGAGCTGCTGAAAGAAGAGCAAACAACCGCGACGAGCCCCTGCGGGTGGCCAGGATAGGCCAGCCCGCACTGCGCGCGTGTGTCGAAGAGTCAACTTTGTCTACCCGCCAGGCGCCCAGGCTCGATCGGGTCGATCGGACACTTTGGCCTTCCAGGACAATCCACACATTTTCTCAGCCCGGTTCCCGCTTTTGTCCCCATAGTCAGTGCTCACCTCACGTAGTCTCTCTTGCAGTAGGTCTTGCCGTCGCGCACGAAGCACGTGCACGACTCGTCCAGGAAGACCTGGCACTCGGAGCAGCGCAGGCATGCCGCGTGCCACTCGAGGTCCGGCGCCACCCGCAGGATGTATTGGTCGTGGATGCCCGCCCCGCAGCCCACGCACAGCGACATGCGCCGCTTCTCTGCCAAAAGGAACACACACACACACACATGGTCACGTACAGAAACAGGAGCAAATCACAAACACTTCATACTACGAGCCGATAGTGATAAACCGTCCTGCCCATGCACCGAGGATGAAAAATTCATGACCCGGTTTGGGGCGATAATTAGGTGCTGTTTTAAAAAACTTGCCATTACGTTTCCGATTCTGAGACCAGAGTTAAGACTCAGCTTGGCGCCAGGTTTCCCAAAATGGGGTAGAAAATGTGGAAGATATGAGTTGGGGCATTTGGCCTACCATTCACATTCCCATTCAGAAAAGGTCATGTGCCTCCATTGCTAAGCTGACTCAAACTCAGGCACCAGAACCTGAATGTGAGGCCAAGTTTTCAAAAGTTCCTTATCGCCAAAATTTGGCCGATGATCATGTCTTTTTCATTCCCAGTGGTCAGCCGTGTTGTTGTTGAAAAGGGACCCCAGCAAAAAGTTGGCCGCAGGTATGAGAAATCGTGTCAACATTCTTGGCGCTGCGCAGCGAGAAGAAACATTCCTCATCTAAGAGAAATCGCCAATCTTCCGCATCGCCGACACGATTCCTCACGGCTGTCTCGCCCTTCTTTCTTCCAATTTTCACCAACAACACGCACGAGCGGCGGAATGGTTTATCATACGAAAGCGACGACAAATAATATGCAACGTCAGTCGTCAGGTGTGGTGAGACGGCGGGCGGGGCCCCTGGCCCCCGCGGCCCCCGGGGCGGCAGTCAGTAGTCCAGTCGTCCGTAATCCGATCCCGCCAAAGTGCCTTGACACTATAAACAAGTTTGGCCAGCGTGTGTTCGCGACACTTACGCCTCTCGGGGCCGCGGGGCCGGTGCATGTGGAGCCGGCGGAGGCACTCCTCTCTGCGGGCCCCGCCGGATGCCTCCGGACGACCCGTGAGCCAGCTACCACTGTACACGGCGCACGGCGTACGCACAGACCAGCACAGCCGGGCGTAAATATTTTTACAGCGCTCTTCATCCAGCAACATATTTCATATCCCCCTTTCGCATACGACACGACGAGGCGCGCGACAGGACAAGGAGAGGGGGGAAGGGGGAGGGGGGAGCAGGGGAGGTAGCCAGGGGAAAGGGGAGGGGGGGGGGCTTAACCTCGTGGATGCCGTCGCCGCCGGCCGAGCCCAAACATGGCCGACTGCCGTAGAACTACAATAGGCTGCCGCCAATAAGAAGTAAAAGGGGACGTAGAGGAGGCCCTCTTACAAAGTACGGGCCGCATCCAGATGCAAGCTAGGAGGGCGTGATAAGATATGCCCCCCCCCACACACACACACACAAGGAACATGACTTTCCGCGCTGTTTGAATCTGGTCGCCCTCCAGACATCAGGGCGACTCATGGTTCCAACATAGAACATAGAACCAATTCAAATATTGGAATTTTCATTTTCAGGTTACGTTCACAAGGAACGTCCGAATTTTCCTCATTTTTTTCCGAGAAAAGAGAGCGCGATGCCCGGGAGCGCCTTCGAGGCTAGGGTAGGCCAGCCCGCACGGCACGCGTGCACGCTAGGGTCAACGTTTGCCTACCCACCAGGCGCTCTTTACTACTGAATCACCCATAACTCATCTGTGCACAGCACATGACAAGGGCAAGTCCAGGAAATGAGAAGGCCAGCTATGTCGAAACGATTGACCGAATCGACTATTGAAATCGATTGATTGGAGCATAGTTTTCCGCAGGGTTGGTATGGGGGCTGGATCCGACTAGGACTGCGGCCAAACAAAAATTGTGCGCCAAATCGTTAACGATCGAGTCAATAATCATCTTGGAAAATCCGCACCGACTGATACCGTTTCGACAGTCTTACTCCCGCGGCTGGGGAGGAACCTTTTGCCGCGCGGCGCGCGGTGATAAGGAACAACAAATCTCGGTTAGAGCAAATACACACATCGGGAAGTGTCAACAGCGATAGCGGCCACAGCCCTGCTGTGTCCGGCCGGCCCGGCCCCGGCCTCACCTCATAGGTGGGCAGTGGGCACGGCCTGAGGCGAGGCGGCCTGAGCCGGTCCTGTCGGCCCCACGGCCGGCCCGGGCGGGGCCATGCGGAGCCATGCGGAGCCTCACAACGCGGTGCCTTTGAAGTCCTCGGCGCGGCGCGGCACGGCACGGCACGGCCGTATGCCGATGCAGCACACAATCACGGACTGACCATCGCTCTTCCACAGATTCCCCCACCCCACCGCCCCGCCCTCCGCGCGCGCTGATAAGCGGCGGCGGCCGTGATAATACAGGAGTGTCCCGCCGCGCGGCGCCGGCTGCTCAAAGGGACGGACCGACCTGCTCTAGCAGCTCTAGCAGCTCTAGCAGCTCTAGCAGCTCTAGCAGCTCTAGCAGCTCTAGCCGGCGGATGCGCCGCGGAGACTGTCCGCATACGGCATCCCGAATCTATTAATTACTGTGCCGTGTGCTCTCCTCCGCCGAGGACGTGCCCCGGGACGGCACGGCGATTGATGTGCCGCCACGCCCCCCTCCCCTCCCCCTTTCTAGTGGTGATTCGCAAGTCCACGGCCGGCGGCCCCGCGCGCCTAGAGACAGCGCAGCAGACGGCCGGGCCGGGCCGGGCCGGGCAGACCTCTCACCTCGCCTCACCTCACTTCACCTCACGGCTGCGGCTGCGGCATGCCAGCGGCATGTGTCACTCGCCATCAGGCGCTGCCCGCTACAAGCGTGCCGCCGCCCCGCCGCTCCGGGGGCCCCCCCTCCCCCCCCCCCCCACTCCTTCGCTAACCCCCCCGCGAAGACCCGCAGCCGGCCGAGCGGGACAAACATGGCGCCGTAACTCACCGACTCGCACCGCCACCGATCGCGCGTTCGAAACGATTTTGCGGTGTTCAAGGCCGGACTATCCTAACAACGCGCACACGACTCTCTCTCTCTCTCTTTTCCTCTCTGTCTCTGTCTCTGTCCTTCTCTCCCGGTATGTACTTTACCTCCTTGCTTCCCCGTCGTTCCCCCTGCGAAGGGCGGCGCCCACGTGGGGCGGCGGCTGGCGCAGCGGTGGAGAAGGGTGGTAAAGGGGTGACCTAACTGTACCCATTTAATCCTCTCTCTCCCCCCCCCCCCTCCCTCTCTCTCATCCGACCGCCCCAGCAGCGTACGCCCCGCGGCGCTCCCTCCCCCCCCTCCCTCCGCGTTCCCTTCCCCCTTTCCCTTCGGGCCTTTCGGGACCAGTTGGGAGCGGCCGCCCAGCACAGCCCAGCGCGCCGTGCTGTGTGGCAGTTCATTGGTCGATGGGGACCTCGCCGCCCCGCCACGCCCCGCCACGCCCCGCCACGCCACGCCACGGCGCGCGGGGCCCCCTTGTGCCCGCCACCACCACCACCCACCGCCACGCCCCACCTCCCCCTGGCCTCCGCGGCTAGCTCGCCATGGACTTGCTGCTGCTGCTGCTGCTGCTGCTGCTGCTGAGCAGCGCTCTCACTGCATTGACTTCAAAAGTATGTATGAGAATGTCACAGTCCTCACCAACTTCGCTACGTCCAAGGTGTGCTCAGCTCGAAATAATCCCGGAGTCATGCTCTCGGTATTCTAGTATTCTTAAAACCACTTTCAAAAGAGTCCTGGTTTATCTGCATCTTCACGTGTGTTCCCAGGAACATCGTTGTGTACCCGAAGTATTCTCAAGAGAATATGAATTCTTGGTAAAGAAGATTCAGGACTTTCGAACCCGTGGTGGTCGTTCATACACCTTTCCGAAGATTTCTGCAGGACTAGTACTTATTTCAAACTTATCTCCGGTCCCTGCAGCCCTGGCTGCCTGCGCCTGCTCCTGGCCGCTGCGGCTGGGAAGCCAGTCATGACACTCTCTGCACCCAGCTTGCACCCAGCGCACACTACAGGTGTACGACACGGGCACGGGGCAGCGCGGGCTGCGGGTAAGAAAAGAACTCCCTACGGATACTGTTTGAAACCGGGCGCTCCATCGACAGGGCGACCTTCTTCACCTACTCATAAAATTGTCCTTGAAACGCGACTGCACTGTTTTTTCGCAGCGCACTCGAAAATTTTCCATAATCACAACGCTGTAGGACTTCCCCATCTGAGTATATTTTGCGTTCGTCGTACCGATCGATACGCACGCGAATGATCGTTGCAATGGCTTGGACACCGCAATGGCACCCTATCCCCCCCCCATCCCTGCCCTCTCCTCCTTCCTCTATAATTAGTCTGTTTCGGGGGAAGATGGCGCGACCGGCCGAACGGCGCGGCACGG